>OX596244.1:1611010-2043349 GCA_951394255.1 Polyploca ridens
TAAAAATGAATAGGCTACATGACATTTACATTGGTGACGATTCTGTTGTAAATCGCACTAAACTAATTTTAGTCACATCTCATCTCTTTCTTACGAACATTATTGAAAAAGGATAGAACATATTTTAAGTTGTCAAATTAATCTTTGCCGTCTTATTTTGCGTGTATTTAGGCGTAACCGCGATAGATGGCGACTAAATTTACATTGAAAACAAGCATTGGACTAATTTTGACAGGACTAAATTTCTTACATCCTTTTCTTATGTTCTTTGTTAGAAAGAGACATAGGTGCCGATTCTGTTGTAAATCGCACTAAACTAATTTTAGTCACATCTCATCTCTTTCTTACGAACATTATTGAAAAAGGATAGAACATATTTTATGTTGTCAAATTAATCTTTGCCGTCTTATTTTGCGTGTATTTAGGCGTAACCGCGATAGATGGCGACTAAAATTATATTGAAAACAAGCATTGGACTAATTTTGACACGACTAAATTTCTTACATCCTTTTCTTATGTTCTTTGTTAGAAAGAGAAATAGGTGCCGATTCTGTTGTAAATCGCACTAAACTAATTTTAGTCACATCTCATCTCTTTCTTACGAACATTATTGAAAAAGGATAGAACATATTTTATGTTGTCAAATTAATCTTTGCCGTCTTATTTTGCGTGTATTTAGGCGTAACCGCGATAGATGGCGACTAAAATTATATTGAAAACAAGCATTGGATTTCTTATGTTCTTTGTTAGAAAGAGACATCATCATCATCATCAGCCTATAATGTCCTACTGCTGAGCACAGGCCTCCTTTCACAAATGAGGGTGAAAGGGAATGGGCAATACTCCACCACGCGTGCCCACTGCGGATCGGTGGAGGTAGGCTAGTGGTCAACCTACTGTTGGAATTTTTCAAGCCGCCTAGGAGGCATCCAACTAGCTTAACGACTAACACAATTAAGTGATAACCGGGACCAACGGCTTTACGTGCCTTCCGAAGCACGGAAACGCTCGATTTGAAATACCACTAGGCGGTCACCCATCCAGGTACCGACCACGACGGTGGTAGCTTAACTTTGCCGATTGATTAAGAACGGCTAATCATGCTACACCACGAGCGCTTCAGAAAGAGACATAGTGAGACTAAAATTAGTTAAGTTGTAAACAACAGCATCAGGGCCAGTATCAATAAATTGGTCATAATGTCAAAGGACGTCTAGTCTTACGGCCTTCTCGCGCTCACTTATGATCACTCGCTCGTTACTGACCCAAATATCATGTTGTTGGTATTAAGGCGGCCCTCTGTGGCCGGCGCAACTTCAACGCGAGCATAGTCTAAAAGCTTGTTGTTTCATCCAACGTAATGTTTGACTGCGAATAAAGAGAGATAGCATCAGAGCTGTTGGTTATCAGTCGGTAAATTCCGCTGATCACTCGCGGCCGCTTCGCTAGGTCGTCATTCATGATTTCGCATTCATAAAACTTGTTCCAGGAGTATACTTCTTGAGAAAAAATCATACAAGTTTGGGAAAAAAAAGTTAGTTATTTAGAATCTCCAATACATTTGCAAGCCTGGTATCTTAATGTTTTCTTTACTTTTACAATTTATAGGTACATTAGATATGGCCAAAGTTCAGGCAAAAACGCTGTTTTTCGGAGGCTTTGACTGAATTTGTTTCACACTTTTTTTAAATTACGCCAAGATACAAGGCTAGATATAGTACACAAGATACTAATTTATTCAAAATATCTAACAAAAAATGTTTAACAACGCCATAATAAGTACAGGGGTTTTGTATGAAAAGTATGACGAATTGAGTCCTCTTAAATTAACTTGTTCCTTTCAGATATTTCGACAACCATCAGCCATATTCTGACGATGAATACAAAACGGCTGCCGGAGAGAATATCCTTGGTTTGCAGGGGCCGAAAGATACGACTGGGTACGTTTAATCTTTCTCGCTTTGTTTATGATATAGAACGTATAACGGAAAGGGTCCATCAGGCATAGACTTTATAAAAAGTTTTAGCACAAAATAAATTACTCAAAAAATCATACCAATTTTTTGCTTCCAATTGTTTTGAATTAAAATCATAATCAACGTGTCAACGCTCAATGAGGGGCATTATTTGCTAATTTCACTTTAAAATTCTTTCAGGATCTGTGCGCCTAGTACCAAATAAGTCGTGTTTATGGATATACCCTTTCCGTTACACCGTTTCTGCCATAGATTTTTTTTATCAGAATATTATTTTGAAATTTTAAGGCATCGTGCTAAGTAATAAGGTTCAAATTAGCGTCGCATTTGATGTTAGTTGAATTGAATGAACACGAAAATAGAAGAAATTTTTCAGTTTTAATTAAATTAATAAATAAATGCACGGCTTAGTGGAATATTTTTAGGTAATTCTGTAGTTGATTATATTTCCTTTATTATCCTTACATAAAATATGATAGTTACCACTCAAAATTTTGAGAATTATGCGTCGAAAAAAAAATGTTGAGCTCTATTTTACAATTTTATTTATATGAAATATTTTTGAATAAGTCTTTTCTTTGAACATTTGACAATACAATACATTTTTTTCAGGCTTGTAATATGTACCAATAGAACCAACTTTGCGACAAAAAACTAAGGAGGCCGCGAGTGAAGAATAACCCAGGACAGTTATTAATTTATCCGTGTCTATTGCAGGAACTGTCTATCCCCAATGGCCGGAACGTCAGCAGTTTCAGGCAATATGACCGCTTCTAGTGATTCTAACATTGCTGTCGCTGAGACCCAAGCGTGCCCAATTGGGGACTACCCACCAGTACGGCTTACAGAATCACTACTTGCCAAGTAAGCTATATTTTACAAGCTTTTATTTAACTTGCAATGCATGTATGTTTGTCCGGGTGGAATCTTGCAAGTCGAATTCAGTGGTCGGATTGATTTGTTTTTTTTTTTATATTGGCTTACACGGCTTTTGTATTTTGCCCAGTCATATCATAAGTTCTAGTCACAATTACCACTTTCACATAGTCCTCAGTCAGTCACCGTCCATAAAAGTCATGTTTTAGTACAATGGTGGTTGTACTAAAACTTTTCACGGACTTCTTGAGACAACTTGAATAGGCACGATACACATAATTTATTTCATTTCCCTTCACTGGTGCACATGGATTGATCTTTATTGGATAAAATACCACCGATAATATGCAATAAAACTCAAAATACACGAATTCATGAAAATAAAAATGAAAACGCAACGTCACTGCAAGTTACGGCCAAAAAGTCGCCGACTTGGCATTTGGTATACATAAAGTACAGTCACTCAAAAAAGCTCGTATTAGATTTTTAACAAAATTCAAAAAATTCAAAATCATTTATTCAAATAGACCTTCGCAGGCACTTATGAAAAGTCTGACTCTAATACCGGTTCGGAAAGTTGCATTTGCTGAGAAGAGCCGGAAATAAACTCAGCAATTACTCTTTTCAAAACAAGCTTAGATTCATTTCATAATATTTACATTCTAATCGCACTGACAACAATTGCGTACCCCGACTAAATATAGACTGAATCTATATTTAATAAGTAAATAAATAAATGGCAAACTTAAGCAGACCAGCCCCCACAAGCAGCACCTGTTCAAAGATCTTATTATTCTATTGGTTTTGGCCGATTTCCGATGACGATTTTCTGATTTAAAATTACATTTTTAATAATAGGCATAACACTGTAATGGAGAAGAAACTAATGCGAAGCCACCGCGAGTGCCGGCCAAACGGCAAGGGAGAGAGAGTGAAGGTCACATATGAAAAGAGACAGAAGAAGATGGAACACCTTGCCCGGTGCAATGCATCGTTCCAGCCGACTACTTCACACGCGCCGGAACCACAGGTAAGGAAAAATACCTTAAGACCTACACTCCAGAGTCATGTAATAGTACATTATGATACATGTGTGCAAATTTGGTTATTAACACTCCAAGCGGTATCAAGCTAAGCGATAAGTGAGCCGAGAGTGTAATATTCAATGCACACGTGTCATACGACGTTTTTCAACACACTTGCGAGGAAAAAAACAGACTTGTATTTTGGAATTAATGTCACTTACGAGCGTGTTGAAAAAATATATTTGTAACAAACTTATCCTACAAATTATTCAAAGTTTAAGCCATTAATTGAATTTAGGCCCTAGTAGGGCACTTATGAAGGTCAAAGCTACTGAAGTTACCACCAGTTCGTAAGTCGGCCTTCAACAGGGCAAAGTAGACAATATGGTTGTCGACATTTCAAATCGAAATATCACGTGATTTTTAACATCTCTTATGTCAATCCCATACAAAGGTTGATCGTTTACTAACGATAACGATTGGTGACAACCATCTTGTCTAGGGGGGCAGGCAAGAAACTCAGCAATGTTACACTTTTTAAATATTTTTTTGGACAATCTGACTATATTGTAAACAAAATTTTAATATAAATAAAAAGTGTACTCAGGCTTAAAAAAAACAACTTTCAAAATAATTAATATTTATGTTCTAATTCTATATAACTATACTCTATTTCACATAGGATGAGTCGTCAAGGTCAAGGGTTTTTTACCAATATCTAGTGAAATTCCATTTGATTACTCTGAAATAATATTCACAATATTTCGTGAAACCTAGCTCTATCATAGTATTCCTTTATTATATCGAAATGAACATTAACCATTGAGAAATTTAATAAAATACCATGTGTCACCGAACTCATGTTATTTGAAATAGACTATAATTGTAATATAATTTTTATACTTATTCCATTATAATTTTGGTGTAATCAGTTCCTGCAGCCGCACGGTGTGAAGCGACCCTCAAAACACGTGGAACTTGAAGCTGGGGCACATAAGCACCACTGCCCCACCTCCAGACAAGCTCGGAGGAAGCCCAGCAACAGTACCGTCACCAGCCAGCCCACATTTAACAACCGTAAGTTTATTTATAATTTATTTCTTATTTTAAAGCCACAATAAGGTATTTTCTACTATCACAATTAAATTATATATTTTTTTACCATAAGAAATACTAATATACACTATTTTGTTATGAAACAAGATTATTTTTAATTCGAAAATTGAAAATATTATCGTAGTAGAGTATTTATATACTCTGAGGTAGTAGTATAGTACTTTTATTACCCGTATATCACGTGACCGAAAACGCCGAACGGTTTTTTTTCTCGTGAGTAACGTCAGAAATAAGTTTTCGTTGTAAACAACAGCAAAAAGCTGAAATATATTTGTATTGTGTATAAAGCACATTTGACGTTTTTGTTTCTGCTCTTATGACGTCACGATAATGGCTGCTGCCTTTTTGGCGCGAATATATATCGTTAAAATTTTAAAAAAAGCTTTACATAAAGTGATATTGTTTTGAGGAAACAGTGATTGGTCTTTACAGTTCATAAGTGAACACTGTTTTTCAAAAAACTTAAACCGACTTCAAAGTACACTAAGAAGTAATCAAATCCTGATCTGATGATGATGGGACCAAACGGGAAGTGTACCCTTTCAAATAAAAAAGAATATAATTCCTTTCAAATAATTAATAAATGACGGAGATATGAGGTAACAAACATCAAAAAAAATACAACCGAATTGAGAACCTCCTTTTTTTTTTTAAGTCCGTTTAAAATCAGTTCAAACCACTGGTTCCGGAATTGGATTTTTCATTAATAAGTTTTACCAATAATCATATATAGGGTGTAACGGAAAGGGTATATACATCCGAAGGGGGTGAAGACTACATCAGGTACAGACTCTCTATAAAAAGTTTCAGCTCAAAATAAATTACTCAAAAATTCAAACAAAATTTTCGAATTCAAGTTTATTGAATTAAAATCATAACCAACATGTTCAAAGAGGTGCATTATCATTTTGCGTCCCTTGCTAATATTAATATAAAATTTTATCTTCCGCGATCTGTGCGCCTAGTACCAAAAAAGTGGATTACTGTAATGTGTATACACTTTCCGTTACACCCTGTATATACACTAGCTATGACATGTGACACTGATCCATAATTTGTTATTCATAGCGAACAACAATAACTGGCCGACAAACCAAGTGAACAACATGAATACGTTCATACTAGGAGTCGGTATTCCACAGCAGATGTCTCTGATGAGCCCAATGCCTGCTATGCCAGGTAAATATACTTTTAATGATTTATTTTTTCAAATAGACTGGCTTCCAAGGTGCCATTCATTATTTACGTATGGTTCCTGAAAAGGGGGGGTGGCATAATAAACGGGGGGTTGGCATAAAAAAAGGTGGGGAGGTGTATAAAGGGGGGTGTTTATATTCTGTTACAAGTCAGAATTTGCGTTTTATTTTTAAATTTCTAATGTACTATGTTTATAATGTATGTACGTATACAGGGTGTTGTTTTGGTCGGCGACAAGCGACCCAGGAGCGGTAGTACAAAATATATATTCCCCAAAAATGGACTTAATTCCATTAAATACTGTAAAAATGTTGAGAAATACCTTATTCAATTTGAAATAAAATTACCGCAAAGTATGGTTACTAGGCACGTGCACAGACTAGAGCTAGGCGCAAGCCGCCATCGACCCACCCCTTTGCTCCCTCGTACTCCCGTTGAGTATTAAGTCTACATTTTAGCTTATTACATGATTTTCAAAATTTTAATTTTTTTATTTTTATTATTTAAAAAAAATAAAGTATTTTTTTAATATTTTTTTTAGCACCAGTATCATTTGTATTATCGACCCTGAGTAGCTCGTCGCTGACCAAAACAACGACCTGTATAATGTAGTTTTATTGATATACTATATACTCCCGTCCCACGGTTTCACCCGCGTATTTCAGGCTTCGTATGTTTTCCCGGCATAAAAGTGTATGTGTTAATCCAGAACATATTCTATCCGTGTGCCAAATTTCATCCAAATCCGTTCAGTAATTTTTGCGTTAAAGAGTAACAAACATCTTTACATACTCACATCCTTACAAAATTTTCATTATATATTAATTGAGATAGGATTCTTACATAAAAGGATCATGGCGAGATTTGTACAAAAAAATAAAGATTTTTAGTGACGTCGGAATGACGTTATAATTGATCCTTGGTGCCTAAGGAACAACTTGAGCCATTTAAAATATTTTTAGAACCCCGGGATAAATATGCGAATTTCTATGGCATGCCGGCGAATCGCGGCTATTCGCGACCAAAACCGTTATGTTGTTGTTATGTTTTGCAGGGTTACCATGTTGCTGGTAATGTAATCACAACATTGGAAGTGATTCAAAACCCTCTAAAATGTTTTATTTTTTTGTACAATAGGCTACTTTCCTGAAAAAAACTAATTAGTCCGTCATTGACATTATCAAAAAATATTAGACACGTATTTTTTGTTTTGTCAATTAAACAAAAAAATACGAAGATATCGTGTGTTGAAGTTCCGCGTGACGTCACGGTGTGGTACACTTTTTAGTAACAAGTGACGTCACGAGCCCCCACTCCCGAACTTAGTCGCGTTTTATCTTCGTCAATTGTTAATGATTTGGTAAAGCAAAAAATACGTGTCCCATATTTTTTGATAATCTAACTGACGGACTAATTAGAATTATTATATTTTTACCCAGGCAACATCCCTATTCAATGTATGGAGCTCGCCATGATTCTTTCAGTTGTAAAATATGTGTTAAACTAGTTTTTTGGCATCAAATGTTACTTTATGTCTTAGGAGCTTTACAACCTATACTATTACTCTATCAGAAGAATAATTTTCAGGTCTTTATACCTACTATAGCCTCGCTTAGAAGGATTCGAACGTAAATGTTAATATTAAGATTACTTGCAGGTATGTTCCCGATGTACTACCCTCCCTCAGGACCTTCAGGGTCCAACTTCCAAGAAGGCCAACATGCAGAGATGCCTAATAATCAGCAGCTCCCATACCAGATACCTCAAAGTGAGTTACAAATGCAAATTATGATAGCTAGACCTCATAATTTCACCCACCACCCATCCATTACTAGTGATAGTGTGACAAATCTAAGAAATATATTTGGCTTGCAAATCGAATTTCACCCACTTCCATTGGTTGGATTGTCTTGATATTTGGTAAACATTTGTATATTGGAAGATTAAAAAAAATAATATCCTGGGACATTCCTCACACACGGTCATCTGATCCCAAACTAAGCAGAGCTTGTACTATGAAAACCAGATAACAGATATAATACATATACTACTTTTTGTTTACTTTAATACATACTTAATATACATAATTACACCCAGACTCAGGACATACAGACATGTTCATGCACACAAATGCATGTCCTGTGTGGGAATCGAACCCACGACCTGCGGCGCGTAAGGTGTACTTTAACCAACTGCGCCAACTGGCCCGTCAACAATGCAAGTTCAGTCAATAAAAAGTACAGTCGGGTCCGGGTTCGAATCCTACAAGAAGCTTGAGCTTTGAAGGACAACACCGTGAGGAAACCATAGCACTGTGATAGGGTACTTTGTAGTACCCGTCTGGATGGCTACCATCCTCAAGTTGAAAAATCTGTCGCCAAGCACCTATCGGTGTGTTGCGAGAGCTGCACTTGAGAGCCAGTTCCTTCTAGGCTTTGTGACCTTACTACCTTCGGCCACTTTATCACTTCATCATCATCATCATCAGCCTATAACGTCCCACTGCTGAGTACAGGCCTCCTTTCACAAATGAGGATGAAAGGGAATGGGCAATACTCCACCACGCGTGCCCACTGCGGATCGGTGGAGGTAGGCTAGTGGTCAACCTACTGTTGGAATTTTTCAAGCCGCCTAGGAGGCATCCAACTAGCTTAGCGACTATCACAATTAAGTAATAAACCAACGGCTTTACATGCCTTCCGAAGCAAGCAAACGCTCGATTTGAAATACCACTAGGCGGTCACCCATCCAGGTACCGACCACGACAGGCATAGCTTAACTTTGCCGATCGATTAAGAACGGCTAATCATGCTACACCACGAGCGCTTCCTTTATCACTTACCATGGTGAGATTGTGGTCATAAACAGGCCTATTCACAGCAAAAAAAAAAACAATCACCAAAAAAGTTTTTATTAAAAATTACTTTTCCCAACTTATTCCAATGAATAATGTATAATATTTGTTTCCAGTGCCATGCATGATGTACGGGCAGCCAATGTACGGCCAACCTTTCATGTATCCATCAATGGGCCCGCAAGTACCGTTTCCCATACCACAAACTATGGGACAGAACATTCAACACCCCATGACAATGACCCCAATTGAACTAACCAGTAGTAACTACGAAGAGGTGAGTTTGAATCGAGTTTGTTATTCACATATGTGTATATTACTTGTACGTAGTATTTATATACTCTGAGATATTACGTTCATAGTCGATATAGTTCTTACTGACGCGACTTTGAAACTTCGAAAGTCTTTCCTACGGTAATTAGTAATGTAGTTAATGTTTGATTTGTAAATAAATTGTTAAAATTATGAATGAATCTATGCTCTTTATAATAAGGTTGAATTTAATTAGTTGGCTAAACTCCACCAGGATAGTCGTTATTGATGATAGAATGTATTATCATTGTTTAATAATGTTTAATGTTTAATTAAATCAGTCGACTATCAATAATATGCACATCCTCGGTCAATGGCAAATCATAAGAGGAGCTCAAAATTGAAAAATAAATCAACAAAAATAATGCTTTCAATGTACACTAAATAGTATGAATTTTGAAGTCAGTGGAAGAGCACGACGTGTTCCATGGAAAATATTTCGCTGATTTCAAAACAAAGTTAAATCGCAGTGCAACAGTGTGTGTGAATTTGTATTAAAAATAAATTATAATAAATATTATCATGCAGTTCGACTCGTGACACACAACGAATACGATAACCAAGTATTGCCAACTAATTAAATTTAACCTTAAATAAAACATTGATTCTAATTGCAGTGTTGCGATCTGGCTAAAATTCTTACTCCTGGTGTTTTACTTCAAATTGGCGTACAGAAATAAGTTGTTTATTCAAATTATCCAATTAATATTATACCGTTAACATATAAAAAAATAATAGGTCCGTAGTTATCGTAAGTTTCGCTTTGCGCTTCTCTAAGTAAAAAATGTAGGGTAAAAATTGAGAATTGCGTAATGTCGATATATAAAATACACAGGCGTGTAAGGTCACCATTCCGACGAAGTCGAGCATGTCTGTGAGCGCGTGGCTTGACAAGAAACGCGAGGAATCCCGTGCAGCCAACAAGACAATCCAGGGCAGTGGAGACAGTAGCACTTCCACCAACGCATTGAACAGGGTATGGCCAATTTAGACCTTAGCAGCATTACGATAGGGATGTGGCTTGAGTTAAAAAAATAATTAGTCCGCCAGTCAGATTATCAAAAAGTATTGTACACGTATATTTTTGTTGTATCAATATAAAATACAAATATAAAGCACGTCGAACGTCACTTGTGCACGCGTGACGTCACTTGTTTGTGAACAGTGTAAAATGGCGTGACGTCACCCGGAATCTAAACATATCATATATTCGTAATTATTTTTGATTGAAGAAAAAATACGTGTCTAATAATTTTTCATAAATGACAGACAAAATATAGCTTTATAAGCTCGTTTTTGATTACAGCAAGAATACAGCGTTTCTTTGTGTTGTGTGCATTTTATGCGTTTTAATTATATAAATTTTTATTATTACAAGTTGTATAATGCATTTTCACGTGAAGAATACTATGTTTAAATATAAATTGCTTAGTGAGAGGATTTCATTTATTATGCTTTCCTGTTCACTTCTTATGGCGTTATTTGTAATGGTGTCAATACGAAATACTCAATTTTCACTCTTTGAGAGTAAAAATAATGCAATTAAATTGCAATTTTATTTTTGTATAAATCTTTACTAAAGTAGGCCTTATCATCTATCTATTGATAATTCGTTAATTAGTACGAATTTGATTAATTAGTCCATGAGATATGATCAAATAATTCACTTGAAATGTTAAACAAAATAGCACAAAAGCACGTGACATAATCGATATCTAGAGCATTTCTCAGTCGATTCTAAATATGTTAGTCGAATAAAAATGCCGATTATTTACTATAATCAGTTTATTGAATTATATAATCTCAGTATTATGTCAAATAATACATTAGTTCATGGATGGCGAACCTTGATCAATGTGGCTTTTAAAAATAACACGAAAAAATTAAAAATTTACGAAGAATCTTAACCTACTTAATAGAAAAAAAAATGTATCATCAATGATCAATATTAAGTTTTTGCGGATCTCTATTGATTCCGCAGTTCACTCCCGTTTCAGAATTACGCGATAGTCTGTTGCCTTTCCAGCCCCGTTCAAAACACATACATGATGACCAAACGTAGTCAACGATAAATTGTTTCGATAAGGTTCCTAAATTCCATAATGTCGTAATTATTTTGTCGATGGCACTGGAGCCATTGGTTCGCCATCCCTGCATTAGTTGTTGCTTCATGTAGTCTCTCACACAGCGTTTTATCCATTGTATGTTGTGTTGTAATATGCTCTTTGATAGTATTTACATAAGGTAATTTTTCGATTACGCTGGATTCGCAGCCGCGTCAAACAAATACAATATTGATTATCCTTATGCAGTGAATTTAAGGAGGATATTACATTAAACAATGGTGCCGATTCTGTTGTAAATCGCACTAAACTAATTTTAGTCACATCTCATCTCTTTCTTACGAACATTATTGAAAAAGGATAGAACATATTTTAAGTTGTCAAATTAATCTTTGCCGTCTTATTTTGCGTGTATTTAGGCGTAACTGCGATAGATGGTGACTAAATTTATATTGAAAACAAGCATTGGACTAATTTGACAGGACTAAATTTCTTACATCCTTTTCTTATGTTCTTTGTTAGAAAGAGACATAGTGACATTAAAATTAGTTTAGTTGTGAACAACAGAATCAGGGCCAATATATGGTGGATTATCCGATGTCGACAGGAACTGCGAAGATGCCTGAATAATGTGAAATAGTTTATTTTGTGTGAATATGTTAGACGTGTTTAGATGTACTTTTGTGTGCATGTGTGAAAATGTTCTTTAATTTTAATGAACTAGATGCTTTATACCTCAGATAATTTAAAGACGAAAATTGAGCAAAATGTGCGGATGTCATTTTGTCAAAAAGGGTAATTTTGACAGTTGACAGCAACATTGCCTCTTTGAAAGGATTGTCCTGGCAAGTCTTAATTGTAGCTTTTTCAACAGAGCACCGAGGCAGTAACAGATACTACGCCTTCAAGCGATGAGAAATCA
The DNA here is from genome assembly GCA_951394255.1 of Polyploca ridens. Lineage (NCBI taxonomy): Eukaryota > Metazoa > Arthropoda > Insecta > Lepidoptera > Drepanidae > Polyploca > Polyploca ridens. The sequence continues at coordinate 1,623,352 of OX596244.1, forward strand.
AAGACTGACAGACTAGGTAACAGCGAGGAACATGTCGACAGAACCGACAATGAGTCGAGCTACTCATCCTTCTATTCGTCGTTCTTCAAAACAGAATCGGGAAGCGCCGAGGAGAGCAGCGATGCTAAGAAAGCTGACAGTAAACACGTCATCAAAAATAAACTGCGCGTGAGTGGTTTTTTTAAGCTTGTTATTAGTTTTAAGGAATATCTTTTGTAGAGGTTTTACTTTTCCTTTGAGTTGTGAAACTTTTTTTTTTACCTGTTTTTGATCGCAATCTCACCATGGTAAGTGATGGTGTGGCTAAAGGTGGTGCACACACAAAGCCTAGAAGCAACTGGCTCTCAAGTTCAGCTGTCGGAACACACCGATAGGATCTTGGCGACATATTTTCAACTTGAGGCTGGTAGACAGCCAGGTGGGTACTACAAAGTACCCTACCACCGGGAACTGAAACCGGGACCTTCGTCTCGGACCTACGTCACTACCATTGAGCTATCATCGCTTTACCAGTTTATTTTATTTTGAGTAGCTACCCGTATGATTTTAATAATAGAGATTATTCGATCAAGTGGGTACATTTGAGTGATGAAAGATTCGGCACTTGTGTTCCACAGTACTGGGACAGGAATCGTACGGACGGGTCGATGTCGTCTCGTAGTCGTTACGAATCAGCGGCACCGCACACTGACGCTCGCCAAACGAAAGCAGTTACAAGAAAAATGGAACCACCATGGCTGGAACAGGTAATATATACATAAATGTATACAGCTTTTGTATTTTGCCATTTTCCAGTTATATTATAAGTTCTATTCACAATAAATCAATAGTCCTCAGTCAGTCACCGTCCATAAAAGTCATGTTTTAGTACAATGGTGGTTCTACTAACTAAAACTTTTCACGGACTTCTTGAGACAACTTGAAAAGTCGCGATACACATGATTCATATCATTTCACTTCACTGGTGCACATGGATTGATCTTTATTGGATAAAATACCACCGATAATATGCAATAAAACTCAAAATACACGTATTTATGAAAATAAAAATGAAAACGCAACGTCACTTTGCAAGTTCCCGCCAGAAAGTAATATAACTCCTTATTGGTACACAAGTTGCAGTCGTTTTTTCATCCATAAAAGGATAGGCAAGGGTCGTTCAACTATACAGCTTTTTCATACGCTTGTGCCGCGTGGAATGCTAGTAATAATGTAACATTAACTTTGCAGGTTTCCATGACATCAGACCTCATGTACAAGTATCAGATCCTCACAAAGAGCCTGAAGGATGTGTTGGCTTCCGACAAACTGAAAATGAGCAAGTTATCACAAGTAAGTCCTCACGACAAAAACAAACTACAAAATCACTTCGGTTTGGTTTTTAATAATTTGCAAAACTGCTCTTGTATTGATTTAGTAGTCTTAGATATAAATGTTGACAGATATACACATTTTATCCCAAATGCTGTCTTATTTTATACTTGATACAAATAAAATAATCTCTCCCTAGCTATTAAGTAACGTAGTTATTAAGTAGTTTTATTTTTCCGTTTCTTGCCGTTTTGTTATTTTTTTGTCCAATCTTTTTGTATTGTTGTTGTGCTTTTTTTTTTAACATAAAAATATTTTCTTCTTCTTGAACCTACTTCTAAATTGATGCATTTTTCTTTATTTTGATGAAATTCCAATCTGACTGTAATGAGATAAAGTGACTCAAAAATAGTATATCAGTTATCTTGAGTTAGTTTGAGATCAAAAGGTCGTGGGTTCGATTCCCACCTAGGACATGTATTTGAGTCAGACATGTCTGCGTGTCTTGTGGGTGTAATTATGTAAATTAAGTATGTTCGTCTGGTTTCCATAGTACAAGCTCTGCTTAGTTTGGGATCAGATGACCGTGTGTGAGGAATGTCACAGAATATTTATTTATCATTTGATATTGCAGCCAAGTCTAGTGAACGAGCAACTTGGCCAGCTGTATTTGGACTTGCAACTCGAAGGTGAAGCGGCACGACTGACCCTCGATGAAGGTATCACCAGCTCCAGCAGTTCAGGCGAAGAGACCAGCGCTAATGTGCCTGAGGTGAGAGAATTTCCACTTTACCTTTTTGCTTCCTAGTTTATTGAACTAAAGAATATATAACACTACACACACATTATAAAATGCATATTCACTGCATATTATAAAACAACGTTCTTAGTGTAGTTTGGGATCAGAGGGCCTACTACGAAAAACAATACACGATAGTTCGATCATCGTTGTCAAATATCTATATATATAAAATTCAAAGTCCTGACTGACTGACGTGACTGATATATCAACGCACAGCCTAAACCGCTGTCCTAGAGATATGAAATTTAGAGGGTATATTCTTTGTGAAGAGTAAGTATCCACTAAGAAAGGGTTTTTCGAAATTCCACCCCTAAGGGGGTAAAATAGGGGATGAAAGTTTGTATGAATGTCCGTCAGTTTCGAAGTTAGGATCTTCAAATTTTGTGTTAAGGCTGAAGATTAAAAATTACTTTATACATGTCTCAGCGTTTTTAATAATTCCGCCCTCGAAGCGGGATGAAGTTGTTTTGTTTTCTTTTATTGTTGTAGTAAAATATGTCATTTGTTTCCTGTAGGCCACGCGGGCGAAGCCGCGAGCAGGTGCTAGTTAACCAATAGAATTGCAGCAAAATTGACGAGACGTAAATTTTGTGTTACTCTATTGGCTAATTGATTGAAAACGATGATCTGACTATCGTGACTCTGATAGCCGTATGTGAAGTCCCAGGATATATATTTAACCAGAATGATATGACATTTTTATTGCAGAACCGCAAAAAACGAGAGTACAGCAAACTTGTCATGATTTACGAAGAGGACGCCCCACTGCCGCCACCTTCCGACACAGATTGAAAACCACTAGTCACAACAACCGAAATATTTACTAGTGGAGTAATATTCCTAATAATGAATAAGAACAGCACGGTGGTAGGGTACTTTGTAGTACCCACCTGGCTGGCTACCACCTTCAAGTTGAAAATCTGTCGCCAAGCACTTATCGTTGTGTTCCGACAGCTGCACTTGAGAGCTAGTTCCTTCTAGGCTTTGTATGTGCAACACCTTCGGCCATATCATCACTTATCATGGTGAGATTGTGGTTATATGCATATACAAAGTAAAAAAAAGCTGGTAGTTTCGAAATTCGATGAAGTAGGTACGGAGGCCAATATTTCCAAACGCCGGCCTCAAAGCGTGATCTAATATACCTATATAGAATTTAAAATATGATGCATTTCTATTGTAATACAAGACTTACAGTGTGACAAATCTAAGTAATACCTTTTGACGGCTTAGAATGTCAAAATACATAAGCTTATTGCGTCAAAATAATCTGTTAAATCTATGGTTATTAATATAATATGGATGAACCTTATTGCAAAGGAATAAGGACCACTTTTCTTTGTACTTTGTACGTAGAAGGCTCGGTAGTTAGATATGGAACAATAGATCTGGACAGGGTTTTATAAAACCATTGAAATATAACTAATTGTTGCGTTGCGTCGATATCGCAAATGATCGTAAGATCTGGCTGTTTTACAATTTTGCACCTTATATGGTAAAGATAAAGTTGATTAAAAATGTTACGATTTCGAGTATTCGAATATGTGAATTTGATTTTTTTTAACTAGGTTAGTTTACTACTAGGTCAGTTTCATCGAATGGGGTGATTAACCCCTACCCTCCTCGACAAGATGGTTGTGAATAATTTATTTAATTATTGCTTTGAAAACCAATTACACTTAACGTTATTTAAGGAATTTAAATCAGAGAATAATAAGTTATTATCTATATTTAATTATTATATAACTTAGTGTCGAATCGACCTGAAATAAAAAAAAAAAAATATTTTGTTTTCATTAATTTAAATTGTTTATAGCTGTACTAAAGAAGCGTACGATTCGTAGAATTTTGACAGATTTAAAGATCAATTATTGACACCTATCTTGTCTTGGCTGTACAGTCGCGGACTGAAAATTTATCACTTTTCAAACTCGATTCCATCTCGTACCGCGGGCAATAAGGTCTAATATGTCATATCAACAAACATATTACACTTTCAAATTGTGAAATGTTTTTAAATATCTTTGAATTGTTTTTCATTTCAAATACAATCCACGTCTATCAATATTCTTTTTATTTCCGGTCAACCTTATGAAACAGAAATGTGCAAGCGATTATAGACCGTAAGATGGTAAACATTTTTAGTCCGCGACTGTACATGTAATAATGCATGAGAATACAGGACAATACTTAGTCACGCGATATTTAGATTAAAAAAAACATTCGATAATGCTAAATACATACTAATGTGTTCCGGCCAGTTCCTATATAGTCTTTGTGTGCTTACCACATTCGACCACATAATCACTATAGTCGGATTGTGGTAAAAAGTCTACACAATAAATAAGAAGCAATTATGAATACCCACAGTCTTCCTTTATGAGTTGTTTTCCCGTGAATTATAAAATTCTCCTTTGAGAATATGCTGTTTTTTTTAAATAAATATATTAATACTGAATCCATATTACCTCTGTGATAAAGATGTTTTTTTGGTCTAACATCTTTGGTTTTTTATTTTTAACTATTTAAGTGATGTATGAAAGCCATGTATAAACATTTTGTTTACATTTAAATGTACGTTATAGTGATATGTGTTGAGTCCATTATTGCTTTTGTTTCATGTACAATAAAGGTTATTTTTGTTTAACTCAAGTACACGCAGAAGCAAAGTTACTGTTATTTTGAATGAAAATAAATACACAAACAGGTGCCTTATAAATATATTAATGTATCAGAGTAAGATTAGAATAATATATATGTAATTAATATAATCTATATAATTATTCTTATATATATTTTTAATGTTAACTTCATACCGAATTAAAATAGGTAGACTGAAAAAGCTTTTATATGGATAACACGCTTCACCCAAATTGTGTAAACTATTTTGATATGAACAAATATTTGTCAAAGTGTAAGGATTTAGAAAAATAAAAATATTTCAGACACATTTGCTATATTTACAGGTTATAAAACCAGGTTATATATTTATAGAACAAAATAGGTAAGGATAGTTATTAGTAATACATTTATGGCCATTCCATATAAAATGTTTTGTATGTATTATTTATATAATAGTTTTAGGGATTTTTAATTTTGTAGTTTAATATAATGTTGAAGCTAACTCAAATATAAATTTAACGCACCAAATACTAACGTTGTTTATATATATTTAAAGTCAGAATTTAAAAATAATATTAATGGCAATAAAGAATGATAATGTTCGATTCACAGAACTGAACAAATGTTTTGAGCATAATATTACAAAGACTATTTGTAAAATAATACTTTTGTAATAAATCTAAAAATATCTGTGTATACAGGGACGATAATCGATGTGTAATTTGATCATGCCATCGACTTCCTAAACTATAATTATTAAATAGTATTTATGTGTCTGTTCTCAATGATTATTATTAGTCGATTTGAATTTTATTAAATGTTTATTATTATTTTGTTTTAGTATAAGTCATTAAGCATAAAACAATTTAGATTATTGATAAAATAAATTGATAGATATTTATATGTTGTTATATTTATTTTTACCTAGTCCTAGTCTAAATAACCAAGTACTTGTTTTCGCGCACGTTTCTCAATCATTAAGATAACTGAAATAGCCTACAAATTTTCATTTTAATATTAGTTAGGGAAAAAGTTAGCATGAGCCATCATATTTTTGAATAGTTTGTTATTTAGCTAGCTAATAGCGAATCAATCTGAAAAAGTCGTAGGTATAGTAGTACCCAACTGATAAGGCGCGTCGTGAATCTTCGTTCGCACGGAAAAGAAAGTATGGCCTCGAAGAATAACGAAAGAATGCTTAAAACTTACAATCAACCTTAGATCACTACTATAAGGTTCATAATACACTGTAGCTGTTAGTTCCGTCTCACTCGCAAGTCACGCCCCTCCGCACGGCGCGCGCTAACATGGCGGCAGCTGCCAACCAATAGGGTTTCCCGTGCTTTGAAAATGTATCTTCTGCGCAGGTACAGTCGAGGACAAAAATAAGTATACACCACCAAGCCTCATAAAAAGTAGCCGTTCACATTATCATAGATATGGGAACATACAAAAGTTCAAAAATAAGTAAACACTGTTGGACAATTATGTATGTAAACAACAAGTTCAATAATATATATCCATGTATCAAATCATTAATTTGTGAACAATCAAAATACCATAAATATGTATTCATCATTATAGTCAAAAATATGTAAACTCATTGAAGTCAAGGCCTTCATGGAATTTAATTGAAAAACGGTAGGTATTTGAAAAAAGTTTTAAAAAAAATCAATAATTTTGTTTTCGGACACGTTGGTAGTTTCCTTTGGTAGTTTCGCGCTCGCGATGTTGTCAGCTCGTGCGCAAGCTGGCTGGCAACGTCGCCTACCGCATGATGTGATCAAGTCGTTGAGAAAGGTAAAGTTATTGTCGCTCCCTGTAACAGGGCACTCACTGAGCAATTTCAACAATTCGTCGTGACATATTTATTCATGATTATTATTTCAAATATTTTGAATTAGTAGATACGTAGCCGTAGCCGTGTTTGGGATTGTTAGAATTGTCGTGAGATGAACTTTGGCCATATATGGTTTTCAGAGTCTGATGATGGAGTAGGAGGGTGGACACTGGAACTCCATAACAGAGCAATGTATCCCAGCCATGTTTGGGGTTGTTGGAATTGTCGTGAGATGAACTTTGACCATATATGTTTCTCAGGGTCTGATGATGGAGTAGGAGGGTGGACACTGGAACTCCATTGCGGAGCAACGTAACCTAGCCATGTTTGTGGTTGTTGGAATTGTTGTGAGATGAACTTTGACCATATATGGTTTTCAGGGTCTGATGATGGAGTAGGAGGGTGGGCACTAGAACTCTATAGCGGAACAACGTATCCTAGCCGTGTTTGGGGTTGTTGGAATTTTCGTGAAATGAACTTTGACCTTATATGGTTTTCAGGGTCTGATTATGGAGAAGAACGGTAAGCACTGGAACTCCATAGTGGAGTTGAATTTTTTAGATACTGGTCCGATTGCTCTCAAAATTGATATTCGAGAGTCCTCGGGGTCGAAATACAAGTATCTTTTCTCAGAATTTTGAAAAAGTGTCCGACATGTTGAACTTTTTAGATACTGGTCTGATTGCTCTCAAAATCGATATTTGAGAGTCCTCGGGGTCACAAAACAAGAATCTATCCTCAAATTTTTGAAAAAGTGTTCGCCATTTTTGACTTTTGAGATACTGGTCCGATTGCTCTCAAAATCGATATTTGAGAGTCCTCGGGGTCACAAAACAAGAATCTATTATCAAAATTTTCAAAAAGTGTCCGCCATCTTGAACTTTTTAGATACTGGTCTGATTGCTCTCAAAATCGATATTTGAGAGTCCTCGGGGTCACAAAACAAGAATCTATCCTCAAATTTTTGAAAAAGTGTTCACCATTTTGGACTTTTGAGATACTGGTCCGATTGCTCTCAAAATCGATATTTGAGACAAGGGTCTCTCAAAATGGCGGACACTATTTTAAATTTTGAGCAAAGATTCATGTAATGTGGCCCAAGGGTCTCTCAAATATCCATTTTGAGAACAATCGGACCAGTAACTAAATAATTCAAAATGGTGGCCCCTTTTTTTATTTTTTTGCAAAGAATCCATGTTATGTGGCCCAATGGTCTCTCAAATTTCCATTTTGAGAGCAATCGGACCAGTAACTAAATAATTCAAAATGGCGGCCCCTTTTTTAAATTTTGAGCAAAGATTCATTTTATGTGGCCCAAGGGTCCCTCAAATATACATTTTGAGAGCAATCGGACCAGTAACTAAATAATTAAAATGGCTGCCACTTTTTACCAGTCTGATGGTTAAAGAGAAAAAAATAAACAAAGTTGAACTTTACGTAAGTACCAAGTATTAATTTATAAATAATGTAGTATTTTCAATGTACGGATTATTTTTCTAATATTTTTTTTTATTCATCCTTCTCTAAAAATATACGCCAAGACTTTAGAAGGACCTTATTATAATTATATTCTATGGATAACCCACACTAACAATTTTTATGCGATTGAGATATTTTTTTGTGGGTTATAATTTCGAAGTTATTTTGACCCATATAATATTAATCCTTATGTAATTTAGTAAGTTAGTCACGATGGACATTTAATGGAGATAAAGTTTGCTCTTTCTTTATCACAGATTTAAAATACGTAAGAGACAGTATTCGCGATACCGTAAAGGGGCGGGCCGAGACGGGCGCGGACGCGCAGATCGCTCGACACCACACGACATTGCACCCGTGCGAAGACGGGGCGGGTCGCTAGTTCAAATTAAAAGTGTAATTTATGAAACAAATGACACGCAAATGAAGTCATGCCCTGTTCTAAAGACATCACAAGTTACGTCTTGTGATGTCTTTAGAACAGGGCATGACTTCATTTAATAATGTGTGCAGCGATATATACAGGGCGAATTTTTATTTCTAGCCAGTGTGGGCAACTTCTGAACTACAGGTCTTAGAGAAAAACGCTGAAAGGAACCCCGAGCTGAATTTTGAAGAAAATTAAAATGCCAGATTTATTTAAAAAAAAATTGAATTTTCGAAGATATTGAATTTCTTCAAAAAAATATATTTTTCGAAATTCTGCTTCTTCGTCACAATATGAACAAAATTATGTAAGACAATCTTGCTCTCAAGTTGCTAGTAGTTATCCAAAATATTATTTTATATTTTCCTTGACCATGGTTTTATGCTGCGTAAAGTTTGACGAAGTGGAGCAGATCTCGCAGGGACCTCACTATGTTTAACCATAAAGAATTGGCTCTTAGCATTCTGACAAAAAAATTTAGGTCAATTTTGATAACTTCTAGCAACTTCAGACCAAGATTGTCATACATAATTTTGTTCGTATTGTGAAGTAGAAGTAGAAAAAGAAAAAAAAATTAAAACACATTTTTTTTAATGGCATTTTTATTTTCTTCAAAATTTAGCTCGGGGTTCCCTTCAGCGTTTTTCTCTAAGACCTGTAGTTCAGAAGTTGCCCTCACTGGTTAGAAAAAAAATAAAATCATCCTGTATATGTAGGTACTACATAATATATCAATGAATATTGTGTGATCTTCAGTGTCATCATTGTTCAGATGGTTGTATACATATTTTTGGCACATTGAGTGGTAACAATTTTATGCATCTTTCAGGGAATACATATTTTTACTTTATCTAACGTGTACATATTAATGATCGTGTCGGGTACATATTTATGTTGTCTATATTGTTTACATATTTGTTAGCATTTGAATGAGTACAAATTATTGGAGCTTTTTATGATTACTTCTTTTTTATAATGATACATGTATACATATCTTTGTCTTCGACTGTACATCGGTAAGCCATATCAGTTGGGTACTACTGTACTGGGCTTCTCTTTTCACTACCTAATATTATACCAAAATGTGAAAGTTTAGATGTGTGTCGCTCTCGCATCAACGGCTTAACATATTTGGATGAAACTTGGCACATAGATAGATTAAAACCTGGAATACCGTTTAGGATACTTTTTAATCCGGGAAATTAATATCCCTCGGGAACACGGGGCAGATACAATAAAATGGTGCGTAAAACCTTTTAGTATCTACGGTACGGCTTGTTCTCATATACTGCCAGCACATAATAAGCTTCCTCATGTAGCTCTGTTGATCTTAAACAATACCATACTAATGTTATTTTGCTGCGATCTTCTGTATGGTGAAACCGGATCCGGTTATCCGGCAGTATGAAGTCGGATTTATAAGAAATTAGCTGCCCGGCGCAACTTCGTTCGCGTGGTACTACCCTACCCTGTGGTGCTACCCTACCCTATGTATCTAGGTTATATTACTGATTGCAGCGCCATCTGCTGGGTTGATTTGTGAATCTTAACCATCCAGAGCGCCACCCAAACGCATACAAAAAAAAACATCCAAATCGGTCCAGCCGTTTAGGAGTTCAGTGACATACACAAGTGCAGTAGAATTTTATATATAAAATAATAAATAGTTTTTTTTTATATATTTTGTAATATACATCTACAATTGAATATGGATTTAATGAAAAGACAATACCTAATTCAGTATTTAGGTATATGAAATACTGTGATTCCAAAAATGGCCACTAGAGGCGCACCATGAATCTTCTTACAATATACATCGTAGCTGCTAGCAAGTATCGATTGATGTAGTCTATAAGGTTACAGTAACCGCTTACTACCAGAATAGCTGTATGCATTACTTAATTCTTAGACTGTACCTAGTATAAAAATCACAATTCATAAGAAAAACGGTAAACTAGCACAGTGGCGCCCTCTAATCATACGACAGCAATTCTCCTTCCCTATAGTCTTTAGATAGACGTGGAAGGTTCCAGAAACTAAGGGTTGAGCTGAACCATAGCCTAAACATAGGTGTGGTGGACAAATTTCCATTCATTTGATACTAACGTTTCACCTAAATATGGCATGTAATTCCCGATAGATGGCGGGCGCTCGGCCTGTCCTCTTTTTTAATTCCGGGAACGAACATGTCTGTACGTCCTGAAGCTGGGTGTAATTTACAAAAAAAAATAGTATATGTAGTATCAGTTATCTGGTTTCCATAGCTCTGCTTGGTTTTGAATAAACGTGTGAGGAATTTCCCAGTATATGTATTTATGCTTTAAACAAAAGAGTAAAGTTTAAGATATAGAAAATATAACTTGCGCAAGTTTTTCAATAGATGTCTGTTTTTTTAACAGTAATAGCAGTTACATCTGATTATTTCTTCTTAGGTACGTACGTGATATGGTTTAAAGCAAGCCTAGTAAAACCCAGGTTTTAAATATATCCGTCACTTCCTGACGTCTTATAACTAAAAGAGCCGGGACTAACTTAAAACACGGGGCACTAAGAAAATTACATAACTGCTCGCATGGGGTCTCTGGTGACCCCAAATTGTAGGAATATTTTTTTAATATATAAATAAATAAATAAAATAAATTGTTGTAAATAAAGCTTTCATTTGACAAAAAAATAAAAATAAAAAGCCTTATATTTCATTGCAGATTACAAAAAGAGGAAAAATATAAAATTAATTCTATGTTAGTATTATAAATTTTTGTTAGTAATAGAGTTTAGTTCTTAAATTTTAGATTGTTAGTTTAAATTTTTACATAATTTGTAATTAAACGTAGGTTACATAAATTGTTTTAATTTAGTTATCTGCAAGAACCCCTCTGCAGGTAAAGGCCTCCTCCAAAGATAGCCAGTCCTCTCTAAATTGGGCTACTTGAATCCAGTTGGGGCCGGCTGTTTTTTTGAGATCATCTTCCCAATTGGCTACAGGTCTGCCTCTCCTTCTTTTGCCTTGCGGACCTGCCCATGTGGTCACCCTTTTGGTCCATCTCTGATCTCGTAGGCGCGCCACATGTCCAGCCCACTTCCATTTTAGTGATTGAGCGTGTACCAATCCGTCCCTTGCCTTGGTGATGTGTCTTATTTTTGTATGTCTTATTTTTTGTATTTTTCTGATATTCATCATACTGCGCTCTATTCCTCGTTGGCATGAAATTATTTTATTCTTTGTTTTGTTGTTAAACTTCCACGTTTGGCAAGCATACGTTAGGCATGGTATAAGGCATGAGTTTAGTACCTTAGTTTTAATTTTAATTGGCATGTTGCTTTTGAATACATCCTTCAGTGCCCAGTATTTGTTCCACGTTAACTGTGTCCTGCGCTCCACTTCGTGATCGTTACTTTTCTGGTCAAAGCTGATTTGTTTACCGAGGTATATGTAATTGTCTGTATACTTGAGAGGCTCGCTATCAACATATAGTATTCTCTTTGTGCTGTTAGTCATCAGCATTGTTTTGGATAGGTTCATTTCTAAGCCTACTAGTTTACTGGCATCATTGAGTGACTCTATCATGTACTGAATTTCTGGTCCTGTTTCTGATAAGAGGACCAGAATTGGTCCTCCTTTTTAATATATACCAAATTAATATGTAAATACAATTCTATTATATCAAAACTGCTGTATCTAAACTATTATATTTTTAAGAAACAACATGAATTAATATCTCATTGAACAAAAAACAAACATAAGTAAAATAATTACGAAAAATTTACATTTTGTATTATGGTGAGATCAAAGTTAAAAATAATTATAGTTTTAGGAACTATCCGAATTACCGTTATCACACTGTTGACAATATGTCTCAGAGTGATCATTGCACAGAAATTTTGCGCATTTTTTTACATTTTGTTGCCACTTTTTCATCGCTTTTCCGCGGACTGTTTTTGCAACGCCCACGTTTTGCTGTGGTTGGTGGAACGATATATTCCAGGTCATGCACTTCCCTAAGACGTTTTTTTACATTCTTATGAGTTGCATTGACTTCTAGTCGTATTTACGGCAAATTTTTAAAAAGTACCGAACAACTTAGTTTTATAAATTATATATATTTAAACTGTAAATAATATATTTATAACACACATTTATATACTAGACTAATATTAATTTAAATTAAAGTAATAATACATAAAAAATATCATAAAATAAGCAACTCACCTCTTTCAAAAATGTTACATAATTACTCGCATGGGGTCAACGCTCAAGAGAGCAGCGACGCATCCATCAGCTCCCGGGACTTGATCGCTGCTAAAATGCAAACTTTGACGCGAATTAGAAAGCTAGCAGGGGCGTGTAGAAAATCTGAACGCAGCAAGTACTTTTTTCTTTAACGTAAAAGTATTTTGACCCCATGCGAGTAATTAAGGGATATCATTGCTTGTACCTACATATTAATATTAAAAACCGACTTGGGTTTAAGGCTCGTACTTCAACGTCTCAAGAAGTCTCAAAATATCGTGTGATTAGGCCAATATTCTTTATTTATTCTGATTTTTCTTTATTTATGATTCTTTATTAGTAAGTATCTACATACTTACTAATAAAGAATCATGGCGAGATCCATACATATATATTGATTTGTACAAAAAATGAAATATTTTACAGAGTTCTAAATCACTTCCTATGTTGAGATTACATTATTACCAGCAACATATTACCATATTACCATACTTGAAATATTTTATAAACCCCGCAAAACATGACAACAAAATAATGGTTTTGGTCGCGATTCGCCGGAATGGCATAGAATATCGCATTTTTATCCCGGGGATCTAAAAATATTTTAAATGCCTCAAGTTATTCCTTAGGCACCAAGGATCAATATTAACGTAATTTCAACATCTCTAAAAATCTTTTATTTTTTTTGTACAAATCTCGCCATGATTCTTTGAAGTCGGTGAAAAAAGCCTGTGATAGAAACTTTGAAGACTGCAACTTCTATTCAAGCACATGCTTCTTTTCTCTGATTTCTTTGAGAAAATCGACTACAAAATAGAAACTCACTCAAAAAAATAAGTAGTAAAAATTGTACATAGGATAAAATTTTACAAAAATATCCTGCGATGCCATACAGATTAAAATTGGTCTAAATTAAAATTTTCAAATGCCTTTTCTATTCGGATAGTTAGGTACTAACTTTGTTATTTATTAACGAAGTCTAGGTAAGCGGTCACCGTAGCCATATGGAAGCTTGACGGGGCATCACTAACGTGACCATATTTTTTTCCGTCAGATTGGATGCCTGCGGAATTATGTAAAAAATCTAGTTTTTTTACGGCCTATCATGACTAGTGTGTATTTTGTATGCCTAAGTGACATGGCTTTTAACGTCTAGGCAGCATTTGTCGGCGGAAGAAATCACAAACGGATTCAATTATCGGGTCTAATTTTCCAGTAGGAATGGAGGCTCATTACATGACCTGTTGATGTAGGTCTTGGTAATCAAAATAGCTTTCAATACTGCAACACTACTGCAATTTGTTAGGTAAGTAATTGTCTATTATTTTATTCGTAACAGGAACATCTCTTTCGATACGTAGCGTAAATTAAATAATCGTTTGTTCTGTTTGCGAAAGCGGGACAGTTTTGCCCTCACTAGGCACAGCGGGACAGACAGCCTGAAAGCGAGACGTATGATCACTCACTTTTAATTATAATATGAATTACTGATCCCACACGCGTAATATAAAAAAAAATATTTTGCCAAACATTTTTTAATCAAAGAGTCACATAGTATCCATCAGTTCAGTGATCATATTTTTAGCGTTCCGAACCAAAAAGGTAAAGAGGAACCCTTATGGTGCCACTCCGTCCGTTTGTCTGTCTGTTTTTCCGTCTGTCACAGTGATATAGTTCAGCAACCACTAATGCTTGAATAGTTTATTTGGAATAGTTTTAAATAGGTACACACGGCTACAGATCAAGCTATACATTTCCAATATAAGCTGACCTCTCATTGTACGGAAATCCTATACAATGCGAGATCAGCTTATACTGGAAATGTATAGCTTGATGTGTTGCCGTGTGTACTTATTGCTGACGCAATCTTATTACAAATAAAAATCTTTAAACGGGGCCGAAATGGGGGTCATAAGTTCAAAGTAGCGCTAGGCTAATAAATGTACCAAGTATCATATGAAACAAAAACAGCCCCAACAAACGCAGCCCGTTTGTACATTTCAAAACAAGTTTTTATTTTCTTTTACATAGCATATTTTTTGGGTTACGATGACAAAAAAATAACATTCCCGAAGATTGCAAAGCGTAAATTTAGAAACAATTACAGTTTATAAACATTGATATAAATATTACGGGAAAAATAGAACGAATTAAAGTTTATAACTAGCACAGTTATTTCGAATACATCAAAATTCGTTTACAAACAAACTTAGCTATGCGGTCTGGTTTTTTACAACAGTTATGGCCCAAACCAGGGACGAATAAATACTCTATGCCCAAACTAAGAAATATAGGTAGGTACTATATACCCAACCAAAGAAGGTCGGAACCCGAGTCAGAGAGTCAGACTCAGATTCGCACATGGCCGTTTTTATTTTTAATAACAGACCACCCAGCCAGACCTAGGTTTTAATCGGTATTAATTAACTATTGCCGAGTGGATTGCGTCCCTGAAAGGACAACTACATTTGTGTTGGCAATGCCTAGTACACACTTGCTCGTAAAGTGACATTTATTGCACCGTTTTAATATCTTAATGTAGCTTATTACGCACTAGTGCTTATCCCGATTATGTTAAGTTTGTACCTCAATGCAATTGATATGTGTGTAGACGAAGCATTCTTAATTTAAACGGGTCATACGACGTTTTTCAACACACTTGCGAGGAATAAAACAGACGTGTATTTTTTTAAGTAGATTTTTTGACAGCTTTGCCATGTCAAACTGTTTTTGACATGGCATAGCTGTCAAAAAACTAATATTGTGCGCCATATTTGTTGACGCTCTCATTGCTTATTATCAAAAAATCTACTTACAAAAATACAAGTCTGTTTTATTCCTCGCAAGTGTGTTGAAAAACGTTGTATGACACGCGTGTGCATTGATAATTATATGCACACCTGTATCATAATATACTATTATATCCCTGTTACCTTATCACGCTAAACCTGTGACCCGAACGCGATGAAGGCACGCAGATTGTCTATTATATGGAGAAGGACAGGCTACTTTGGCGTTGCTTGCCTTAGACCATCGAGGAAATATCCCTATAGAGTAGTAATACTGAACAATATAATTCCACAACTAGTCAGTGATTTGTCACTGAATTTGAAAAGTCTCTGCGTCAGTGAGTCGCTGCGTCGTGTGTTTTTGACTCGGCCAATCAGAGTGCATGCGTCCTTGTTTTAACCAATCAGCGCGCATTGTCGGCGGTGGGAAATCGGCGGAATTTATTTCAACCAAAATGAACGTCATTGCGCTTCTATGGGTTAATTTCTTATGTCATACCATACAAAGGTTGATCGTTTACTAAAGATGACGATTGTCGACAATAATCTTGTCTAGGGGGGCTGATAGTATAATTTAAAATATTTGTCCTCGGTGGGAATAGAACTTACGCCTTATAAAGCAAGCTGCTCCTTATTGAGGTAGGTCTAGGCCATGACCGTCGGCGTAACGGAATTGTATTTTCGCCCATTATTTAGAATTCTGTAATACTACTGTAAGCCCCTCGCTTCGCCCACTGGACGAGTAATGGATGGGTTTATTGACTCGTTTGGTTTTCGTGTGTTCCATTAATATTATAGAATTCAGGGAACTAGAAATGTACGTGGTAGTACAAATTAACAAACAAACATTCGCATTTATAATTTAATTGATTTGATTATTAGTGAGAATTTGCCATTAGTACTTACATGTATGATGTACGCCAGTTACCTAATATCAGGGAGTAGATTGGAGTGTGTGAGGAACGTCTCAGGATATTATCTTGGCCTTGAGGTGATGGAAAAATCCTGCGGAAACCATATCATGGTGGTACTTTGTGGTTCCCACCTGGCTGGCTACCACCCTCAAGTTTCTGATCTGTCGTGATGCACCATCAGTGTTTCGTTAGCTTTACAAGCCAACCCTATTTGGCTTTGTTTAGGCTATATCACCTCATGGTAGTGATCAAAAACAAGATCTTAGTAGAAAAATAATTCATAAGGATTGTGATATCAATGTTCCACGCTTCGTTAGTCTTTTTAACGTATCGAAAAAAATCGTAAGTCTAAGGACGATTCCATGCCAGATATCCAAGACGTAAGTACTAGTACCTAATCAATTAACTACAACCTACATGATTTCAAAGAGCTCTTCTAAAAAGTACCTATCTACTAAACTTAATGCCTACTTATCTCCGACTCAATCAACTTTAGTATCGATTATTAACAAAAGCTAAACATTCATTTTTATAATGGCTGATATTTACAAAATCCAACAGGTGTGTATAAAACAAGTGTAACTTATCTCGCCCGACAGTTTATACAGCGTCAGTGTAATTTTACTGCGCCATACACACACATAGACAATACGTGCCTACGGTATACTGATAGGTACACGCACACAGGTGAGCACACAGTGATAGCTCTACCTGCGCCGGAGTCGCATTCCGTCACCCACCTCCGCGATTGGCCGCCGAGCCTACGAAGGCTTTTGAACAAATTTTAAATTTAGAAAGTTGTGTTTGCTTGAGTGTTGTGATTCGTTAACTGCTCCGGGACAAAATGTCGGCGTACTAAGGTAAGCACTAAGTTTTAATACGTCTCGTTTCCATAAGTATAACCTTGATGTAAAGGAAAATCATTGAGGTTTTCTTATCCGTGATGGAATCATATTATTTAGTCACCTTTACGATTGCTTGGCGCCATAACTTACGTAGATATAAGTGTCGATCATTAAGTCACATGATTTAAACAATAGAATGTCATTGAGTGCCGTGCATTCTTTTGCCATGAGTAATCTCCAAACATTCTCAGAAAAACTTGGCCATTTTTTTGGATACTTTTTGCAACTGCTCTGCTAACCGTGACGTCACTAATGAAGGTTCTACAATATTGATGTTGGAGAGTCCTATAGAATACCAAATAGCATTTGCCTAAGGAAAACCAAATTGTAGTATCTCAAGTCACTCAATGACGATGACTCATCGTACTCACCACGATGTCCCAAAAAAGGGACAGGTAACTTTGACAAAAATGTTTACTTCATTTTGCGTGATGCTAGAGAAGTTTGTAGTAGTCGTTTGGCTTACCAGCCAAGTTGAATATTGCTAAGCTAGCTCCGGTGTGTTCTGAAGGTTGCAATGTAGAGTCAGCAGCTATGTATGTTTTGTAAATCTCGTCAACTAAAAAAATAATTCTTAATGAATCATTTTATCAGAAAAGTGACAATGCGACTCTATAGTTTTAAAATACATATTCAATACCCCACGATCTGGTGTCACAGAAAACCCACCCCCATTGTGGGAGTTACCCATAGAGAAAGAATATGAATAGAGCGATTGCTATAGAGTACCTATGTGCCTTGAGCACGGGAATGTTGCACTTGAAACGAATTGCGCGTTCATAGTTTGAACGACTAAATATAATTAATGCCAATATTTTATTTTTTAAATAGGATCTTTTTTTTTCCCGGCATACAAAGTATTATTTATGTTAATCTAGGAAATTCCCCGCATGCCACATCTCTATTGGTTGTTCCGATGAGGTCTTATAAAGTTCCAACCCCTTTTTTTACCAATTAAAGGGTTGAATTTTCATAAATCCTTTCGTAAAAAAACTTCCATACGAAACAGCCGAATTAGTCGATCGGTTCTCAAATGGTGCTCCGTCATTCATGAGCCAATTGATTTTTATTCATAAAAAAAAAATATAATGTTTGTAACATATTTGTTCTCTACCATTCATCCGAATGCGATGATATTTTGGTGATTATGCGCAGGTCGACGAAGATTCTGACTTGGGTAAAGAAGCATCACGCTAGGAATTAGGTAGAGGCATTGATATAAAATCAAGCATGTATTCTGTTTTACCATCGGATGATAAGGAATAGTTATGTTCTTTTTTTTTATAACTGCCGTACTGACACCTAAAAAAACCACAATTATGTTATGTTGCATGACTTTGATGGATGTAATTTCAACATTCTCCGTTTACAAAACAATACATCGCCTCTATGTATGTTTTGTCATTTCCGGCATCACGTGGACCCGTGGGAATTAATTCATCACAATAATAAACAACATTTTGTAACCAAATGCAACCAAAATACCTAGATGCATTTTTTTACGAACATAGTTTGATCTCAAACAAAATACTTAAGTAAAACGGCTGAGTCCCGTTTCACTAATTACTTAAAACGTCATTAATTAACATATATTTTTTTTGTTTCTGAAGTTAAGATTTTTTCTATTCACAAAATGATAGACCAATAAACAGTTTTTGAATTTTCGGTTTCACACGCTGAAATGTGTACCATTTTATGTACTAAATAAAGTTCATCTTAAAAAGTGCGCGCCGCATCGGGTTACGTCTTGGTGTGTGAACTGACCCTTAGTTATCAATTCGAAAAAAACTTAGGTCTACTGCCTTCATGTCGCTCCTTATTGAAATCTGCGATCAAGCGAAAAAAAATGTGTACATTAATATGTCTGCCTATCCCATAGATATAGAATTTTCTCCTGTTATAATTTGACTTAAATAGTTCAAAATCTGCTTTGTTAATGATCAGAATATTCACGCATCCGCGGTACTGCGATTTGGCATAATTTTTTGTTAGTTTACATCACAGAGCAAGGAGTCCCGCGCGCTTTATAGAGGACGAAAACAATGACAGTAATCTTGCCCCGTGAATTGTGAAAGTCGCAAAACCGAGTGCAAGCGGCCGTCAGTCTAATATCAAATCTATACCACTGCACTATGCGAGACTATGTGTCAACAGAAATAAAGTCAATATACGTGATAAAAAAATTATATAATAAGTCATCATCAATTTTAACTTTATGATTATAATTAATATTTGTACGCCGTTTTGAGCGGTATATTATGCTGATTCTACTTTATTCTATGTAACACCTCTTCATATAACACGCATAATTGTGACTAATAAATACATTTCTATTTCTATTTCTATAAATTATATTAAACAACCTACATTATAATAATAATAAAATAAGTGATAAATATAATATAAAAATAGTCAGATAAATAAAATAAATAAATAATACATAAATGATCTCTCTCCTACATGTTGTTATTTTTGCTGTGCCCGACAGGGTCCCCAATGTTATTTAGACATAATTTAGTTGTTTCGCAACTAAACTAATTTTAGTCTCACTATGTCTCTTTCTAACAAAGAACTTAAGAAAAGGATGTAAGAAATGTAGTCCTGTCAAATTAGTTCAATGCTTGTTTTCAATATGAATTGTGTCGCCATCTATCGCGGATACGTCAGATACCCGCAAATGAAGACGGCAGACTAATTTGACAGCTTTAAATTGTTCTATCTTTTTCAATAAAGTTTGTAAGAAAGAGATATAAAATTAGTTTAGTGCGATTTACAACAGAATCGGCACCATTGTATCTAGGAGGGGGCGAGTTATTTTTCATGCTCTATGGTTTTTCATTAAATAGCCAAAAAAAAATTTGGTGGGATACATAGCTTTACAGTCTTTTCAGATGGAAATGCAAACATCTCTAAACATTATTGCAATTTCCACCAGTTAATACGAGCCCTGTGAAATTGTCCGCTATGTCAGGTGCCTAACAGAAGCTAGTGTTTGATGCAACTCGGCGTAATATCCGGCTTCAAACAGTATGTCCCCATAATATCCGCCTCGCCTCGCCTCGTTGAAGCTTCGATTAATTGCTGCATTCCTTGTAAATTCCATTTTTTAAAACTATGATAAAAAAACTATAACTGTAAATTAAATTAGCATGGTCATGTTGTTGGTAAGACACTCTCTCACTCCCTTCCAGGACAGACATTTTTGTCTGTTAGTCATGAGTCTGGGTGAAAATTCATAAACAGTGCAAAATTGCCGGTGCTGCCAACAGCCATGTTGTATTTTCCACAACGTAATATTTTTACTGCTATAGAAGGATATCCACAGATAATTGCATTATAACAAGGCTGGCAACTCAATGGTGATCATCAAACTTTGCGGCGATCCGCGGCAATATAGTACTTTACTGTTTTGTTAGTCTGAACTCTATATTTGGTGAGTAGTCGAGATCAACCCTCTTTGCGGTCAATCAAATGACTCTTGTACCGTTTCCAAAAATCAGACGACATTAGACGGGTTCCGTTTATTGGAATAATATCACACCATTGAGTTGCAAAGCTAGCCTATCCCGTTTGAAGCATTCATAATTTTATAAGACACAATTTCAACATGGTAAGTAAGCCATAGTGACGTGAGTGAAGAAACTGGCTTCCAACATACACTGGTACAGTACCTAGTACCCAACTGATAAGGCGCATCGTAAATCTTCGTTCGCACAGAAAAGAAAGTATGGCCCCGAATATTAACGAAAGAATGCTTAAAACTTATAATCAACCATAGATCACTACTATAAGGTTCATAATACGCTACAGCTGTTAGTTCCGTCTCACTCGCAAGTCACGCCCCTCCACAAGGCGCGCGCTACCATGGCGGCAGCTGCCGACCAATAGCATTTCCCGCGCTTTGAAAATGTATCTTCTGCGCAAGTACATCGGTAAGCCATATCAGTTGGGTACTACTGTAGTTATGATTTCCTCACGATGTTTTCCTTAACCGATGACCTCAGACGTACCACCTATTCTCGACTAAAAAAGTTGTTCACCGATATCTTTGCGGACTGTATCCACAACTTTGTGACCTGTAGAGGAAAGGTACACCATTCTAAAGGCTCCAAGAATGGTGGCCACATTTATATGCAATGTATTGTTTTCGTCTTATTTGTATGCAAAGAATGTCGCTATGAGTGACTCTGGGCTCAATTACTCAATGTAGACTGTACAACGTCTTCGATTTACAACTTGAATAACCTTCTTACCATAACCTTTAAAACAATAGGAATAAGAATGAAATTGTCTACACTGCAGTTATACACATAGTTAAATAAGTTAAATAAAAATACGGAAAACTGCTCATTTATATTTTTGCTACACGACTTATAATGTACAGTCAGCAAAATAAGTAGCTGAATGGACATTTACAAAATACCTCTACGCTAAAATTGACCATGATCTTGAAATTTAAAGTATGTAGGTATATTTAGACCTATGGTTACAACATTTACAAAAATGTTTGCTTTTTTTCCATATCTTTAATGGTAACAGTTTTGTAAAGTATCTTCAGCTGTTATTGACTGTACCTGTGAGGAACGATATCATCAGGTATTTGAAGACCCTTTGGAAAATATAAAGTCATTTTACACATTATTAGAATCATTTTTCAAATATTAAAATCACTAAAATTCTAGTGACTTCTAGTCATATTCGCCGTTAATTTATACCCTGAAATAACATACTTACTTACTATTCCGGAAAAACCGTCAATCACCGTAATCCGCACTTAGTTAATGCTGCCACGTACACGCCTTCCCTTATATCCAAGATCTGCAGACCACGGTACGCCCTCACTGATCCAGACGACCCAACAACTTTAACTCAGATCGCAGTTGAAGAAAGCACGAAAGAACACAATACAAAACCGATCACCACGATATCGTCCCGCCCAGGCTCGTCCCATTCAAGCGGCCCGAACTGCCATTAGTAATCTGACCGTCTCTAATTTATTAGTCATAACAATTAAAAGTACGTCCTCTCCCTCCTCGGTATCGTTCTGAGCTGAGATTCGTGCCCTACCTAGTCTGGGGCGCCCTCAGTCGAAGTTAACAACATTTTTATACGTATCTAGTAGAGAGCCGTCAGCGCTCAGCGTTTTGTTCGCGTAAGGGCGGAAAGGCTTCCAGAGCCACAACCTTTAGGTTAAAAAAACCGGTAAAACTCAAATCCCCGAACGCGGGTAGTACCGCAGGGCGGAGATAGTCTTTAACTTGATAGCTCAGTGGTAGGGTAATGTCGAATACGGTTGCGACCTTCGCAACGGTATTCGACATCGTTGCGAAGGTTCAAATCATACAATGAGCTGTTCAATTAAATTATAAACCATAATTTAACCATAGCACCATAGATAAATAATAATATACTTGTTATGTCCGCTTGCCTGGCTACATAAATATGCCTATGATTTTTGCAGGATAATTCTTTTATACGTGGAAATTCGACCACTTTTTGAACCACTAGTACAGTGGTTCAAAAAGGTAAGGTAAAACATCCACATAATTCATGAATTTTTTATGTTAAAAAATACATCGGCACTTCTCCGCGCAATATTCTTAAAAAAGGTACAGATTTCTCTTCATGTATTTATATATATATCCTTACTAATATTATAAACGCGAAAGTTTGTATGTATGTATGTGTATAACCTCATTATGCAACACACTCATTCCGATATGAACGTGTGCATAAAAACTAATTTCATATCCCGCCTTTGAGGCATCCAACTAGCTTAACGACTATCACAATGAGGTGATAACCGGGACCAACGGTTTTACGTGCTTCCGAAACACGGAAACGCTCGATTTGAAATACCACTAGGCGGTCACTCATCCAGGTACCGACCACGACGGCGGTAGCTTAACTTTGCCGATAGATTAAGAACGGCTAATCATGCTACACCACGAGCGCTTCTTATGCATATACTACCTAACTAACATTGAATTTTGGTATAAAAAAGTAATGAACACATGTTTAAAATTTTGTCTACGCCCTTAAAAGGATCCTGGATATTTTTTACCCCAGAACGGCTACGGCCCTGATTGCGTGTACGGAGGAGTGTGAAAGCAGATTTTTTTCATTTGTTTTTTTAAAACTATCGAATCATACTTCTGCGTGTGAAGCATTTGACAATATTGACAAAATAACGTGTGCGAAGCGGTGGAGGTATGGAACGTGCGCGCGCGCCTCTGATCCAAGGTGATCCACGGCTTAGATCACTGCGCGCGCGTGCTTCACGTGCCATCATTGGAATTCTTTACTAATTTATTAAGTACCTACCTAAATTAATTAATTTACTTACATCAGTATGAATGCTCTAGAACAGTGTTTTTCAATCTTATTGAATCCGAACCCCCTTATAGGTTGAAAAATTCTGGCGACCCATTTGTCAGACAGACAAAGAATTTATAAATTAAAATACTACTATAATGATAATAATACTAGATACGATAATGATTTTCTTTATTTTGATACCTTTACTTATTAGTTTGCAATTAGCCGCGAGAGGTTTGCAACTAAGTAAGAGGTAAGTTGGACGCCCGCTTGTGCGAAGTCTACCTTGCCTTTTTCCTTCTGCCGGGCGACCTCCTGACTAAGAAGACTTTCGTGACCCCCCTAGTGGTCGCGACCCACAGATTGAAAAACAATGCTCTAGAAATCATAGATCGTAGACAATAATGATAGTATTGTTGGACTATAACAGAACGTTTGGTAAATATCTGACATAGCTTTTGAGTATTTGTTAACTTGTACTGAGTACGGACTGACCTTAATAAAATAATGTGCAATAATAACCTTTCCCCCCTTTTTACCCGACTGACCCGGAAGGAGGGTTAAGTTTTTCGAGTGTATGTATGTATGTCTATTTCTTTGGCACGCTCTGCAGCCTATACGGCTTGATGGATTTAAACATATGAGGTATCGTTAGATTCGTTTTAACTGTGTGAATGTCATAAGATATATTATTTTTATATGGCATCTAAAAATGAAACTAGTCGCATAACTGCAATACCTTATAAAATTCAAGTTATATTTAATATTCTATAGATTAAAGAGCTTGTTTTTCCCTTTTCAGGTATTTTTTGTTTCACGCAGTCGGGCTTTTTGTTTCATTTATCTATTTACTGATGTACCTACTAGTGAATTAATATTGTGTATAGATCTATGTTATTGTTATCCAATCACGTTTGCATGGGGACTTCCCGGGGTAGAAATACCCTGGGAAATGCATAAAATCATTGTACACGTTGAACCTCTAAGCTAAATCTCATGTTATTATTATTGACGCAGTAGTTTCCTAACTTCGGTTACTAATTAGGATTGCCACACATTAGGGACATGCAAATAGCTAGACATCTCAATCTCTGTCACAATTAGCGATCTATACGTTAATTAGAATCTTTCATATTCAGTTTAGTAACTTAATCATTTGCTTTGCATTGGTGCCGAGTCTGTTGTAAATCGCACTTAAGATGAAAGGATGGCTGCAAGAAATTTGAAAGATAGGTATTTAACAAATCTATTGCTGTCGCGCTGTGGCCCGGAAATCAATGTGTGAGTGAACAGACTGTGCATGGTGCAAGTGTGCGTGCCGTAGCTCGCACCGCTCCCACCGACCGCCCGCCCCTCGATTTTACTTTACTTGTAATATTATATTTCTGTGATTCGGCCGGCGACTGGCAAGTTGATATACCTTTCAGCGCTTGCAGTTCTGTTGTTCCAAGTGACATTAGGGATTTTGAAATTAGAACAAATACCTAACCATACGTTATTTTATTTGTATTTTGAGTCGATATAAAAAAAATTATTATATATTCGACATTTATGTATGTAATATTATTGGAACTGCATTATATTCACATAAAGATAATCTATTAGGGCTTCCAAACAAATACCTATACAACATTTTATAGATTTATATTTGTCCACAGTCCACGCATTTCTTCGAAACTATTTATCAAATTGTGAACATTATTTTTTTAATGCCTTATATTTACTTCAACTTAGGGAACAGTGCGAAAGTAAAAAATAACTCTAATCTGACACTGTCTTGATGTCAGCTATAATATTTTTAATTGAATATATACGACGTGCTCTTTCGTGACTTTAAGATATTTTCAGTTTACAGTTATTTCATATTTTTTTGTGTATTATGAAGTAGTTTTTTTACTAGTGAAAGAGCTTATTTATACGTATAAAACAAGCCCTTGAAATAATATTGTAGAATCATAATAAAACGTAGCTCGTATCAAGCCAGGCCTTCACGCGTATTACTCCATATCTTGAAAAAAACTGAACCGATTTTGATGAAACTTCTTCACAAAATATTAAAAATAACTCTAATCTGACACTGTCTTAAAGTAAGCGAAATATTTTTACTGGAATACGTCGTGCTCTTTCGCTGACTTCAAATCAGCGTTAGATTAGAGTTATTTCATTCTTTTTAGTGTATTTGGAAGTCGATAAAAAAAAAACTTTTTTTTGTGTATTTTGAAGTCGATTTAGTTTTTTAAATTACTTTTTTATTTCAATTACCAACTTTTTTATTTCGTATTATTTAGAATTTGACCAAGCTCAAGCCAAGCCGCCGCACGTATTACTTATTCCATATCTTGAAAACAACTGAACCGATTTTAATAAAACTCTCACTGACTTGAAGTAAATGTAAACCAATAAAAAAAATGTCACAATCCGATTAATAGTTTCAGAGAAATGCGTGGACAAACATACACCTATGAAATTAAGTATATTAGTTTGGAAGCCTGAAATTTTGTGAGGAAGTTTTATCAAAATCAGTTCAATAGTTTTTAAGATATGGAATAATAAGTGTGTCGGGCTGGCTTATTGATACGAGCTATGGGCGTTGGTTGTGTCAAAGGGAAAATATCTGAAAACTTTGGTCAAATCCGCGTAAATGTAAGAAAAAAAAATTACAAGTCGATTTTAAATAAATATACCAGCCAAGTGAGAGTCAGACTCACACACAGAGGGATCCGTACAATATTAAATAACTTATCGTTGCTATGACAAAAAAAAGAAGTTTCTTGTATGAGCGGCCCCTTTAATTTTTCTTTTTCATTTTTATTATTTTTTGTTATAGCGGTCATAGAAATACATATTCTCTGAAAATTTCAGCTGTCTAACTGTTACCGTTCATGAGATACAGCCCACTGACAGACAGACGCACGGACGGACAGCGGAGTCTTGTTTGGCACCCTTCGGGTACGAAACTAAAAAGTATAGTCACAATCCGATTAATAGTTTCCGAGAAATGCGTGGATAAATATACATACTTACAACCATACATACACCTATAAAATGTTGTATATTTGTTTGGAAGTCCTAATAGATTATCATTTGAATATATAATATTGTTTGGCAGTCCAATAATACATACATACGTGTCGAATTGATAATCTCCTTTTTTTAAGTCAATTAAAAATAGATATTTTGTCCTGTTATTTTGAAAAAGGTTACTAAATATTAGATATTATGATAACCTTTGAACGATCACATTTCTTGTTCTTTAATCCTTCATCACTCAAAAGTATAAAAAAGAACAATCTTGGTTAGGGCACACTATACCTTACATGTAGGTTACCAAAGACGTAATACTATATCGATATCGATGAACAACACTAGAGCAGGTATCGATAATATATTATCGACTACTACGCGACACTTCTTTGACTGTATATGTATTTGTCCAAGCCTCTCCTCCCTCAACCCTGCCCGTATACAGGCGATAGAGACAACTGCAGCTTGGATCGATTATACCTATTTAAAATTGACGAAATCGCTATTTCGTAATCCCCAGTTTCCTCCTCCAATACTGAATCGATTTTAATTATTTTTCAAGAATAGTAATAAGAAGGGCTTTGGCTATGTCGGTCGGTTTTCCTTTTATTATTTATATTCGTCATATTTGTTTTCTGGACGTCTGATAAGGGCAGTTAGAAATGATGAGTTTTTGTGATTTTAGAAGATTTTTAGTTTTTATAATAATTAATTTATGGAGAAAAACGAAACCGAGGGACATACAGTGGCACCTACAGATTGCATGGTAATATAATCATTGCTCTAGTGTCATTATCCAGAGAGGAAACTGAGGATTACGTTTGTATGGAAAAAACACCACCAGTGTTTCCTCTTAACTAATTTGACAGGACACAATTTCTTGCATCCTTTTTTTATGTTCTTTGTTAGAAAGAGACATAGTGATACTAAAATTAGTTTAGTTGTAAACAACAGAGTCTCTCAACATTAGCTTTGAATTTATATCAAAGACAATAAATGCGGAAGTAAGTGTGTTTGTTTGCACCGATCATGATGAAATTTGGCACACGGGTACATCATAACCTGGAATAACATTAGGATACTTTTTATTCCAGGAAAATATTAGATCTGTCTGGTTCCTACGGTGCGGCATATGAAAAATATCCTAATATGAAAAAAATATGAATAAAACAAAACGTAGATCAGATAAAATTTTCAGAATAGAACGGCGCCGTACTGCATTGGCGAGCAGGCATTTCTATCACATTAGCTCTACTCTATACAACAGAGTTAATAAAGAAATTAATATTTACCCTTTTCCGAACTATAAGTGTAAAACACAACACTTACTTACACAACACTTTCACCTCTCACACTCACACACATACACAATATTTTAAACACACACACCACACTCTTGCCCACACATAAACTAACATGCATTTTTCTTAAAATTTGTTTAAATTTTAACCTTTTTTTTGTATTCCTATTGTTTGTTTGGACCTTAAGATGAAAGGATGGCTGCAAGAAATTTGAAAGATAGGTATTTAACAAATCTATTGCTGTCGCGCTGTGGCCCGGATATCAATGTGTGAGTGAACAGACTGTACATGGTGCAAGTGTGCGTGCCGTAGCTCGCACCGCTCCCACCGACCGCCCGCCCCTTGATTTTACTTTACTTGTAATATTATATTTCTGTGATTCGGCCGGCGACTGGCAAGTTGATATACCTTTCAGCGCTTGCAGTTTTGTTGTTCCAAGTGACATTAGGGATTTTGAAATTAGAACAAATACCTAACCATACGTTATTTTATTTGTATTTTGAGTCGATATAAAAAAATAGATTATATATTCGACATTTATGTATGTAATATTATTGGAACTGCATTATATTCACATAATGATAATCTATTAGGGCTTCCAAACAAATACCTATACAACATTTTATAGATTTATATTTGTCCACAGTCCACGCATTTCTTCGAAACTATTTATCGAATTGTGAACATTATTTTTTTAATGCCTTATATATTTACTTCAACTTAGGGAACAGTGCGAAAGTAAAAAATAACTCTAATCTGACACTGTCTTGATGTCAGCTATTATATTTTTAATTGAATATATACGACGTGCTCTTCCGTGACTTTAAGATATTTTCAGTTTACAGTTATTTCATAGTTTTTTGTGTATTATGAAGTAGTTTTTTTACTAGTGAAAGAGCTTATTTATACGTATAAAACAAGCCCTTGAAATAATATTATAGAATCATAATAAAACGTAGCTCGTATCAAGCCAGGCCTTCACGCGTATTACTCCATATCTTGAAAAAAACTGAACCGATTTTGATGAAACTTCTTCACAAAATATTAAAAATAACTCTAATCTGACACTGTCTTAAAGTCAGCGAAATATTTTTACTGGAATACGTCGTGCTCTTTCGCTGACTTCAAATCAGCGTTAGATTAGAGTTATTCCATTCTTTTTAGTGTATTTGGAAGTCGATAAAAAAAAAACTTTTTTATTGTGTGTATTTTGAAGTCGATTTAGTTTTTTAAATTACTTTTTTATTTCAATTACCAACTTTTTTATTTCGTATTATTTAGAATTTGACCAAGCTCAAGCCAAGCCGCCGCACGTATTACTTATTCCATATCTTGAAAACAACTGAACCGATTTTAATAAAACTCTCACTGAGTTGAAGTAAATGTAAACCAATAAAAAAATGTCACAATCCGATTAATAGTTTCAGAGAAATGCGTGGACAAACATACACCTATGAAATTTTGTATATCAGTTTGGAAGCCTGAAATTTTGTGAGGAAGTTTCATCAAAATCAGTTCAATAGTTTTTAAGATATGGAATAATAAGTGTGTCGGGCTGGCTTATTGATACGAGCTATGGGCGTTGGTTGTGTCAAAGGGAAAATATCTGAAAACTTTGGTCAAATCCTCGTAAATGTAAGAAAAAAAAATTACAAGTCGATTTTAAATAAATATACCAGCCAAGTGAGAGTCAATCTCACACACAGAGGGATCCGTACAATATTAAATAACTTATCGTTGCTATGACAAAAAAAAGAAGTTTCTTGTATGAGTGGCCCCTTTAATTTTTCTTTTTCATATGTTGCCGCCAAGACATATAGCTCGTACTGTCAAAAAGTTATCAAATCTCATGTAGAGCCAAGCTTATAACTCTACATGCACTTACTCTACAAGCCCTAACTTCACAAACTCTACACCCCGTAGTCAAAATATGTGGCTTGGCCGTTTCGCTACCCTCACATGGGAGTAAAGTGAAAAATTTATTCACTGTTCATTACTTTTATGTTATTCAATAGTTCTTGTAGTATTGAAACGGCCAAGCCAGGGGTTTTTTAGATATCAATAAAATCTAAAGTATAAGAGCTATTTTATTGAAACTTAATATGTTTAATAAATTTACTATTGACATCATGTTCTGAGAATTTTGTTTATCTGGTATAATCCAAACCCAAGTTATGAGGGTTCAAAAAAACGACGAAGCGAATTTACTATTGACATCATGTTCTGAGAATTTTGTTTATCTGGTATAATCCAAACCCAAGTTATGAGGGTTCAAAAAAACGACGAAGCGCTTCGAGAAAAGGTAGGTAGTGCCCTTTCGCTTTGCTTGGCTGTCTTGGCGGGGGGCACTTCCGTGCCCCCAGATTCTCTGAAAATGTCAGCTGTCTACCTATTACCGTTCATGAGATACAGCCCACCGACAGACAGACGCACGGACGGACAGCGGAGTCTTGTTTGGCACCCTTCGGGTACGAAACTAAAAAGTATAGTCACAATCCGATTAATCGTTTCCGAGAAATGCGTGGATAAATATACATACTTACAACCATACATACACCTATAAAATGTTGTATATTTGTTTGGAAGTCCTAATAGATTATCATTTGAATATATAATATTGTTTGGCAGTCCAATAATACATACATACGTGTCGAATTGATAATCTCCTTTTTTTAAGTCAATTAAAAATATATATTTTGTACTGTTATTTTGAAAAAGGTTACTTAATATTAGATATTATGATAACCTTTGAACGATCACATTTCTTGTTCTTTAATCCTTCATCACTCAAAAGTATAAAAAAGAACAATCTTGGTTAGGGCACACTATACCTTACATGTAGGTTACCAGAGACGTAATACTATATCGATATCGATGAACAACACTAGAGCAGGTATCGATAATATATTATCGACTACTACGCGACACTTCTTTCACTGTATATGTATTTGTCCAAGCCTCTCCTCCCTCAACCCTGCCCGAATACAGGCGATAGAGACAACTGCAGCTTGGATCGATTATTCCTATTTAAAATTGACGAAATCGCTATTTCGTAATCCCGAGTTTCCTCCTCCAATACTGAATCGATTTTAATTATTTTTCAAGAATAGTAATAAGAAGGGCTTTGGCTATGTCGGTCGGTTTTCCTTTTATTATTTATATTCGTCATATTTGTTTTCTGGACGTCTGATAAGGGCAGTTAAAAATGATGAGTTTTTGTGATTTTAGAAGATTTTTAGTTTTTATAATAATTAATTTATGGAGAAAAACGAAACCGAGGGACATACAGTGGCACCTACAGATTGCATGGTAAAATAATCATTGCTCTAGTGTCATTATCCAGAGAGGAAACTGAGGATTACGTTTGTATGGAAAAAACACCACCAGTGTGTCGTCTTAATAGATGTATGTAACGGAGGAGGGCGTTGGTGTCTGCGACACAGTTTTCAAACTTCTGCAGACACCATCGTTGTTTGTATGATTGTACCTTTTGTGTTGTTCCAAATAAATAAAAATAAAAAATAAAAAAAACCCTCGGGAAAACCGTGGGCCCTAACTAGTCATTATAATCCTGAGTCGCAACTCATTAAATGTTCTACGCTGTGGTAAGCGGGAACTCGATTAAGTAAATAAGCTTGTTAAAGTCTACTCCACAGGTTTATCTTGGAACTGGAAGCTCAGATCCTGCGGATGTCAAGTTAGGTATTATAGTGAGTAAAGTTTAGATCAATTTGATCTAACCGCGACAGGTTGCAATCGCTACGTTTTAGCTTATATTATACTTGCCGGCGTGACTTCGTTCGCGTGGTGTCCTGCCCTACCCTACCCTTCCCTTTTTTAGCGTGCCCAACGGGACCCTTTGGGTTCGGAACCTTCGCTGTCCGTGCGTCCGTCTGTCAGTGGGCTTTATCTCATGAACCGTAATAGGTAGACAGCTGAAAATTTCACATAATATGTATTTATATTGCCGCTACAACAACAAATAATAATAAAAAAGATTTAAAAAAAATTAAATCGCCTTTAGTTCTAAAAACTAAGTAAATGATGATTTATTTTTGTGGAGTAGATTAAATTGAAATCAATGGGCCCCCAGTTGATGATTGGCCCCGCAGTGCAACACCTGTAAGCAAAAAAGCAATGCACTCACGAGATATGCACGGTTTGCGAAGGAAACGGCATATTTAACAACAGTTGTGACAACTGCACTGATAAGTGATTATTTCTCATTTTTATCATTCTTCTAAAATTATGTTTTGATTTATATTCTTCGGTTATTGTTTATTAATTGACCGTGTGTTCACTTTGCCCAATTGTCCTGTTCACTTTACCCGTAGGTTTGGGCAAAGCGGATAGCGGTACCACTATTAATATTTCCGAGTAAAGTATTGAGATTACGTAATTTTTGTTGATTATATTAAAAACTGTAATAAATACTGATCTGGTCGTTATTTTATTTCTATGTCTATTGATTTTCTTCCCATAAGCTGTCAAAGGTTAAGGTGTCCATTTCGCCCGGACATCCCATACCTATTTTCTCCCTTTTCTTCGGAACAAAAAGAGGCAATACTTGAGGATCAATATTTTATATATTTGGTTATTATCAATTATTACATTGGCCCTACGCGCTAAAAATACTTTATCAACGACAGAGATAGGACCTTACTCACTAGTGGAGCCAACAGAAACGATATGATGAATTTAGAACCTGGCCCTTTGACATAGAGTCAAATATTTAACTGATAGGAGGCTACAGAATCCCTGAGGCTACTTTATATCCAAAAACGCGGGTGAAACCGCGGGGGACAGCTAGTAGACTTCAAGTGTGTAACTCCATTCCGTTGCCTAGCAACCGCAGTAGAAACTAAACACAACCTGCTCTTTCTCTGTACATTTACTGATGCCTCTGATTATTGTGATCATGAATAAAAGGACTGATATCCTCGAGCCAATGTTTCCTCCGTGATCTTCTGTTCTGTGATTATACGAGAGAAGATAATAGAAGATAGAGAAACTGTATATCCTGGTATGTGAGACACTGATTTATTAGTATGACTCATCAATGACCCATATATAATAGTACTTATATAATAGGTAGATAATTACCTAATTAAGTATTTCTGAAAGTGTGATGACACTTTTATTTGTTAGTAATTATAATAATGATTATTAGAGTCAATTTAATCCCACCAAAAATATTTTCACGTAAAATGTGTGTAATACGAGACCATTTGGCTCGCACTATGAAAAAGTTATCAGATCTCATGTAGAGCCAAGCTTATAACTCTACACGCCCTAACTCTACAAGCCCTAACTTCACAAACTCTACACCTTAGTCAAAATATGTAGTTTGCCCGTTTCGCTACCGCCACATGGGCGGGCTTATGGGCTCAAACCCCTCCAACCCCCCCCCCCAAAAGCATCAGGGTCTACTTTCATAGTACTTCACTATTACTACTTTGACGGGCCAGTTGGCGCAGTTGGTTAAGGTTCACCTTACGCGCCGCAGGTCGTGGGTTCGATTCCCACACAGGACATACATTTGTGTGCATGAACATGTCTGTATGTCCTGAGTCTGGGTGTACTTATGTATATTAAGTATGTATTTACAAACAAAAAAGTAGTATATGTATTATATCAGTTATCTGGTTTCCATAGTACAAGCTCTGCTTAGTTTGGGATCAGATGACCGTGTGTGAGGAATGTCCCAGGATATTTATTATTTATTATTATTTTATTATACACGCTGAGAATTATGCCAATGATTCTCATCGGAGATTTTTAATAGTTACTACACAGTATAGTAAAATTGATAATTATAATGATACTAGCTGTCCCCCGCGGTTTCACCCGCGTTCCCGGGATAAAAAGCCTATGTCCTTCTCCATACCACAGGCTATCTGCATGCCAAATTTCATGATGATCCGTTCAGTAGTTGAGGCGTGAAGGCGTAACAAACAAACAAACTCACTTTCGCATTTATAATATTAGTTAGGATTATCATCTCCGAATAATAATCCGAAAACCGAAATTCCGGATCCCCCACTGGATATGATGAGCTGCTCGTATGATGAAATCCGGCACAAAATGATAAACAAAAAAATAATGTAGTTATACTAAGTATCCAAGATTATTTCTTTTGTTATTTATTGGGTACCTGTATATTTGTACTCTTACCCCCTTATTCATAATCGCTTTTAACTAAATCAGTGTAATAGTGTGCCCCGTCTCACTCTTTCGATCACCAAATGTCACCTGTCAGATAAAGACTTCGGAATTTTAGCTAATCAACGTTTGATAACTTTATTATGAATAAGGGGGTTATTCTATGATTATTTCAGTGTATTTTATAGTGATGTTCCTTAATTAAACTCTGATTTCAAACTATTATAGTAAATTATCTTGAATATAATATACTGCAGATAATAGCACTGCTTTGAGACTTTACCATTAAATATTAATCATCTTGAACATCACACTGCGTTTGAAAACCACGTCAATAACCCTTTTACCTGGCTTATAGTTTGCAGAAAGGACGATGTTATGCGTCAATGAACTATTCAGTTTTTAATTAATTTTAAGATTGGATTTTCTTAACAAAGGCTACGGCTTGACTTGACTCCACGGGGTAACAGACAGGTAACTTTACAGTGTACCTTCTGTGTAACATATTGATTACTTCTTTCATAACGACATCCTGACGATATAATAGTATGTTATATCAACATTAGTGATTTAAAATGTAGCTAAAATATTGTAAATTTTATGTAAATCCATAAATCTACCATGACGGCGGCAGTTCGTATGAGTCATACTTTTTACTATGCGGCGAAAGTATTGTATCCTTTGCTTTTATTATTTGAATAGGCACCATGTCCAACTGTATTGTTGAACATTTACATGCAAGATAAACTCTTTAGTAAATACGTATAAGGGTAATTTTGCTTTGGCATGTTACGATGGGTCGCTTGTCTCCCACCGGTGTCCGGTCGGTGTCTCGATTATTATGAGAAGAAAGTAACGTGCTATTTTCAATTCAAAATACAAATGATATGTAAAAAATCTTTGTTATTTCTTGAATAATAGTGTTCTTTTTAAATATCTTGTATGTAAAAGTTAAAAAGAGACAGAAAAAAACTGTGTGTGAGTAATAAATTAACTTTTTAACAAAAAAAAATAAACGAGAAATCGCATGACGTGTTCTATAGAAAATATTTCGCTGACTTCAAAACAGTGTCAGATAAGAGTAATTTCTTACTTTTTAGTGAACTTTGAAGGCGGATTATTTTTTGTTCAAAAATTAATTTATTTTTGAATTTTTAGTTTCATCTATATGAAATTTAAATGGGACCATTTCGGAATAAAACCCTTTCGAACAAAAAAAGAATTATGCAAATCCGTGTATATATGACGGAGTTATGCCCGAACATACATTAAAAAAATGTATATATAAACATCTGAATTGATAACCTCCTCCTTTTTGAAGTCGGTTAAAAATAGTGTTTTGCATTATATTTTTTATGCCTGCGATCAGACTTTTTTATTCGATTTAGGTATAATGAATATAAAAATTATCAACTCGCTATCAAAAGTTAAAGTGCGGAATCACACCAAATAGAACTACGGAAGCTATGGCATATTACTCGAAAAAAATGTATTTCCAAACGTACTTCAAAACTTTCTATCTCTCTCGTAAAGTGTTCATAAGGATTGTGACATCTCTTTTCCACGCTTCGTTTGTATTTTTAACCGACTTCAAATAAAGGAGGAGGTTCTAAAATCCAAAATTCAAAATCATTTATTCAAATAGACCTTCGCAGGCACTTATGAAAAGTCTGACTCTAATACTCTAATACCGGTTCGGAAGGTTGTATTTGCTGAGAACAGCCGGCAATAAATTCGGCAATTACTCTTTTCAAAACAAGCTTAGATTCATTACATAATATTTATATTCTAATCGCACTGACAACAATTGCGTGCTCAATTCGGTTGTATGTTTTTTATGTTTGTTACAACATAACTCCGTAAATTATTCCCGTTTGTTCCCATTGCCATCAGGTCAGGATTTGATTACTTCTTAGTATCCTTAGAGAAAGAATAAAGTTTATTTATAAATTTTAAATAGGTACTGAACAATTTTAATATGCCGGGACCATGTTTTTTAATATCAGATCCTTTATTAAAATAAAAATACAGATCTCGCCGTCTCGTATGTAATACTTGTAGTACTTGACAAGTCTCCAATTATATACTTACAGAGTACAGAAAAGTGGTTTACCTAGACTTCACCTCAATATGCCTTTAATAAATAATACAAATATAACAATTTAAGCTCGTGTATGTCGTTGTAAGTGACTCATCCAAGTGTCGGCAACTTGGCAGACGGTAACATGTGTGAATTCTTAATTTTATTATTTGCTTGCTGAATTGTTGACAATACTGATGAATACTGTCAGTTATGTTTACGGATAACTTAAAAAACTGTAGAATATGTTCTATATTCTATTTTATATACCACAAATTAAATCGTAGACGCTTCTCGTGAGTAGAGCACATACTTTGCTCAAATAATTGCCTGCCATTCAACAATTTTGTAACTAATCTTCTGTTGATTGGACCTGGGTTATACCTAATTATGTTTTTTGATATCTCGGGACCTTCCATTACTTACGTCGTAGGGCGTAGATTCGATTCCATCCAGGACAAACATTTTTGTGCATACACATGTCTGTTTGTATGTATATGTATAATTAAAGTAGTAAATGTAGTTGATATGCAGAAAGGTCAGAAACTATTCCAAATTTCAAATCGATAGCATTAGTAGTTGCTGAAATATAGCGCTGTGACAGATGGACAGACAGACGGACGGAGTGGCACATAAGGGTTCCTTTTTTACCTTTTTGGTTCGGAACCCTAAAAAGGTTTCCAGTTTCCTTCAAACTAGTCATCATCATCATCATATCAGCCTATGGATGTCCACTGCTGAACATAGGCCTCTCCCCATTGACTTCCACTTCGAACGGTTTTGGGCCGCTTGCATCCAGCGGTGCCCAGCGACTCTGACCAGGTCGTCGGTCCACCTGGTGGGAGGGCGTCCCGCTCGGCGCTTTCCAGTACGTGGTCGCCACTCGAGAACCTTTCTTCCCCAGCGGTTATAGGCTCTTCGAGCGATGTGGCCTGCCCATTGCCACTTCAGCTTACTAACTCTACGAGCTATGTCCGTCGTTTTCGTTCTCCTACAAATATCCTCATTCAAACTAGTACCGAGTACCAACTAATGGTACATTATAATACATGTGTGCAAAGTTGGTAATTACAGATGAGGCGGTATTAAACTAAGGGATAAGGGAGCCGAGAGTGTAATGACCAACTTAGCCTATACGCTATTAATAATAGGGGAAGCCCGGTGCTGCCCCTATTATTTAATGGTGGGAACCCTCCATGCGCGAGACTGACTTGTTTTTCAGTAAAATTCTCATACAATTATTCATCTCTTCCAGATCCGCCATGTCCCGACTAGCATACCTCCTGGCAGTGGCCGGCGCTGCGTCTGCTCAGCTGTCGATCGACGGCATCCGCTGCGGCCAGCTCACCTGCCAGCTCGAGGAGTACTGCTCCTCGGAAACCAACAGATGCGCCCCCTGCACCGTCGTCTGCAACAAGACCCACCATAACTACGATGCTGGACTCTGTACTAAGGAATGCCAAGGTTAGTTTCTGTTCATCATCTCGACCACCAAGATTCTAAGTCAATGTATTGAAGCGATGACTGCCCGGCTGTAGTGACATCGAATGCTAGGTCATAAGTTTGAATCCTTGGGTCTTCGGTGAAGGAAACAATCGTAAGGATACCTTAGCATGGTGGTAGGTAGGGCTAGTAGTAGGTAGGTACGGTATAGCTAACGTCCAGAGGACCGCCTGCTTGTCAGACATCCTATTCAACTGTCCTACTAATCCTACTGTCCTACTAATCCTACTGTCCTACTAATCCTACTGTCCTTCTAATCCTATTGTCCTACTAATCCTACTGTCCTTCTAATCCTACTTATCCTACTGTCCTACTAATCTTACTGTCCTTCTAATCCTACTGTCCTACTAATCCTACTGTCCTTCTAATCCTACTATCCTACTGTCCTACTAATCCTACTGTCCTTCTAATCCTACTGTCCTACTAATCTTACTGTCCTACTAATCCTACTATCCTACTAATCCTACTGTCCTTCTAATTCTAATGTCTTTCTAATTCTACTATCCTATTAATTCTACTAATAGGTTTCATTTCGATACTTTTATGAAATAACAATGTCAGAATTCAAACGGCGACTACTATTTTCTTTATGCTAGACTAGTTGTGTCCCGCGGTTTACCCACTTTTCCGAGGGATATAATTGTTTTTTTCTGGTATAAAAAGTATTCTTTGTGTTAATCCAGAACATATTCCATCTGTCTGCCAAAATTCATCCAAATCTATTCAGTAGTATCTGCGTGATAAAGTTAGAAAAATCTTCACATAAAAACATTCAAATTCACTGAATAAAATGGACTAAAAGTGACTACAAAATTTTATTTAACAGTAACACAAAATTTGACGACCAATAACCTAAACAGAGTGACTTGCGAACTAAAACTTACCAGTAACAAAACTAGTTTTGGTTCGTTACTAAATACTAAAGTTAGTTTCCCGACAACAAAACGTCAACTTACATAACTAGTTTTGTAGATCATTTTTTTCAGTGTTTAAACTAATTGTTGGATGTAGAGAAGAAGGATTATGTAGGAAGTATGATAGGTAGTAGTATTTCTTGATGTAGTAATTCAAATTTTTTTATACGCTTAAGTCGGTTAGCTAACGTACGGCCCGCCTGATGATAAGCGGTTGCCGTAGCCATATGGACGCTTGCAACAGCATCGCTCACGAGTTATCGACCTTTCCCTCCTTTGAGCTTTGGCGACCTTACTCACGCGCAGGAACACAACTTTACACAACATAAAGTTATTTGGCTGCATTATTCTGTAAGGAGGTAACTTCCCCAGTTGAGCTATTTGAGCGGATAAACGCTACGCTCTCATAAAATAATAATTGGGAAATATTCCAATGGTGCCGATTCTGTTGTAAATCGCACTAAACAAATTTTAGTCACATCTCATCTCTTTCTTATGAACATTATTGAAAAAGGATAGAACATATTTTAAGTTGTCAAATTAATCTCTGCCGTCATATTTTGCGTGTATTTAGGCGTAACCGCGATAGATGGCGACTAAATTTATATTGAAAACAAGCATTGGACTAATTTGACAGGACTAAATTTCTTACATCCTTTTCTTATGTTCTTTGTTAGAAAGAGACATAGTGACATTAAAATTAGTTTAGTTGTGTAAAACAGAATCAGGGCCAATGTCTCAGTTTTTTTTTGGTGCAAATAATACCATGATTCTCTGAGTCAGAAAACACGATGCCAAAGCAAATGACGTTGATGGAAAAAGTTTGCCATGACTATGACACATAGATTGGCACCAGTTACATCTCAAAGAATTCCGACAAGCGTTGGAAATAGAATACAATATGTACAATCTCACTCAAATGCTGTTTTTAATATTGAATTTCTTTCGTGGTATAGTAGTGGCGGAATTCTCTGTATTATCTCTTTATAAGTTTTATACAGTTTTTCCGTTTTTCGTAGTTGTTACGACAGGCGATTTTGTGTTGTATCACTAAACTAATAGAAGCGTTATGATGATACTAAATTTGATATATAATACTTTTCGGTAAAGGTCGACGTTAACTGGGATCTTAGACTAATAAGTTACTAATTCAATTACTATAGGTATATTTTATGTTAGAAAATAGGTATCTTGTGTATTGTAGAAAACAAGGATAGGGTTATGCTCATTATTTACCTGTAAGCCTAGGTTGAAAGCCTACATTATTTAATTCAGACTGAAACATTAAACATAATACAGACTGGATAATAAAATACTTTTCATTCATAAAACAGATAAAAAAAACATCATCATCAGCCTATAATGTCCCACAGCTGACCACAGGCCTCCCGCACACACATTAGGCTGAAAGGGAATGGGCAGATACTCCACCACGCGTGCCCACTGCGGATCGGTGGAGGTAGGCTAGAGGTCAACCTACTATCAGAGTTTTCAAGCCACCTAGGAGCGCTCCAAGGACTATCACAATTGAGTGATAGCCGGGAAGGCTTTACGTGCCTTCTGAAGCACGGAAACGCTCGATTAGATATACCAGCAGGCGGTCACCCATCCAGGTACTGACAACGGTGGTAGATCGATTCAGAACGGCTAATCATGCTACACCACGAGCGCTTCTCTACTATATAGAGACTAAAATTTCTAATGATTTCCATACACAGGTTGTTAGAATAAGTTTATGTAAAAAAACATTTTGAATACAAGCTTTTTTGGTGACTGTACTTGCATTGTCATCCAATATACTAATTTAAATCAAACATCAAGTAAAACCGACCATTGGAAGTGGGTGAAATTCGACTTGCAAGCTTCCACCCGAATATAGTTACATACATTGCAAGTTAAATTTAAGCTTGTAAAAATGTAAAGACAATCCTTTCGTTTTATAATGCTTAAGTATAAAAATATACCGTCTTATTAATAAATAAAATAAATAAGGTGTAAGTCAAGTATAGTTAATCCTAGGTTTAAAATATATCCGTCACTTTCTAATGTCATATAAACAAAAAGGGATGAGGCTATCTTAATACCTGGTTATTCCAAGACTAACTTACACCTTATTTATTAATAAGGGGGATAGTGTTTATACTTAGTATTCTATAAGACTCGAGATCAATGCACTGACTGGAACCAACCAGTTTGCGACTTCGCTTCGAGCCGCTACAAGTCGCCTTTTCTTATTTACTATCTGTCCATGCGAAACAAGAATATCATTTTGAGATTATCAACGTAAAATGTGATATTCTTTTGCAATTATGGTCGAATTTTGGTGGGTTACACGTGTACGCCAT
Organism: Polyploca ridens; assembly: GCA_951394255.1. Taxonomy (NCBI): domain Eukaryota; kingdom Metazoa; phylum Arthropoda; class Insecta; order Lepidoptera; family Drepanidae; genus Polyploca; species Polyploca ridens. The sequence goes on from OX596244.1 coordinate 1,664,319, forward strand.
CCTAACTAATATTATAAATGCGAATGTGAGTTTGTATGTTACGCTTTCACGCCTTAACTACTCAACCGATCATTATGCAATTTGGCACGCAGATAGCCTATGGTATGGAGAAGCAAATAAGCAAGTTTTTATCCCGGAAACGCGGGTCAAACCGCTGGTATCGCGGCGTCCTATTGTTATCCTGGTATAAAAGTATCTGATATATTCTATCTGTGTGCCAAATTTCCATCAAAATCTGTAGAGCTTGAGCCATAAATATCTAAACATCCAAAATTTCCCATCAATACTTACTATAATAAAGCGGAAGATTTTTTTGTTTGTTTAAATGGTCTAATCTCTGGAACTACCAGTCGGATTCCAAAAATTCCTTTACTAATAGGAAGCTACATTATCCCCGAGTATTATAGGCTACTTTTTATCACGGGAACGCGGGTGAAGCCGCGGGATACAGCTTGTTTATAAAGTGAGATCAAAATGATGTAATATAAGTAAGTTATATAATTATAAGTTTTCTTAGAGAATCCTTCGCTATGATGACTAATGATTACAAATATGAATAACCTCTCGACACCCACATTCGATTCTTAACTTTATTGTTCACGTGTTAAAGTCACTTATTATTATTCAATGATAACCTGGGCAACCAGTTTCACGACCGCAAAACCTCCTACATATATCTGAGCTGCTCATATACCAGTACATATATTGTTTGTCTCGCTCGCACTGCAGTTAAGAATGCGTAGGTTTTAGGTCGAGTATATCATACGTACGCGAAAGAATGGTGGAATTAAGAAAGTCGGTAAATAAAATCAATACTTTTTGGTTACTTTAGTCGATGCATCTAGTAACTCTAATGACATATCGCTACATTATAAACTTCCACCCGCCACGTCAGTCTGTCTGAACACGATAAACTCAAAAACTACTGAACGAATTTTAATACGGTTTGAACCATGGCGAGATTTTGGTCAAAGACAAGCCCATACAAAGTAATAAAAAAAAACAATTAATGGAACCAAGTAATTGTTAAGTCAGGTCTTTAATATTGTGTCATGAAATAGTTCTAGGATTTTTTTAAACAATGTATATGCCTGTTTTTAGCGACACCACAATCTCACCATGGTCTGTGATGATGTGGTCGAAGGTGGTAAGCAGGAACTAGCTCTCAAGTGCAGCTTTTGGAACACCGATAGGTACTTGGCGACAGATTCTCAACTTGAGGGTGGTCGCCAGCCAGGTGGGTACTACAAAGTACCTTACCGTGGTATAGTTTTCCTTCACCGAAAGCTTAAGGTCATTGTAGGATTCAAACCCGGAACCTTCGTCTCGGCATGTGACGTCAACACCGCTATCATCGCCTAACAATTTGGAATTTCTATGGATATAACTCAATAACGTTAGCGAAGACCACAGACATAAATCTAAATAGATAACGCAAGTCCCTCCATACGTATGAAAAGCGTGTAGCTTTTTTTACCTACCATAATTTCACAAGATTGATTTAGTTAGGTTGGCATTCGATTTTTAACGTGAAATTAAGCTATCCTATGTGTCAGCTAAACATATTCCTTGCTACACATCTCTGGTGGATAGGCAGCCTTCTGCGAATTCCCTAGGCTGTCCGCGCGAAACAGTTTCAAAAGAAGAGCATTGCTCTCCCATTTTTGCACAGATTTTGACACGTACAGTACACTCGCGTCATCTATTTAGATGTATATTTGTGGTTAGAAAACTGAATCGAACCTATAACCGCCAATAACTACCATTTCGTGAAACCATGTTTGACCCCATGTATTTTTTTACTAACTCCGGCCAAGAGACAAAATACAATTGTCTCTTTGTCTCCCATTAAGCTCTAATGTTGATAACATTTTATTTGGCCTTATTTACTATCTTACAAACAATAAAATTAGCATATTGCGATATCTTTTCCAATATTAGCTTAGGGTCAGAGTAAAAATGGAGTAATATCGAGAAAAGTATGTAACTAACAGTGGCAATATTTTCAAAGATAAATTAAGCATTTTATATTAAACTAGCAAAGTGGTTTATAGTAAAATACCTCTTAAGGCGTCTACAAACGTCTCGATTTGGCTGAAGATCGGTAGTACCGATCGGTAAGTTGTCAAGTCGGTTTGATTAGTTTGTGGTCGACTCTACAGATTGGCGCGAAGAGCGACAACAATCGGTCGGGTCGATTTCGCGCCAGTTGCCGCAACGGGGAATTTTAACCAGTGGAACCTGGAAGCCGTATAGATAGCGTTAAGAAAAAAATCTCAATATGGCCAAGTCACTAAACGTTAATCAGCAGTAATACTTTCACGCATAAGAGTATCTTTTGTAAGGTGTTACAATCATAAGTAAGTCGTCGAAGCAATCCAAATCCATTCTCAGAAAGTTCGGAACATCATCTGGCTCCAAAATACGTATGACGTTCATGTGCGATACTTTCGCTTACAACAGAAGCCATTATTTTACCCAGCATCTTCACTTCTTTTTACTCTTGTTGTGCAATGATAAGGCAAATATCTGGGCAAGGCCTACTTTTTAGTATTTTGATAGATACGGAGCTATCGTATACCTACGCGTATGCACGCTTCATGCCACAAATGTTGAGAAAGCAATAGACTCTACCAATCGACCTACCGATCGAGACGTTTGCAGACGCCTTAACTCTGTTACATATTTAAAAGGATTCGAGAATTGAGATCCTTTACTAATTCAACCTGTAGAGTTCTAACTGCATAAAAGCATCCCCCGTACTACGTGATCCCGTCCGTTCAACTTGTCAAAAGTTCTATACAATATAAACGATGCATCCGCGATACGTTTCTTGGTAGGGAGTGTAACAATAGCAAAATGTTATGGTCTGTTGACTCCGACAGGTACTCGCACACACACCTATTTAACGCACACAAAGATATATTATGTGTGTGTTTACTAACTAATGCGCATGTGTGAGTGCACAGGTGGGTTCTCATTACTAAATTGTTCAAGTACTAACTTATGAACTATGCTCGCTCATTGCATGACACGATGCACGGGAATTTTTGATCTGCCCTTTGACTCAAACGCGTTTTATTTCACGCACTTCATGCAGATAAAATCTGCTCACAGAATATTTTAGCGCATACAGCACATACTTTTAAAGTTATGAAAGTATAGTCCCTTTGCGATATAATTTTAATGGCATTTATGAGCTGTTTAAAGGGAAGTACCTGTCGGTGTGTGTGGCATTTGGTGGAAGTTGTTGACGCGACAAACATTTCTAAACATTCCGAGTTTCTATTGACTTGTCTTGTTTATATTTCATCCCTTTTTTGAGATCAGGTAGTAGTTTAACTGCTTTTTGACTAACCGACGTCTGATAAGAGAACAAATAACGCGACTGTAACATTAAATAAATGGTGGAAATGGACAACTTCTTGGGGCAATAGTTTTAGATTCTTATATGAACTTTTGGTCTCCCATTTCAGCCCCTTTTGCAAAGAAACTAAACATATTTTTTGGAATTTTTCATTTGCAATAAGAGACGGACAGACGGAAGGAGTTACACCATAAGGGTTCCTTTTTTGATTTTGAACCCTAAAAAGTGTAATTTGACATAAAAACGAAAACAGCATGTAGAGTTATTATACATTTCACGCACAGAATAATTCCGTCATTGTAATATTTTAATTAAAATGTATCTGATATAATGGCGTATTTTGCTTATACTAGTATTCAGTATCAAAGCTTGTTTGAAGCCTCTGAGGCATCGAGACAGGTTTCCATCTAGATCACTAGTGACTGGAGAGTATGTAAGATACTGCAATATCAACTACTCAATAGGTTCGCAGTAATCTAGAGATGGGAATGTCCGTTTCACATTCGGTATTGTCGAAATTCAGTATTTGGCTGAAGTTCTCATCCAGAATTATTTTTTATAGAAGAGAAAATATTGAAAATGTATTTTTTTTAAACCATGTTGCATCTCTCTCGGAAAGTTGAAAAGGAAATAAGCGGGCGGACGACAAGTGTAGGCTTTGACTCAAGCAGGCACAAGCGCAAAGTAATCACCTACGATATGAAACCAATCTAATAACACTGGATTCTTTTAATTGGATGGTAACTTCAGTAAATTTGACCTTCTTGGGGCCTAAATTGAATAAATGGCTTTGATTTTGACTCTAATAGACTAGTGGCAGTCAACTGTAGCGTGCATAAATGCCTAATCAGAGCTTAAACTGCAAGAAATATGACTATTTGAAATGGATTTCGGTTTTATCGAATATTGACTTAAGTTCAATTCGGCAAAAGTCTCTTTCAGCCCATCTCTAACCTGTTCTCTAACCAAAGCTTTTAATCAAATGCACGTGTTGTGAACAGAGACGGCAAAACAGCTTTCTGACTTGACGTTGTTAGGGCTAACGAGTCATGGTTACCTGTGAATCAAACTACAATATAGTGTAAGGTTTCCAGCTTCTAATCTGCGATTTTTTCGAACCGGGGCCCCCTTCTCCAGCCTTTGAGATAATTATGTTTATCCAAAACAAAAAAAAATTTCTTACTAAAGAGTATTTGAAAAAAAGCAGATTATTGAAGCCATATAATGACGGGAATTTCAATTTAAATAATTTATTAATTTATTATAAATAGATATAATTAACGATAGAAATTTATATTTTTTGCGAATGAAGTAATAAAGAAAAATACATAAATAATCAAACTAATTATCGATTGAGCAACGTGCGCTGGATGTTACTTCAATCAAGCTTTTTGTTTTTCAAACACGATTTTGACATCCCTGAAACTGCCGCCCGGGGCGTGTGCCCCGGTTTGCCCCTCTAGATCCGGGACTGGGGCTTCTAATCAATTAGGCTTTTGCCATTAAATAGCCTAACATGTTCTGCAATTGTGATCCTTAGATACTTCATTTAAGACCATGTAATATTGATTTCAGGTTATCTTCTCGACTTGAGGTACATGCGAAGATCTGATGAAGCAGCGCCATCTACCGATCTTAGTGGTAGGTATTCAATTTAATATTAATATTTACTCTGCGTACCCAGTTAATTAACATAATATTTTACACTGTTATTTTAAGCAGTAGCGAATTGGTTTTTCATTGACGAGTGTAATTGCCTATGCATACTCCATGCTCACCTAATTAATGTAAACATTACATTTATCATAAAAAGTAAACAAAAGGAAAGAAAGAAGTTGTGTTATGCCGGTGATAGTGAAACACTGTTGACTCGTTATGAGGCACTGATTTTCAGTCACTGTCAGCTATGTTCAAATATTTGATGCCATTGCGAATATGTTACAAATATCTTGTAAATAAAATTAATCGATTCTCTATTTCAGCTGTGCTTGTGTTGAGTTTGTTGGTAGGCGTATTGGAGTGGTAGCAACTTCGAATGCCATGACTGAGGTCCCAGGTTCGAATCCTACAGTGAACTTGAGCTTTCGGTGAAGGAAAACATTGTGAGGAAACCATAGTGCGTTGTAGTACCCGCCTGGCTGGCTACCACCCTCAAGTTGAAAATCTCGACAGCTGCACTTGAGAGCCAGTTCATTACTAGGCTTTGTTTTTTTACCACCTTCGGCCACATCATCACTTAACATGGTGAGATTGTAGTCGAACAAAGATCTATATTCATTACAAAAAAAGAGATTATAATTGTCATCCGCCATTGTAAGTGAAGTGACCAAAGACCTAATGAACAACATTGGTTGTAAAAAAAACATAAATATTTTGTCTCTGAATCTGCAATGAATATAATCCTGGTATTGGAAACTGCATTTATAAAGTTGGCTTTCTAATCTTGTGTGCTTAGACTACTAAGAGAAGGTTAGGACGCGATTTTCCAATATCCAAAGCGAATTGTACTAGCAACTGTCTTAGCTGCGAAATTTTAAAAGCGAGTTTTTATGAACTATTATTTTTTATGTTTCATACTGGTTGAGGTTTCCCATGTATTAGCGACATATGTTATGAGGTTACAAGACATTTGGTTCCAAAGGTGTGCAACGGCAGGCCCAAACAGCGCTGATCGTCAGCGGTGTGGCATTGGCCGTCTTGGTGCTCATCCTCATCATCCTGTGCCGAGGAAGGTTCTCCTGGAGATATTTCAAGCAGAAATTCCAGCCGGCTAAGGTAAAGTTAGAACTTTGGTACTAGAAGATACATTTTGGATTCTTGTTTTAAAAATTTCGCAATCTGGAAATTCTAAATGTTAAAAGAACGGTCTTAAAATAATGTTATTGTGTTAGCTTGGCTATCTAAAGAGGAAACGCTGCCAGCCTTCTGGGAACCCTGCCGTTAATCGGAAGCAGCGGCAGGCTTGAGGAATTTTTCTATGTACTATAGATTGTATTTTGTACATATTTGTTGTAAATAAAGATATCATAAATTATTAAATAATGTTATCATAAATTTTCCAGAATCGTGTAAAGCAGTACCCAAACGACTTAACACATCACAATCCTCATGCGGAACTACCGAAACCAAAGCATGAGTTAAAGTTGGAGATCAGAAACCCCGAACCGCCGAAACGACAAAACCAGCCTCTAAATGTGAGAGACCTTGATACCAGGACATCACAGACAGAGAAGAGCCAAGGTGCCACGACACCCAAGACCATCAGCACTGCTCTAAGTAACAGACACCCTGCGGAAGACACTACATTGGACTTCTCTTATGACAATATGGGGATGAATGTTACTCCGCCTGAACAGCCTGCAGTCAGTCAGAAGTTCTGAGATCAGGCTGTCAGTTTCGGTGGAGAAACGGTTAGAGTTATAGACGCGATGTAATCGAACTGTAGATATTATCAGCGATCGAATATTACTGATAGATTAGTTTTTAAAACCTTCACTGTCAAATTGTCTGTGTATTTAGAGCAGTTAGAAAAAAAATAAGAAAAACAGTTCTAAATTGATTTAAAGTTAGTCATTCATTGCTTACTGCCTATCAAAATACAATCCCCCTAATTACAAAAGAAAGTTTAAAGCAAGTTTAGTTAAACCAGTTGCTTGGTCACTTTCTAACGTTATATAACAAAAAGAGACGAGGCTATTTTAAAACCTGGATTTACTTTAAACCATGTTTTGTAATAAGGAGGAATGAGTTTATGTTTTCTTGGATTTTGTACGGCTATAAGATCTACTATAAGTTATTTTAGGCTTATGTATCTGGGCAACCTGTATCATTTGTTTAGCTCTTCATTGTGCAGCTGTTATTTTTTAGTTTATTAGAATAAAGATATTATTGTACTTATCGTAATCCGTCCATTATGATGGAGATTTTAATATAACTAATTAGAAAGTAAGACATTCCACTAAACATCACAAATTCATTGAGTATGTTATACAAAATGAATTAGATCTTATTATAATAATGATCTGTAATTATATACTTAAATAATAATTAATTGTAGCGTAAATTATTTGAATTTTATTCAGTAATGATTTAACATGCGGTGTCTTATAATGAATACAATAAAATGTTGAATAAATAATACACTCGCATCTGAGATTATTCATTATTAATAATTGTTATTTCTTAAAAAAAAACTATATAACGTAATAAAATCTAGTCCGATGCAATACAGAATGATAGATACCGATTTGTTTTCAACAATTTTGTTTCCACTTTTCCAAATGATTTTTATTTTGCAACTTTACAAAGCGCCAATCAACGTGACGTCATAAAGCTAGCGTTAAAATATCGGTTTTCACTCTATATATTGAAAACGTTGATCTGGGATTGAATTTTATTAGAATACAAACGTTTTTAATGCGAAACATTTATATTTTTTTATTCGGCACGTTTGACAATTGCTATATTAAAAGCTCTTTTTAGACACCGCATGTGCATTCTTTTATATTGGATATACGTGTATTAATTGAGCAATAATATTAGCATATCACATTTTAGCACTTATCTACAGGTTGAAATTGAAATCATTTGACAAAATTTAATAGGACGTTACACTCATAATATAGATTAATAAAAAATAGTCTGAATGTTATTATGTATAAAGAAACCTCTCCTTTTGTCGGTGCGCGGTGCGGGATTCACATAGAGGCTAGGTATAAACAAATAAATTAATGCTTGATACAAAAGTGTTATGGGATTATTAATATGATATGTTGTTAGACCGATGTATAAAGCTTTATTTTATGCTTATATATCATTTCCAAGAACGGCTATACAGAAAATCTTTTCTTTTTAAATGTTTCGGTTTTTTTTTAAAACCTCACAAAAAAAAAAATATATATCGGTAATAGAATCCTCCCTTATAATTTGTCCAATTTTTTCGATTTCACCGTGTAGAACTGGATTACTCCAACTTATTTACTATAATGGGTCATAATTGTTCTTTAGATTTAAATTAGATGATCTGCTACGATGCTATTTTTTAATGAGAAATATTAATAGCAGCTATATGGCAACGCTTTGAGATATTTTAAGCACTATGCAACGAAATAGCAGTATATCCGTAATTTAAATTTCAGCGTAATAACCTGGCAGTTTCGCACTTAATTAAATAGCAGTAGCTCATATTAAATGAAATAACTTTATCTAGCAATAAACCGACTCTATAATAAATTAACTATTCTGAAAACTCGTAGAAAATAAGTGATGTTTAGAATTTGTTGTATATTTTCGAGTTGGTGTTGGGTTAATAAATATTGCAGCAAGGCTGAGGTAGTTTTTCATTTTGTGAGTATTTTTGTTGTGTATGTCAATAACTATGTGTATTTCTGGGATATGATAGGGGCTTGAATTATATAGCGTAGCTATTTTTCCATGTTTCTAATTCTCGCCTATATAATGGTGATTGCTCACTTCTCACCTGCTCGCACTGCAAGTAAACATTTTCTGAATTCTTTGCCAATAACATCCTATAAAATTTCGCGACGTGACGCCATTTGAGTGCGGCGCGTTTTGATGGCGCGGAGTGAGCGATCAGCTTTAGGAAACCAGGTGCTCTTGTTATCTCTATATCTGACTATAAATACTTTTGTATTGTGTTGCACTGTTTGTGAATTACTGCTTATTGTGTGTGTATTTATCTCTGTTATTTCTGACTTATGGATGTTACTATTTGCGTTGAAAAGAGCGGATATAATTGACATTTGCATAAATTCAATTGCGTTATTTCTCCCATCACTATTTGTCTCGATAATTCTACATTTCACAACCTTAAGACCATATAAAAAGTTCCAAATTGATAAAATGCGATCATTTAGCCCTGGGGTCGGCAACCTGCGGCTCTTTCGATGTAAAGTTGCGGCTCTTCAGATCCATACGAATTTTTTTTTTTTTTTTATCTAAACCCTTTGCAATCCATCCATTTGGAGTGCTAACGATCTTCGAGTTGACATATTAAACAGCCACAAAAAAAATTGGCTCTGTAAAAACTGGGAAATTTTGAAATTTTTAAGTATTGGCTCTTCCGTCTCAAAAGATTGCCGACCCCTGATATAGCCTTATCGACGGTTTGAGTCGATGTTTCGAGTAGTTATATTTTATCGAATCACTTGCTTGTACCTACATTGTGTGATAGACCGCATTTTAAATGGAGGCATGAAATTAATTGGCGTGTACAACAAAGCCTAATTACCTTATGTTTTACAATATAACAAGTAAATTATACGAATATATTGTGTTAACCGAAAATAAACCTCATATCATGGGTTCTCAATTCAAATTCCAATGTTTTAACGGATCTTATTTTTGAATGACGTTTTAGGTGCACTGCAGACGACAGACCGTACCGCGCCGAAATTTTTAGTCTGTGAAAATAGGACCTATAAAATTCTAAGCAGTAACGCACACGATGCGACGCGCAAAAAGTCCGGTGCACAACCCTTCGTTTTCACACAGACTTTTTACCTTACCGGGAGTCTCAGTGGGGCGATTACGTAACTAAATTTCAATCATTTTCGAATTGAAATCGGTTCAATATAGCGGTTTTATGATTACTTTTTTACGTTCTGATAACTGCAAATACAAACATTTAAATACAAAAATTGAAATATTTCTAACGATTCGAAGTTATTTCAATCTGAATTTCATTAAAATAAAGTTACGTAATCCACGTACAGCACAGTCTCACTGAGACAAATGACGTAGGGACGTTATAAAATAGTATCGGTCAATGATGTGTTGCGAATAAGTTAAAAATATTTTCTCACAAACTGATTATGTATTTCCTATGGTATTTTGTTCGTTCACTGACATTTTGGCACAGAGATATATTAAAAAAATATAAGCGTGATTTTTAAAGAATTTATCTTGGCAATGTTTGTTACTATTTTTATTAATTGTGTAATGGGTTTTTGATGTAATTGTTCGTTTGTTTTACACATTGTTGCGTTTGTGTCGTACGTTACGTCAAATTGTTATCTCAAAAATTTGATCATGTTTACTTATGCGTTTAAGAAAATTAGGTAAGCGTAGTTTTGATACACGAACAATTCTTTTTATATTTTTTTTTTCTATTTTTTACAGCATTCAAATTGTGCCTTTTTAGTAACATTGACCAATATTTAAGGTTATAACCGCGTAAATATAACAGTTATGTAACTAGTGATTGTTTATTAATTTATAGAACAGGTATATTCTACTAAGGTATTATGGAACCAAGGCTTTTTGCCATAGTAACGTAAACAAAACTTTTCTGTTTAGTCTGGATTCGTGGGCGATAAGATCGTATAAATTCATATACAGTTACATAAATGATCTACGTTGTTATTACCGATAAGTAATGAATCAAAAGAAACATGGCAATACCTATATTGCAACCATTTGGAGTTGCAACTATATTTTTTTAGTTGCCCAAAATTATTTAGAAATTGTTTTGATTTGGAATTTTTTTAGTCGATTTTCGGGCAGTAATTGTATTATTTGCAGTAATTTATTATACTGTAACAGTATTTTGATAAAAAGGCGTGTTTCTATAAGTTATTTATGGGATAGTCTCGTTTCGTTCGCTCACGAACATTAGACATATTTAGCTTACATAATCTGATTTTAGTAAAAAAAATATACTTTTATTTGATTGCAATATAAAATACAACCAATAGACGCAGATCTATGAGAAATTAATATTATTTGACATTATAGCATATAGCTTGAATAATGGTATAATTATTTTGAAACTACGAGTTAAGACTTTGCAGTCAAATTATCATAACATTATATACAGGTGGAACAAAAAAATAATGTCATATTTTTATATCTGAAACTACATATATTATTTATCCGTGGAATAACGTAATAAGACATTATGTTCTATTACTTTTTAATCAAAAATGTTTAATATGCACACGCCTGTTTGCAGCGTATGTTTATAAAGTTATATTACCTCAGGCATAGTTAGATTGTTCGTTGCACAGAAATTCAGACATTTTATAAAGCTTCCAAAACAGCGCTCCGAACGCACCCCACAAAGTTTCTTATAAAATAATATGACTATACTTTCTTGCTACATTCTGTATTGTTTATTTTTATTCATCAAATCTTTTATAACATCACAGTATCACAGATAATTAAGTATATATTATTAGGTTTAAATAGGGAATTAGGAATTTATGAGTTAAACTTAAACCGTCCATACAAGACATTCCAATAAGGTTAGGTACTAGGATATAATAAATTAAATACACGTAAGTAATTGTAGGTACTTATTTAGAAATATTATTTTTAAACATATTTTATCTCTCATCGATGTGTATTTTAACAAAAAACGAGAGCGTCTCTATATAATTTTGAAATAAGAATGCATCTCTATCTAGAAGTTATTGAATTTTAAATTTAGAATAAACTTTTAAAATTAGAATAGTTTATAAAACTCACCATTTATGTTGTGAATGTTAAAATATAGTTTAGGCATAGAGGTTTAGGTACCTAATTGCTTACCACAGACTAAGGAGAAATATTGAGAGACCTTAACAAATAATCACCCTGAAACCAAGCGAAAGTGTAAATATTTTAGCATCCTCACTCCATTTCACTTGATCAATCTGCTCATATGCTCAAGAGGTTTTTTGGTCAAATGCTCAGGCATAGATAAGTATAATGTAGAGGCAGTCCTAGAAACACTGGCCACTGTAGCGCTTCGGCGATCTTCGTGTTTCGAGACGGAAATATGTTTGTAAACGAGAGCGAGCGTGACAGACAAAGTACGCCGAGGCGCATAACTTTGATTGTACTACTAACACCCAATATGACTTTGGCGGGAACTTGCAGAGTGACATTGCGATTTCATTTTTATTTCCATAAATTCGTGTATTATCATACACGAATTTATAGCATATTATCGGTGGTATTTTATCCAATAAAGATCAATCCATGTGCACCAGTGAAGTGAAATGAAATTGAAATGCCTTTTCAAGTTACATCAAGAAGTCCGTGATAAGTTTTAGTACATCCACCATTGTACTAAAACATGACTTTTATGGACGGTGACTGACTGAGGACTATGTGAAAGTGATTTAATGTGACTAGAACTTATAATATAACTGGAAAATGGCAAAATACACAAGCCGTGCGACGCCAACATATTAAAAAAAAAACACCCAATATGTGATTCAGGGTATTTCTGGACCATGAGTGTCACTATTGGGCTCAAAAGCTAAAATGAAGCATGTGATAAGCTAAATTAAATTGATTGTATAGACTTCTGTCAGCCGACAATACATCTTGGGCGCCATCTTGATTTTGACACACGGGATAATAAGTAGAATCATAATCAAACTTAAAATGCTGGACTCGGAAAGTTATTTGTTGTGTAGTTTACGTAAGTTGACGTGTGATAGGATTTTCTAGCAAGAATCCTACACATCTGTCGGGTACAATTATCAACTATCTCTCTCAGCTCATTATACCTATAGTCGGAGTGAGACGCAGGTGCCGTAACATTTGAATAAGATTTAGAGCCAGTGAATTGAAGAGGATTCTGGTTTCGCCTTACGGCCAGTCCATGCACGTCACATATTATTAGGCGCACACATTTTGGTCTTTGTAAAATTACGGATGGATGGTAGCTCTTAGTGTCGGTTCTCGACCTGGTGGATGTGAAGAGTCATGTAGGAATATTGATATAATATTCATTGAGTAATTAATCACTTATTATTGGTTAAGTTATTACAAGGTTAAAATAACCTTATTTGTCTTTTGTCCCGTTTTGACGCCGGATGTCAAAGAAAGACAAAAGTCAAATAAGGTTATAATAATATTGTTTTAAGAGCTTGTGGTTCGCCCTCAGTTGGCGTGGTTGGTTAAGATTCCACCACGCCGTAGGTCGTGGGTTCGATTCCCATCCAGGATAGACATTTGTGTGCATGAACATATCTGTATGTCCTGAGTCTGGGTGTGATTATGTATATTAAGTAGGTACTTACAAACAAAAAGTAGTAAATCAGTTATCTGGTTTCCATAGTACAAGCTCTGCTTAGTTTGGGATCAGCCGTGTGTGAAGAACGTCCCGGGATATTTTCGAGTGACAACAGACGATTATAACTTTAACATATTAGTGGGGTGCGACACTTAAAAGGTTGAGAAACGATGTCTTATCGGATCAACAATTTAATAGATTATATCTAACTTAAGATCAAGTAAATTTTATTGATCAAAGAAGTATCTTGAAATAATTAGGAGGTATGACTTCAAAAGATATATATAAAAACCTTGCATAGTTAGAACTCCTTCGTGAAATAGAGTAGAATATTCTAACTCTGGGGTAGGTACATATAGTGCTATAGCTCGTGTGTGTCAAATATCGCGATAACGGAATTCCAGGAACTGCTATTTAAGTGTGCCCGAAGCATTTGCATCAAGGACCAATTGTAATATCATTCTGACTCCTCTAAAATTATTAATATCTTTGCAAAAATGATGTAATGATTATTTTAAGCGAGAACGAAGAGCTAATTTGAACCCTGTCCAGAAAGGACGAATTCACCGCAAATATCTCGCGCGAATGCATTACGCGATTCAATATTGCATTTGCTCGAAACGATTCGCAGTGATTTCGCCCTTTCTGGCCTAGTGTGCCTGTTAAAAACCGGCTAAGTGCGAGACTAAGTTTTCCATACAAAGGGTTCCGTAAAGCTTTTTATTATTTCTTGTTATATCAGCAATAGAAATACACATTCTGTGTAAATTCAACCGTCTACCCATAACGGTTCATGAGATACAGCCCACTGACAGACGTCCTTTGGGTACGGAACCCTAAAAAGTTACTACGATAATTAGGTGTTACGGAAATTAAATTAAGTAAAAATATTCATGACTTTTTAGGCTAAGTTTTAAATTAGAGTTTCTATATAATCCTGTCGGACAGAAGTACTTAATTACTTATATTAAGATGATTATGATGATGTAATATAGATATAATGAATATAAGTAAGATATAAGTTAGATGTAACATTTGTATATGAAACTTTGGAGCCTTCAGGTATTCCGTCCATTAAATAATGATAAGTTGTTATTTGTAATATAGCTGATAAGTAGGTTCTTAAGATGGTGTTTCAGATTAAAAATCTTATGGGAATTCTTGAATGTCGAGAATCGAGAAGAAAATTAAACTTTTCAACTAAGGCTACTAAAACGTTTACTCGATCAAAATGTATTAGAAAAATATTATAAGGCTCAATTTACATTGCCGCGGAATGGAATGGAAGCGAATTTTTGCAACGACATTGTACATAGCATAATGAAATTTATGTCAATTATGTAACATACAAACAAAATACAAGCCAAAAAGCGAGTAATTCTCGATAATGCGCGAGGATTCCCCGGAAGACACTCGATCTCTTTTTTGGCTCGAATTTCGTTGCAAAAATTCGCTTCCAGTCCGCGGCAATGTAAATTGTGCCTAAAGAATTTAACATAAATGACAGCTCTACCCTGAGTGCCCTGAGTGAATTGAAGTTAGTATCGATTTACTATGGCGTTGGTGTAAAATAATGAATGGAAGAAATTAGTACCACGAGTATACCGCGACGGGTTGCTTTGCCAATTCTTGTAGAGAAGGTTGTTAATGCAAACGTGTTAGTAAGATTTTCCTAACTTTAATTCTTGGCACGATCCAATTTTAAATGATTTGATGATGAAATTAATTCAGCACTTTTTGAATAGGAATTTACTATAATTATGTCGAAAGACATTTTTTTATTGCAACAAATAAGTCACTGTAAGTATAATTTAATTATTTATGTATATAAAATGGTATTGTTGAAATGACATGTCATATATTCGAAAATTTACAGGTTTAACCACAGATATACATCTAGATAGATAACGCGAGTGTATGTACTTAGCGTGTCAAAATCTGTGCAAAAATGGGGCACAATGTTCTTCTTTCGAAACTGTTTCGCGCGGACAGGGAACTCGCATGCAGCTGCATGTCCACCAGAGATGTGTAGCGAGGGATATGTCTTACAAATAGGATAACTTCATTTTCCCGTTAAAAATCTAATGCCAGCCTAACTAAATAAATCTTGAGACATTATGGTAGGTACAAAAAAGTTACACGCTTGGTTTTCATACGGATGTAGGGACTTGCGTTATCTATTTAGATTTATGTCTGTGGGTATAACATAGGTTTACAAATTTATTAAATTCATAGCAAATAAGCCTTTATAACTGTGTATATACGTCATATAATAAAAATATTTATTATATGATGTGTACGCATTTTTAATTTTATATAAGTATCGGTATTTGTAAAATGTCGTTTATAACTACATGGTGTTCTAAAATTAGTTAAATTTTATATTCACTGTTTGGAATGTTCAATATCTTGTTTATTATTATAAATTGAAATTTTTATGTTATTAAACAAATTATCATTAATTGTATATTTTGAATTTCGCTGCTAAGTTAACGGCGTGTTCCGACAATACTTTACCCTGCACTAAAAACCCAGTTCCTTCTAGGCTTTGTGTGCCTACTTTCTATGTCACTTATTTGGTCAAGCACTAGACCTGAGGGCCAACCACAAGTTCGGAATACAATATTATTATAACCTTACTTATCTTTTGTCCTGTTTTGACGTCGGATGTTAAAGGACAAAAGTCAAGTAAGGTTATAATAATATTGTTTTAAGAGCTTGTGGTTGGCCCCCTGGTTTCCATCACAGACGTAGCTATAATATATATTAATATAAATCATAGCAAGGCATATTACGATATATTTTCAATACTAATCTTTGACTGACCGCACACGCAGCTATAATATATATTTCTGTAAACCAACTTGTACTGTAATTTATATTATAGCTCGGCATATTAATATATATTATAGCTACGGCAAGTAGTAACCGTTACTAAAGGTAACATATCTATAATTTGATTAATCTGTTATATAATTAATAACTTAGGTTTACAAGTTTTGCTTATACCATATTTTCTAATATGACAATGGCGTTTGATTACTTTTACAACAATTAAATACAATTAGAAATATAAATTACAATTATAAAATACAAACAAAAAGTAGTATTGTAATATATCAGTTATCTGGTTTCCATAGTACAAGCTCTGCTTAGTTTGGGATCAGATAGTCGTGTGTGAGGATATTTATTTACATCGCTAGTAATTATGCCTTCTCCAATTTCTGTATCTCCTGCGTCTCCCATATTTTGACAATATCCTTTCCAATCGCTTCCTGACCCTCTTCTGCTTGTATTTCTCCAATACGTCAGCATATACATCTGAGAATGGAAGAATGTTTATACCCCCATCGTCAGAGACTAAGCCTGGTAGCCCTGGAACCATACCAGCCTGGCCATGTCCATATGGAACACCACCATAAGCAGCCGGGAACGGGTAAGGAGCTGATGGAATTGGAAATGCAGGTGGTGGAAATGGGAAAGGTGGTGGCATGGGCTGCTGTAATGGAACTCCGAAAGGTAAAGGAACTGGTGGTTCCATCATAGAAGATGGGAAAGGAGGAGGCATAGGAGGAGGTAGCAAAGGTGGATGACCCATATGCAGAACAGGTATTGAGAACTGCTGAGGAACTGGGATTGGTATCGGCATAGGTACAGACACTGGTGGCAAAATTACAGACTTTGGTGTTTGTTTAATATAGCAATATCCTGGTATAGGTTTTGGATACCAATACAAAGGGTTGCAAGGGTCTTCACCAGCTCGTAGATCACGTTGCTTGAGGGGATCCATGTAACTAATGCCGTCGATAGTACATCCTCCCAATTGTAAGGAATGTATGCAGATGATGAACTGAAAGGAAAACCAATGACTTAAATCAAGCGAGAGAAAAGGGCATTTAATTTACAATGCTGATGAGGAGAAGATAATGTTACAAGTTAGTCTTTCAAGAAGACCGCATCTCGAGAAGCACAGTTAATTTACTTTATAAATTTCTGTAATTTTACATAAATGGTAATGTGCACTAATTTCAGTTCGAAACTAGAATGAATTTGTAAGAATTAACCAAATAGTTCCCAAAATACATAACTCTTTTCTAAATTTTTTTCAAGTTTGATTTGCTTGTCTGTCTGTCTGTTCTCTTTAATCTACTGCTGAATATGAGCCTCGCTCATACTGCAATAATACTTCTAATGCATTCTTAAGTTTTGGAATATCGCCTGCCGCGAAATGATAAACAGCAGCCCGTATTTTAAAATAGCAATCGAAAAGGCCAATTTAGAAACCTGGGGGCCTCCCACATTAAAATAACCTTATTTGTCTTTTGTCCTCTATTGACACCGGATGTCAAAGAGGGACAAAAGTCAAATAAGCTTATTTTAACCTTGTATAATATTGTTTTAAGAGCTTGTGGTTGGCCCTCTGATATTTAAAAATGAGATGCTGTCTTCCTTCTTTAAAATGTACCATCTAGTATCTTTAGTATGTATGAGCGCGATAAACGTGGGATGCCTTGTAAAATTGACCTAGTTATCGTTGAATAATATCATAAATTTATTACTTAATACATTTAAGATATTATGTAGTAAGTAATACAAGCTATATCTCATTGATCCTTACTAAGATTATAAATGCAAAAGTGAGTTTGTTTGTTTGTTACGCCTTCACGCCTCAACTACTCAACGAACCATTATGAAATTTGGCATGCAGATAGCCTATAGTATAGAGAAGGACATAGGCTTATTATCCCTGGAACGCGGGTGAAACCGCGGGGGACAGTTAGTAAAAATATAATTTACCTTTAAAATAATATTTAATTCACTGAAATCACTCATATTGAATACTTTTTTAATTCACATACATGGATGATAATCCCTTTTCCTTTTCATGTCTAACTCACCTCTTGGTCTAGTTTGCTGTATCAGACTGAACAATGAAATTTCTTCAAGACAATGGCCTCAAATCCGTGCTGTTTGTCAACAATGCATTATACTTGCTCTATTTGAGATCTAGATAATGATTTTATTTGAGTTTCTGCTATAGTTACGTATTACACTGACGAACAATACAAAAAAGTCACATGGAAAGTGCCTAAAGAATTCTAAATATCTCCTAAACCACAGAAGTTATAGACCTGGAGATACTGGCACAAATTTCCTAGTAATTTTTACCAGTATGGCGACCGCTTCAGGGGTCTAATTACATGATGGTCATAGCGCTGGTACCGGCGGCTCAATCGCGTGGGCGTTAATCGCACCTTTGCGGTGGTATGGCGGTCATTTGGAATCGTCGGAAAAGTATGGCATGTCGACCATCATTTTCCTTTTCGTCATTACGTAATGCGACCCCTGAAGGGTCGCCATACTGGTACAAATGACCAGGAAATTTGTGCCAGTAGCTCCCGGTCTATTAGTTTCATGATGTAAAAAACTTGAAAACAGCATTATATTGCACATTAAAACCTAATAACAATGGCCTATTCGAAGTCATGCATAAAAATAAGTAAAGAAAATAAAGTCACTTTTTTTTTGCACGTATTATGCAATAATAATATCATAATAATATGCTATATTGAGTGATTGATAAAATTTACTAGTTTCAATTTCCACATCCACTCTAAGAGTTTTAATAGTTTTTTTTCCAAATGGCCCTATTTTATTTTTACTTCTTTAACTCATAAAATTATTATTTTTTTTGTTTAAATTTGGTGATTTTTAATTAGTTTTTAAAAACATTTTAATGTTGCTTTTCACTCCAAGAAGCTATCTTACGTGGTTTCTGAAATATTTTATGCTATCATGATAAACTATAGTGGCTTTTTTATATAGCTCGACTGAGCTCGACAGATTCTTCTACAGCTAAACTAGTTAACACTATTGACTTAGCTCTCATAATAATAAACATAGTATCTTATTCTAGCTTTCCGCCTGCCCCTCTTTTTTACCCACCGTATAAGAAGGTAGCCTCAATTCGTACAAGCAAATTGTACAGTTACAGACTTGCCCATTTTAGGGGTGACATCATATCGATGACAAATTTTTAAAACAGTAAAAATACGTGTTTCATTAGGCTTGTTTCGAGTTTCAAATAAATCTGACCAGAAACCAGAAATATTAATTTTCAATAAGTTACTCTTAGTTTCAAACTAAATGACTAATTCATTACAAATGTTTATGGAGATATCAGCTAAAATTATGTTTTTTTAAACAAGAATTTTCTAGTGTGCGTTTTCATCTCTCTATAAACACACCCTTTTCATATGTTTCAACGTCGACCGGTTTGTGATGTACGTTGTCTGTCAGTCTCTAGGGACAAAGCCTTTTATTTACCTTAAATACTAATCCCACCAAAAACATTTTTATGTAAATTGTTGCCGCCAAGACATATAGCTTGCACTGTCAAAAAGTTATCAGATCTCATGTAGAGCCAAGCTTATAACTCTACTTGCCCTTACCTTACAAGCCCTAATTTCACAAACTCTACACCTTAGTCAAAATATGTGGCTTGGCCGTTTACTTACTACTGCAATAAGCAGTTTATGGTAATATATTAGTATGGTTCAGCGAATGATAACAATTATTAATGAAAATAGTTTATTTTTAAATACCTATGATTTAAATAACATTAGCTTTCTATAAAATTATGAAAGAATCTCCGCTTTTAATAAGGATGATTAAAAGCGGAGACTTAACTTTTACATTATACAATAAAATATACAAAACAGAAATATAAAGATGTGTATTTTCTGAAACGACTTCATGCATTTTCGTGGCAGTTGTTGGGAGTACAGTGGATTGCACTCATTGCCGTCAGTGTATCTCTCCTCGAAGTCAATATGGCCCACATGGAACACCGCCAAATGCAGGTGGGAACGGGTAAGGTGCTGATGGAAACGCAGGCTGTCGAAATGGATAAGATGGTGCCATGGGCTGCCATAATGACCGTAATGGAAATCTGAAAGGTAAAGGGACTGGTGGAACCCTCATAGATGGTAGGAAAGGAGGAGGCATTATAGGAGGTCGAATAGATGGAGGAATAGGTGGAGGAATAGGTGGAGGCAGCATCGGTGGCGGAAGATTAGGAGGAGGCATTATAGGTAGAGCAGGGACTGACAACGGTTGAGAATCTGGACTTTGTATCGGTGTAGGTATAGTGCGAGGATCCATGCTAATACTGCTGTGAGCACATCCTCCCAATTGTAAGGAATGTATGCAGATGATGAACTGAAAGAAAAAAGATCTGAATAATTCCTATTCAATGAAATTAAAACAAGCAACTAAGAACTACGCAAACTAGAAGCACAATTAATTTACTTTATAAAAAAAAACAAAATGGGTACCTAATGGCACTAATTTCCGTCGAAACAAACATGAATTTGTAACGACTAACCAATACCTTTAATACTTTTTTATTTTCTCTTTTTTTTCAAATTTGATTTCGTTATCTGTGTGTGCTTTTTAATCTGCTGCTGAATTCGAGAATGCTCATACCGCAATAATACCTAATGCATTCTTAGGTTTTGGAAAATCGCCTGCCTTAGGCACCGATCCCACAGAAAAGAGTTCTAGAGTTCCGCGTTCCGAGTTCTGCATTCCGAGTTGACTGTAAGCTATGTGGGGCCTTTGAAAGTAAAAAAAGTGTATGATGTGCGATCAGTAGCGAATATTGCAGAACTCTAGAACTCTAGACTGCTTGCTGCGTGCACAATAGTCAACACGGAATGCAGAACTCGGAATTCTAGAACTCTCTCTGTGGGATCGGCGCCTTAAAACAATAAAAAGCAGCCTGTATTTTAAAATAGCTATCAAAAGAGATACTGTCTTCCATCATTAAAACTTAATTTTACCATCTAGAATATTTAGGTATGCTCTTCCTTTCGAGCGGGATAAACCTTGCGGGTTTGCCTTGTAAAATTTACCTTGTTATGGTTTAATAATATCATAAATGTACTTACTGAAAGCTTCACATAGATAGAAATATAAATTACCTTAAAAATAATATTTAATTCACTGAAATGATTCATATTGATATACTTTTTTAATTCACAAACATTAAAGAAAATCCCTTGTCTTTTTCATGTCTAACTAACCTCTTGATCTAGCTTGCTGTATCGGACTGAACAATGAAATTTCTTTATTCAAGACAATGATTTCAAATCGTGGTCTTTGTTAACAATGCATTATATATTTGCTCTTTTTGAGATCTTGATAGTGATTTTATTTGAATTTCTACTATAGTTACGTATAACTTCGACGTCTAAATACAGTATTTTACAATAATTACAACTGTGGACAACGCTTAGTATAGTATATACCACACAGCACAGAATACAATCAATGCAAGGACATTACATACAATTAACGGTGTCGATCTGAAATGTATTCCAATACATGTATGCCTAAAGGCTAAATGTGTCTTAGCAAAAATATATAAGTAATTTTCGCTTGAAGGGATGTATTACGTTACAAATATCTCTATGGTGATATAAAATAAATATTATAAAAACTGAAACTAAAACAGAATATTTTTTTATTTGGATTGCTAATTGGTCGGCGAATGATAACAATCATCAATGAAAACAGCTCCTTTATAAATAACATTAACATTACCTTTCATTAGAATTATTAAAATATCTCCGTTTTCAATCTTTCTACCATTTTACAATAAATATACAAAATATCATCTAAAAGTTCATCGAGGCTGTCACTGGTGCTGATCATCGGCAAGGTTTCCAGATTGGCAACGTTTCCTCTTCAGTTCACTCAAGCTAATGCTTTGTCGCAAAAATCTCCCCACTCTATGGTCTCCCGATACTTCGATGTTTTGTAAGTCATTTATTTAGCTGTCATCGTCAAAGTCATCTCTCTCCTTAACGAACTTCCCATCCTTTCCTTCTTTAAAAATTCTCAAGTAGCCCTTAGACGTTCCATGCTGTTTTTGACCTGCCTCTGCATAAGCTTTTGCTATAGTTTTCATCATGGTTTCACTCTGTTTAGACACAGGCTGCTGGTAAACCGCTACTGGACCTATATGGGGCACCATTCCTACAATCGGTGCGGTTGGATTATAATGGGCATCCCTATTAAGAAGTGCTAGCATCCTTTCGTATGGTGGTAAGGATTTTATATATCTATCGGATAGTAACCTTTCGCGTGAGTACCCATAGTCACTTACCATCTCCATCATATCAGAATCTATAGATTCATATCTAGAATGCCTCCTGTGAGGCCGTCTGTTAAATACATATTCATTCTCATTCACAATTCTTACAGGTCCAATAGAATGAGATGCTAATTTAGATCGTATTATTTTCTGAAACACTTTCATGCATTTTCGTGGCAGATGTAGTGGGTGCCAGTACAGTGGATTGCATTCATTGGCGTCATTGTACCTCTCCTCAAAGTCAAAGTGGTCCATATACGTCACACCGGTTATAGACTGGTACGTTATAGTAATAAGTTCGAGTAATAAAAATATGTGCAGTTTAATGTTGAACTGAAAATAAAAAAAAATTAAAAAATATGTTATATTGAATTTCAATACCCTTATCACATGAGATGATTAAATCATGTCTAGTAAAAACCAGGATTTTATCAATTAGCTTGCAAATGGGACGCTTTCTAACGAAATATAACATATTTGAAAACAGTTTTACAAAAAATTTAAACCGACTTCAAAGTACACTAAAAATTTATCAAATCCTAACATGACATTGGGACCAAACGGGAAGTGTACCCTTCCATACAAAAAAAAAAAAAATCCGAAATAAATGACGGAGTTATGAGGTAACAAACATTAAAAAAACAACTGAATTGATAACTTTTTTTGAAGTCGGTTACAAAGAACAGAGAGATCTTAAACCTCAGTTTTACAAGACTTTATTTAAACTATCATGTAATAAGGTAAACGTTAGATAGAAAGCTGTCGTGAAATTCAGTCCTTGGAATAATTAGGTTTGCATAAATGTCAACATTGCACATCACGAGTCGTGCGTGCATATGATCTAATTTAACATAATATTAATCAACGTTCTCGTAAATATCATCAAATATCTACATCAAAACGGAATATGAATATATTAATGCATTCGGAAATTTCATGCCAATTTGTGGGCGTATGGTATACGAATTAATTTATATGGCAAATAACAAAATTGCATGGTATTATGTATTAATGAGGTCCCATGATAATATTTAGCTTTATATTCATTTTGAAGGATATTTCACATTATAATATATGTTCATTAATATTATTAGTATTAAAATAGGCATGTTTTTTTAGAATCGATGCGTTAAAATTCTAAATTATAGTTTGGAATAAGACAGATGTGAGATATACTTATTATAATTGATTAAATTACTAGTTTTTGAGAAGAGATTGACTGTTTACAATATAACGTATTAATTTTCGATAGTTTATTCTATCCATGTCAAACCGTCAAATTGTGTACTGGCATCATTCTAGAATGCTACAGAACGCTCCTTGCGCGCTGATTGGTTGAACGACCTGTGCCCCGCGCCGCCATCTTTGGCTGTCACAAACAGAACAAACAGCGGAGGTAGAGCATAGCGTTATTTCGCTAAAGAGCAGCTCGATTGAAGTACGAGATTATTAAATTGACCATAATAATAGAACAGCTAAATAACTCATATTGTATTCCTGCGCGAGAGAAAGGTCTCCACAGCTCATTGGGGAGGGGGGAAAGGTAGGTAATGCGTGAGTAATACCCCGTGCGTTGCAAGTAGTGTTGCCAGGTGTCCCGATTTGCGCGGGACGTCCCGATTTTCAGGGGTCTGGTGACACGTCCCGATTAACGCTTGATCGGGACGCCAAATGTCCCGATTTTTCACCAACCTCATAAGTCTTTACTATATTCGATAATTTTGACTGGAAAAATGAAAATAGCTAAGCTGTTACGTTATAAAAATATTTTTGTTTTCAAATTTTCTCACCAAAATCAGACTTTCATGAAAAAAATTAAAATGAATGATATGAAAAAAATTTTTTTGCAGCTGTCCCGATTTGAATCCCAAAATCCCGATTATTTTATCCTTACGTTCCGAAATTTGACACACGGGACCTGGCAACACTAGTTGCAAGCGTCCACATGGCTACGGTAACCGCTTACCATCAGGCGGGCCGTACGCTTAGTTACCGATTTCATCGTAAAGAAAAAATAGGTTTGATGGTTTTTGATCGTTTTTGTGTTGAAAATAACTAATAGGTATAATAGAGTTACATTTAATAGTAAAATTTAACTACAATTAAAAAAACAAGTTAAGTTCACAATTTTATCAGTGATAAAATCGGAACGATTATGAACCCTGTCGGCAAGCGCAGGTTCGTTCACAGTTTAACGGTTTGACATGGATAGATTATAAACTAATGAAAATTAATACGTTATATTGTAAACAGTGTGGTACAGCTCTCAATCTCTTCTCAAAACTAGTAATTTAATCAATTATAATAAGTATATCTCACATCTGTCTTATTCCAAACTATAATTTATGGTACAGTTAACAATTTATCGACAGTTTACAATCTAGCGAGATTATAAACTAACGGTGTTCATAATAATACGATGACATATAGATATAACCTCAATTTGCAAGTTTTATTCACATTTACATCTAATAGGATACAGTAAAGAATAATTGTGTTTTTTACTCTGTGTCTTACTACTGTATCCAGTTTTGTGAATCTAATAAAAAAAGATCAACTCGACCTTAAAACCTTTGCAAAAAGATAACTCACCGCCATGACGTTTTCTTTCTATAACTTTTTCTGTGCCAAGTTCTGTCAATCGGTCTTTATTAGCACTCACTTAGCATTGTTCATGATTATTTTAATGATTCATTGTTTGCCAATTTCCACTCTTTTGTTCGTAGACCACCTGTTAGATTATGTAACGACAGTTGTATGAACGATTGAAGGAATTTATGCTTAGCTGATTATTTATAAGCTTGTCTGGGCCTAGCTTCATTAAGCCCGCAGGCCCCCTACCTGGGCCAGGAGGCCTGGGGTAGGGGGTGAAATGGGTGTGCAATCAGCTATCTGCCACTAAAAGTCCCGTCAAAATTGGTCCAGCTGTTTCGGAGATTACCCGGAACAAAAAAAAGGTTTTTTGGTATAAGTATACCGTATAACTTTCATTTATTTAAAACCTCTTATTTGATTGTATAGATTGCATACACAGAGATCGATGATTGCATGCGTCTCGCGATCTACGTAATATATTTCATCAATATTACGAAGAAATGATATACCATAATAGTACATTATGATACATGTGTGCAAAATTGGTTATGAACAGTCGAGGCGGTATTCAAGCGATAAGGAAGCCGAGAGTTTATTGATCAATGCACACTTGGGAGGAAAAACGTCGTATTACGACGTTTTTTAACACACTTGCGAGGAAAAAACAGACATATTTTTTAAGTAGATGTTTTGCTAATAATTTTCCTCATTATGAGAACGTTAGCAAAAATGGCGCGCAGGTGTTTTTTTTTGACAGTGATGCACTGTCGATCTGTTTTATCCCTTACAGTGTGATACAAACTTAACATAACCGGGATAATATCATAAAACACTAGTGCGGTAACGTAAACCGCATTGTGGTAAGGACAGTGTAAGAATACCTTATAGTATGAAAATATGGAGAATTTTGAAGTATAAGTATGGATAAAACGGTGTTTTGAATTTAGTATAGTTTCTTCGACCGCATAATCATAGGACTCGTCTTATGGTAAGCGGTTACCGTAACCCATAGATCAAAGCAACACAATTAACATCAATATTAATTAGGTATAATATCGCGCGTTGCCGTCAAAAATCTCTTTACACCTTTCATTTAGAACTTTGTACTCCATGACGGAATTATTTTTAAATAAATTATTTATCAATAGAGTGAAAAATGACGTTATTTTAAAATTGTGTTTTTTTATTTGAATTCGTTTTAGTTATTTCACTTCGTGTTATAATACAGAAAGGGACTCAAAAGAGACAAAAGCCAAGCTCATTATTAAACAAGAGATTTTATTCATTTTCATTCAAGCTTTTATTTTCTGAAAAATATGTGAAATTAAACAACGGAATGCATATTACTCAGTAAGGCTTCATTTTAAATTTACACTTCCTGAGATTCAAAGGCTTGCTTTTTTATAATCTCAAAGTACTTAGGTATGAAAAGCGCTAATTTAATCTTGCAATACACTTTATTTTTTGAAAATAGAAAGTTCTTAAAATTAATTCTAATTAAACATTCTTCGATTTTCACTCTCATATAGATTTATTAATTATGTATTAGGAGTTTCCAAGAATCTTGGAGTTTCCAATGATAGACATTGGTTGATGAAAACGGGCATTCGTTCTATCTGGCTCAGGAAAACACTAAAACTGACTTGGTGCTTGCTATCCAAGTAATGACATCATAGCGTTATTTAGAAGATTTGTCATATTTATATTCGTCATATTCGGATATCTGAATATCTTGATAACAACAGGCAGCAAAATAATTGGCGGTTTGTTCGGACAGTTCCCTGAAAAAGAAAAAAAAACTAAGCATTTAATTTTTGTTTACCACTAATATGGCAAACAAGCCTACGGCCCGCCTGATGGTAAGCGGTTACCGTAGCCTATGGACACTTGCAACACCAGGGAGGGGTATCACTCGCGCGTTGCCGACCCTTTTTGAAGAACCCTATGCTGTACTCCATTGGGAAAACCACGGCAGGGAGCTCATTCCACAGTCTGAGCGTCCGCGGAAGAAAGCTCCGTTGAGCACGCACTGTACGAAACAATTCTGGTTTCAATGTGTGAGGATGGACTCACTGTCAATGGCGAGAGTTGCGATGGTGTAAGGAAGCCGTGGGCATCAAGTCGAACAATTCTTTAGAACACTCTCCGTTGTACAAGTGGTAGAACACACATAAGGAGGCAAAGTCTCTCCTCAGACTGACTCATTTGCCCATAATGCGTGATGAATAAGGAATAAAATGTACCTACCGTGATTCCGATTTCAAATAATTTATTTTTTAAATAATACCTGTACATTCTGAATATTCCAGGGATGTATCATTTATGGATAGCGAATAATTCAACGTAGTAAATATAATTAATAGTTGTACAATATACATTTTCACTTATGTTTGTGCTTTCATACGTGAATAAATAATATGCGCGTATCAAAGTATCGGAATAATCTGAAACTATAAAATATTCAATTTCAGTTTTAATGTGGATAACGGTTTATATTTTAAACTAGCTGTTGTTTTTAGGTTTTCTCGTCGGCGAGTTGAATTTAGCAAACTTCCTAAGGGCAGCTTCATGGGTTTAACTAAAGGCGAATATACACAAGACCATTTGACCAGTCAAGACCACATGGAGCGATAGCACGGCTGTATAATATTCAACCGATTGACAATGACTACTCGAACGGTCCGTGTACGTTGATCAACTACGACAGGGGTTCCCAAACTTATTGTAACTGTGCCCTTTGGAAGTTGCCATATTTTTGCGACGCCCTGGCTTTCTTGCCATACATTTAGTTATTAGGTGTTTATTTTGCAACTAGTTGTAGTTCTAGCCTAATAATAATTTGTCCAAATAGCACCTAATTTTTTTATTAGAAAATAAAGAACAAAACATAAAAACAAAAATGAAAGCAAACAAAAAAGATAAAAAGCAAGCACACCCTTTTTATCTCTTTTCGTTTGGTATTAATGAGAAGGATGTGCTTGCTTTTCTGAGCATAGTTTCTCAAAATGAGGCTCAAGTTTCGGAATTGCCAGTCTCGTCTCTGTCTCTAAATTAATTTAAACTTATTCTCAATGACTGCAAGTGCAGAGAAACCTGTCTCGCACAAGTATGATGTCGCAAACGGTAATAAAACCCTCAATGCGGCAGTGCTGATGGCACGATATTCTTGATAAACTGAGCTCCAAAATTCAAGTAGCTGACACAGACAGCCAACCTATTTAGATCGCCTCACGACGCCGCGACATCCCTGGGATACTACCTAGCCTAGGGCGTCGCGACGCACAGTTTGGGAACCTCTGAACTACGAGATCAGTTGACAGCTCTAAGAGTTTGAGCTTGTAGGGCCATCTGCGATTGAATACTTAAAAAAAAATATCTTCATCATCATCTGCCTATAATATCCCCATAGCACAGGCAGATACTCCACCACGCGTGCCCACTGCGGATTGGTAGGCTAGTGGTCAACCTACTGTTGGAGTTTTCATGCGCCTAGGATGCCTCCAACTAGCCTTAGGTTTAGTCATGAAAGGTAAAATCAAACTAACAAGAAAATCTGTATTACGTTTATTGAGCATCAGTTACTGAAGAGTCTTGGCCCTGATCCTCAATTCTCTTCACCACCTCGTCAAACTTCTTTTCAGTGATGAATGTCGGCATCATTACATTAGTTGGTGGACAACAGCATCCTGTATCAGCATGCAGCCTTCTTGTATGATGAAATGTACTTTCAGGGTCTTTAGTAGTGTTCTTTAAAAATTTATTAAAATTCTCCACGTCTTCTTCTTTAAGAACGCCACGTAGACGAAGGAAATCAGCCATATCTTCGTTGATTTTGTAGTCCATTTGACATTCTTAAAACAAAATGATGATGGAAAAATAAACAGGCCTGATTAGATGCAATTTCATATAGGCCATTGTATGTTCCCGAAGCGAAGTGAAGCGAAGAACTAGAAATGCCATTAGATCACAGATTCCTATTTGGCGATTCCCCTGGCACTTGAGTCAGTCTCATTCAAAGGTGTGGAATGAGCTCCCCGCCTTTGTTTTCCTACAGCAAGGGCACTCATGGAGTTCTTCAAGAAGTCAAATAAGTCCTTTTGTAGGTTCGGCAATGCGAGTGATGGTTATATCATAGACTACGGGAACCGCTTTCCATCAGGCGAGCCGTATGCTAGTTTGCTACCTTAGTAGTGGATAAAACCAGCCAAGTGCGAGTCCTTCTCATAAACGAAGGGTTTCATAAAGACTCTTTAATTTTTAATTATATTTTTATTATTTGTTTTTATAGCGGTAGTAGAAATACAGGCATCCAACTAGCTTAACGACTATCACAATTAAGTAATAACCGGGACCAACGGCTTTACGTGCCTTCCGAAGCAAGGAAACGCTCGATTTGAAATACCACTAGGCGGTCACCCATCCAATTACCGACCACGACGGTGGTAGCTTAACTTTAAAATAATAAAATAAAATAAATAAATATCCTGGGATATTCCTCACAAACGGTCATCGGATCCCAAACTACGCAGAGCTTGTATTATGGAAACCAGATAACTGATATAATACATATACTACTTTTTTGTTTGTAAATACATACTTAATATACATAATTACTCCCAGACTCAGGACATACAGACATGTTCATGCACACAAATGCATGTCCTGTGTGGGAATCGAAGCCACGACCAGCGGCGCGTAAGGTGAATCTTTACCAACTGCGCCAACTGGCCCGTCAAACTTTGCCGATCGAACAAAAACGAATCGTTTTGCTTACCAATGGTAGGGTTTTTTATTGCCAAACTGGGCATACAGATCATTTAATAAGCTAATTTTACCAGTGATAGCTACTTCCATATGGGAGGGTCTGCTATGCAAAGCTTTGAGGTCTTTGATTCATTATTAGTAAAGATATAAGAGTCTTAATTTTAATAAATCTTAACCGATACCGGTCGGTAAATTATTGAAACCGGGCCTAAGAACAGCTAATCATGCTATACCACGAGCGCTTCGGCTAATATTACACACCACTCAAAAATTACAGCCAAAAACTCAAAACTATCATATTTTTTTAACGAAATATCTTTTACCTTTGTATGGTGGACAATTACATTGTGAATTGGGATTTTTGACTGGTATAACGTCTTTTGATCTGCGGAAGTAGTGCTCTATGGGGGATTGTGGCATCGACCATGACCACCTGTCCCATGGTAGGCTGGCCTGACACCTCTCTATCGATGCCAATATTACCATCAGTTGGACCTGGAGATATAAATTCACTTTTCTATACATTGATTATATTTTGCACATATTTGTTGTAAATAAAAGTTATAAACTATTCACTTGTTATTGAATATTACTGTAAACTAATATTTACAATAAATATACAAAATTTGCATCGCGCTACATTAAATTATTGTTTAGATTTTCATTGTTTGTATTGTAGTGTAGTGTGTTGTCATGAATAAATGTTTTTCAAAAAAAAAAAATTGTGGGTTATACTTTCGGAGTTATTTTGACCCATATAATATTAATCCTTATCTAATTAAATAACTGAGTGTTTAATAGTGACCAGAGGGCTGGCGAATACCTCGCTCAGCGTATAAGCATAGCTATACAGAGAGGTAATGCCGCCAGCATTCTGGGCACGCTACCACTTGGCAGCGACCTTGATAGGCTAGCCTATTTATAAGTTAGTTATATTTTTTTTTTTTTTTTTTTTTTAGTTTTCTTAAGATTTATTTTTAATTATTAGTATTTTATTTTTTAGTTTAAGCTATTTAGTATAGTTTTGTTTAAATTATTTATAGATTATTTAAACTAATATACACGAGAAATTGTATATCTCTTTGAAAAATAATAAACTTAAAAGTCCTTGAACATGTGACGTTATTAAATAAGTTAGTTACAACCAACATTTAATGTAAATAAAATCTGCTCTTTACAGAAAATCATTATCATTTATATTTTGAAAGATATTATCACAGATTTAAAATTAGCAAGAAACAGTATTCGCGATACCGTGAACGGGCGTGCCGTACGGGGGCGCGGGTGGAAAATCGCTCAACACCACACGACATTGCAAGCCGGGGCGGGTCGCTAGTTTTATTTATAAGCATTTGATGGTAAGCGGTTACCTAAGCATATAGACGATTGCAACACCAGGGATTTCTTTGTGCGTTGCCAACCCTGCAATAATCTTTGAAACGAACTACGTGTTCATAGTTTGAACGACAAAATACATAATAATGAATGCCAATTTCTCGTTTTATATCGATATAATATCTGCTACAATATCTGTAATATCTGTCTTTATAGTATAGTAACGATACAAAGTGATAATAATATCTTACAATTATTTTTAGAATGTAATAAAATCGAAGTAACTGTATTTCTAAGTCACAAGAAAGCAAACGAAACAATTTTGGACGATACTAGAGTACTGCAGTACCAACCTACGCCGAGCACCATCGAGTGTCGGTCACCGTCGTTGGTGTTTGGCGTAGGCAACTGTACTTATGAACAAATGCCTAGTATATTTTATTTAGTTTTCTTACCTAAATAAATTGCATTACTAATAATTTAAAACTTTATAACAAATTACTCTAATGTGTCGTAATCACTATTTAAGATATCATAAAATTCATTATTCTTTATAATATAGTTCACTACATCACTAATTTTCTTTTTTTTCTTCACGCAAGATCCTGGTGGTAATATTGGACATAGCTGCGGAGCGAGATGTATTATTTCACATTCATTACAGTTCGTATACCTATTACTAGCAAGTGCATATTTAGCATTAGAAAATAATGATTCGTCACTAGCAGACACAGATCTCTCACTATCCCTTACAGGATTTACACTAACAGTTTCAGGGTTTTCACTAGCAGTTATAGGTATATCATAAGCAGTTACAGGTATTTCACTAGAAGGTACAGGTTTTTCACTAGGAGTTACATATTTTTCACTAGCAGTTTCAGGTTTTTCACTTGCAGTTACAAGTTCCTCACTTGCAGTTACAGGTTTTTCGCTAAAAGTTTCAATTTCTTCACTTATAGTTACGAGTTCTTCATTAGCAGTTACATGTTTATCACTAGCAGTTGCATGTCTTTCTTCTTTCATATTCTGGATTGGACATGGAGTTATTGGCACTCTCGTGGTTTTCCTTTTGAATGGAGCATTTGGTCTCTTATTGTGAAGTTTCAATAAATCTCTATCGTACATACTTTTATACGTATCTTTTCCTTTCGTCCCAATGTAAATTGGGAACTCCATAACGAAGTTATTGGTTCCATTACATCCATTCTCGTAGAGTTTGTAGGGTGCGGTAAATAATAAGTATCCTGGCGTCTGTGATCCTTCTAGAATAAACGGTCAGCTGTAATTAAAGGCGGCAAAGTTCTGCCGCTTATAATAAAGCTACGATTGCCTTGTGGAATAGTTTTATTTATTTTTCACTGGAGGAAATCGTTAGAAATATAGGGTTCCCGTTTCTTGCTATCCATGATTTATTTGTTCGTAGTATCACACAGATTTTTAAACGCTTCAATGATTTTATTTGTTTCATGGGAATTGTTTCTTTTAAGTTTTATTTATAGATACTTACTGTTACCATGAACGATGTTTTTAACATAATTTTCACCGTCTGTGGCTTCGTGATTGACGCCCGCAGCTGTCCTACCTCTGGTCGCGTCTATCAACAGTGGCAATGAACTAAAAAAAGTTAATATTTTTAAATGCGGAAATTGTCCCATTGTTTTTTAATCTCATGAATTTCTATTCACCTATTAAAATATATATTTGAAACTGTCCACTACTGCCAAAACATACAATGTTGTTTATGTATTATTTTATCACTTTTATTTATTGTTATTTTGATTTACGTTGTGAATAAAACGTGTTATTGATATTGAAACTAGGTTTGAGGAAATGTTTTGTGTGATATTTGAGAAACAATGAACGTTTATATCGGAAATTTTTGGGCACAGAGCATTGAAAAAGAAAACTCATCGCTATCAAGGACCAAGAAGTCTTGTGGAGCTTTGTGGTTTTAAGCTATACGTTATTTCCGTATTATATTTAGGTGCAGCGCAGATGACAGACCGCACCGCGCCACCAAAAAGTCCGGCGCACAACTCTTTGTTTTCATACAGACTTTTTGTGTGCCGCAGACTCCTTCGCACAAAAATCCTTCCTCTGCGCTGCACCTAAGAAAACATTCTGTTCATCAATAATAAACCATATGACAAAGGGCTACGTTCCAAATTCAATTATTTTAATATCGACTTCAGCTTTGATTGACGTTTATAATACAGCTTAGCTTAGTGTAACAAGTCAGAGCCAAAATTTGCCTTGCAGATGAAGCCAACGACATAGACTAGTCTATAAATAATGCATCTAATCCTTCCTGAATCGCCATCGTGTAGCGGTGTAACTAAAGGTAAATCGCTCACTATATCAGCACCGCTCCATCGCGGCATTTACCTTGCCATGCAAGTGAGGCCTTTAAATCGTATGCGTTAAAGTAAATTTTACAATGATTAGATAAAATAGTGGACGCCTCACGGCAAGCGCGCTTGCCGCTACAAGCCACTAGTCATGCTGACCACACGCTTCCAGCGAGCGGTCCGCTCCCTTGCTGCGTGACGCCAGCAAGCGGTATCTTGCCATAGCCGCGCTACCAATTTCACCAGCTAGTGGTTGGATTGAGTTGAGGCGGTGCCGGGTCGCTGCTGCGATGGAGTGGTGCTGACAATTTATTAATGTTACCTAATCTAAACTCTTTCCAATGGGCTTATCGCTATTATGGTATTCCTATGTATAGGTATTGGTGTGAGCGTAAAAAAGGTTCACGACAATACTAAGGCGACAAACAGGCATTCCGCCCGCTTGCGGTTATCGCAGCCTATTGACTCTTGCAACAACAGCAGACAAAGACAAGACAAGGGGTCTAGATAAGATGGATATTGTCTTTATAAGGTATTGACATTTCAAATAGAATTATCACGTGGTTTTTAACAATCTCTTATGTCAATCCCATACAAAGTTTGATCGTTTATTAACGATGACGATTGTCAACATTCAATTTGGTTAGGGGACTGGGGTATCGCTCACGCTTCATGAAGAATCCTATGCTGTACTACCTGTAGTACAAAGGTAGTTAATTAGATTTTACTTTTGAGTGTAGATAGTCTTATGTTGACCACAATCTTACCATAGAAAGTTGCTGTGAAAGGTGGTAAGCTAACAAAGCCTTGAAGGTAAAAAAAATATTTGACAAAACTTAGACTTTATCTCTCCTAGCTCCACTATGATTGTCTTTTTGGCATACCTATATCAAAAACCTATTCATATGTTTAGTTTAGTTACATTTTACAAATTTTTACAAGCTTTTATTTAGTTTCGCCTGTCCCGTTGTCTGTAATGGAATTATTTGACCCACTTTCCGGTTTCTGATTGAGCTGAAATTTTGCACGAATATGCAAACCACGTGACAATGCAATATTATGATGACGTGGAGCTGATCTGATGATGGAGCTGGAAGGTGGCCATCGGAACTCCGTAACAAAACTACATAACCCCATCGAGTTTGGGCTCGTTTGATTCGTCTTGAAGAGTAATTTGTCGCAAGTATAGTCAAAAAAAAAGTACAGTCACTAAAAAAAGCTTAGGTATATTAAAAATGAAATTTTTAACAAAAAACTTTTTACACACTCAATCTGTGCGACCCACTTGTTGCTTCCTCTCATGAACCTGTTGCATAGTCTAAATACATCTGATGCCCGACTGTGTGAATTGTAACAATGATCATAAGATATAAATAGACGTCCACGACAGTGGCCTATGCCGGGGGAATGTAATTAATTATATTCCGAGTTCCGAGATCTGTGTCGTATGTTTCTTGTTTACAATTCTGAGAATTATTTTCTATCATTGAGTAATAGTTTACAGTTATATAGATTTGAGTTTGACTCGCTCACCGACCGGTTCCGAACTTCCTTGGATGTAGCTTAGTTTGGGCCATAACTTTTTTTTTTAATACCTACCACTAAGTGGCAAACAAGCATACGGCTCGCCTGATGTTAAGCGGTTACCGTAGCCTATGGATGCTTGCAACACCAGGGGTATGACTAGCGCGTTGCCGACTCTGCAGAAATCTCTTCACACCCTTTTTGAAGAACCCCATGCTGTACTCCACTGGGAAAACCACGGCTATAATTGTTATAAGTAAACGCACTGAATAACTAATTTATTTGTAAAAGAATTTTGATGATTTTGATTTTGAAAATCTGCTTGTTAGAAACTACGATTTTTTTCCTGTAATATTTACAACAATATTAATCAACTGTCATTATTACAGATTTTTCACTTTGAACGGAGATGAGGGGAAATAGTATTTTTTCGTCATAAGTCAGAAATTTCTTCGTAAAAGTAAATATAAACCTGTTTTAAAATATACAAATGAAGCCCTTTCATATGATACTCTACTAAAACTTATCTTTCGGTCACACATC
This sequence comes from Polyploca ridens, assembly GCA_951394255.1. Lineage (NCBI taxonomy): Eukaryota > Metazoa > Arthropoda > Insecta > Lepidoptera > Drepanidae > Polyploca > Polyploca ridens. The sequence goes on from OX596244.1 coordinate 1,699,982, forward strand.
CCGGCCCTTTTTAAAATGAAAGGAAAAATTATTTATTATTAATAATAATTAACTTTTATTTTCTGTATATCACGTAAGGGCCTTAGTGTAAGCAATTTCTGTAAGTTAATCTTATTTTGATAAAAAAGCGTGGGGTGCTTTTCTTGAAACCCGACATAATTTCTAAGCATACATTTAATTTAATGAAAGAAGAACTATCGTAATTACATTTTAAAAAGCGCCCCATGCTTTTTCATTCAAATATTATAATTAATTACAAAAATTTCTGATACTAAGGCCCTTACGGGATAGACAGAGAATATTGGTTAATTTATTTGACACTTTAAAGTGCAGGGCTTTTTAAAGCGTGTTTTTCTTAGTTTTTTTTAAACTCTAGCTAATGGCCGATATTCGTTGCACTCTCAGAAACGTTAACCTAAACTCCAACAGCAACTGTAACGCTTCAACTCAATCGGAATCATGCGCGAACGCATAGAAGACTAACGAAAACACAAACATAATTTTTATATAATAGACTAGCTTTCCTCTAGAGTTTCACCCGGGTTTCCCTTAGGGGTTCAATTTTGAAAAAGGCTTACTTGGTGGCATATCTTTATTTACAACAAATATGTACAAAATACAATCTATATATAGAAAATTTCCTCAAGCCTGCCGCTGCTTCCGATTAACGGCAGGGTTCCCAGAAGGCTGGCAGCGTTTCCTCTTTGGATAGCCAAGCTGACGCGTTGGCGGAAAAAGCTCCCCGCCAGCTGGTCTCCGGAGGTCTCGATAAATTTTGATGACAAGGTGCGAGCAAAACGGCGAGCTTCAGACCCCCACGGCCCCATGGTCTCGACCGCAAAAGTGGCTGTGTGAAAACTTTCATGTTTCAAACCCGTGCGGTTTGAGCTATGCGCTAATATTTATTCCGTCAGTTTCTCATGTAATATTTATAAATATTTTGTATCATTTGTTAGAATATCAAAGCTAGAATGGTATCTCTTTTGACGTGACAGTTGCAGACAAGCGTATCTCAATGATAAATGTTTTTAATCTAGCTTACAGTTTCAGTCTAGACATAGAGGTGAATTTCGAAAGTATTTTTAGGTGTCCGTAGCCCAATGGCAAAATACAGAACCGGAACCTTCCGTTTGTCCGTATGTCACAGTATTTGTTTGAGTTTATTGACACATCGATGAAATTTAAGGTGTCTTCAAAGAACCGCTATATAATGTATGACAAAGAGTTTGGGGTGAAAATTCCAATGTAGGTACAGTCGGGGACATACATTTAAACATTCAACAACAATTTGATTGAAACCAATTAAATATTTACTATTATGGTTTCTATAATATTTAAACATTTGAATCTTATACAGTACAAGAATTTGGTATGGAATTTCACAAAATACATAATATAGATACCTACATAACTTCATTCTTTAGGATAGATATGAGGTTTTTAAAAGGTTAATACAATAGTTGGCGAGATATGCTATTAAAAAGTCGAAAATAATGTTTTCAAAAAAAATTAGGTAGGTAATAGTATTTGAAAAACATTTTAATAAGATATGTTGTGTAATTTTTGAGTGAGTGAGTTTAAAAGACTTTTATACTCACTCACAAACTTTTATTAAAAGTACTTATATACATAAGAGGAATCTCCTTGCATATTGCGCGCACGGAGGAGTTGGGATTTGGCATAAAGATTATATGGAGAAAGAGTGCAGTTTTTTTATTTGACAACATTTTGGCCCATTAATCTACATTTTGCAGTATAGTTTATCTAGTTTCCATAGTACAAGTTCTGTTCAGTTTGAGGCCAAATCTCCGTGAGTAGGAACACGAACTCTGACACACTATGCAACACCCCTGGTGTTGCAAGCGTCCATAGGCTACGGTAACTGCTTACCATCAGGCGGGCCGTATGCTTGTTTGCCACCTTAGTGGTATAAAAAAAAAAAAAAAAAAAAAAAACTATATATTATTTTTTTTAGAAAGTTTTAGTACATTTTTTCATTAAATCCCATGCAGTGTTTCAAGCTCACTAACAGACAGGCTGAGAAATAAAGCTACTGTAGTAACACGTCAAAAAACAAACGATAAACGCCATGTTCCTATTTGATTATAGACTGGGAAATTTCCAATTTCCTAGTCGATAGGAAATTACGACGAAACTCGACCTAGCTGCCGCTTTGAAGTTGATGTTGTTTGCGTCGCGTGCATCCTAATATTCGTAATTCACTTTACTGTCATGGACTGGTTAGAGTGGGGGGATACCTCGAGGGATAGGGCTTCCCACATGGACAGGAACGTAGTGTAATAAGGTGGGACATATAAGGTAGTCATATGTAGTTTATTAGTTATCTGGTTTATAATACTAGCAGTCTCCCGCAGTTTCACCCGCGTTTCCGGGATAAAAAGTGTCCTTCTCCGTACCTATGCTGGCTATCTGAATGCTAAATTTTATGATCATCGGTTGAGTAGTTATGGCGGAAAAGCGTAACTAACAAAATCACATTTGCATTTGTAATATTAGTTAGTATTTTCTTGTATCACAGTATTCTTTGTTTTAATTTTGTTGGCGTGGTTGGCTAATATTCCCCCTATCACTCCGTAGTACTTAGGTTCGATTGCCATCCAGTTCATGCATTTGTGCGCATGAATATTTCATAATATTGTCCTGAGTGTGGGTGTATTGATGTATATTAGGTATGTATTTACAAACAATACATTGTATGTAGTATATCGGTTATCTGGTTTTTTATCAGTTAGTTAGTTTGGGATCAGATAGCCGTGTGTGAGGAATGTCCCAATCTTGAGTACAATCTACATGCGGTTCAGTTAATGTTCATACAAGTCTTAGTCAAATGGTAGCTGTCCTACTAAAACTTTTCGCTGAATTTTAAGACAACTTTAAAATTATTAAACACGTATTAATTTCGTTTGGTCTATAATCTAAATTTATATAATAAATGCGAAAGTAGCTCCGTGTGTCTGTCTGTTACCCTTTCACACCACCTTTTTGAACTGACTGCGATGTAATTTGGCATGCAGAGAGAGGTAGACTTCTTTTTATAACAGGAATGCGGGTTAAACCACGGGGACAAACGGAATTAAATAAAACAAAAAAAAAACTTGTTTTAACTGCACCAGACGTGTGTTTGTTTTAACATAATTTCGAAATGGACTATGGAGTTAGGGTGATTTTAAAAATTTCAACCCAAAATGATTGCAGGTAACAAAAGTAGAGACATCGCTGTTATATACCCCAAATATTAAAAAGATGCAACATAAAAAATTCAATGAAACAGTTTTATTTTTATTAGTACTAAAAATCGTGACAAAGTATACAAAGGCAGAATCTACAGGTGACATAGATTGACAGTAGCCTAGATACCGCATGTTAAATAAATATTATGAAAAGCTTGCTATTTGTTTCCTTCCTGCGATGTAATGATAAATCCCCGATGACTTGGCTTACCCTTGAGTTTTCATACAGTTGATTTTGTTGTTGTAGCTCCGTGGACGCTTGAAACACACGGGACATCGTACGTTACCGAGCCTTCCCCCTCCCCAATAAGCTCTGGCGCCCTTACTCACGCGCAGGGACACAACATAAAGTTATTTGACTGCAGTATTCTGTAAGTTGGACGTATTTCCCCAGTCGAGCTACTCTTAGAGCGAATATACGCTACGCTCTACCTCTTTGGCATAATTTGGCATTATTAGAAGCGTTTTACCTGAAAATAAAACGCATATTAAATACTTACCTTATTTGAAACCTTATAAAATGAGATAGGCCTTCCTTGTTTTCTGCTCTAGACTTCCTTCTTTGTCTACCCAAATATTGCCGTCTCGCTCGCACATCTCCCCACTATTCACCCAGGCAGAGCGCGAGCTTGAGCCACGCGCGCTATCTCGTCATTGAGTCGAAATACCAGGCAGAACTAAAAATTAAGGTTTCAAATAAGGTAAGTATTTAATATGCGTTTTATTTTCAGGTAAAACGCTTCTATTAAAACTTGACCGTTATTTGAAACCTTATAAAATGAGACGTGTTTGTTTTCGCCTGGTGAAAGTGGATGCCAATGTGATTTACTTGTAGCATAAAGTTATTTGTGACATAGGTAGGTACCTGTGATTTCTCCAGTATAGGTCATACGTGTACAGACTACTGTGTAAGTCTGAAGGTATCGTGAGAGAGAATAGGTATCAAAAATACTAAGATGTGCGAGGTACTGTAATTTTATTTATAAAGTACAAACGAAATATGTAGGTGTAAATGGCTAGAAGCAAAGATCTTAATCAAATCATTGATGAGCATAAAAACATGTATCGTAGGTATGTGATTGAAAAGCAACATTCAAGTATTTAATTAATCATGCGAAGATAATGTAATCCCGCGATTAGTGGCTTATTATCAGCTATATGGTAACTGTCTGAAAGGGTTGCAGATCCCTAATGGACATGAGACCAGATTTAGTGGATCTGAACTGATTATGCTAGCACCAGCGATGAATTATTCTATTTCGCACCCTATTAAAGATGCAGCTTTGGCAGGTCTTGTCAATAGTTGGTGGATTTTGCTGTGTTACGTTTATCGTATAAAAGGCGAATACAATCTGTACACACAGTAATGCATATGTTTTGCTATAGTCTATGTACCTACCGACATTATTATTCTCCGACACGTGTAGGTACATCATATATTCTAATCAAAACGTTAATTACATACAGTACATGTTTACTTACATGTGGTATTTTGCTATAATCACCAGCAACATTACTGCATAAACATTAACCAGAAATATAAGTTTTAAAGTCCGATCAAAAGTAACATCATAACATAACTTTTACTTGTTCTAAAACTGGAAAGTGAAGTCATGTAGGTACAAGGGTACTTACACAAGGTACAAGGTTGAAGGCAACCTTAACACGTTACAAAATTAAGACAACGCTGTGTCGGTCTGGATATACAAAATTCGTTACTTAAATTTTAGATATGTTTCTAAAAATTACACGAGTCAATCGACTATCTATCGTATCAATATATCTCAAAATATGTCCAACCAACACATGAGAACTAAAACTGCATACATTTGGTACCACTGACTTATTCAGCATAATGAACATTCATCTAAGTGTAAGAAGCAAGTAGTTAATAACTTTATTAGTACAGGAGTCATTGTGACAAATGGACTACTTAAGTTTGTTCATTTTATTTCAAACAAGCTACGGTTAGAAGCGATTTTTCAACAAAGATGCCATGGTTACAACAAGCAATCCAATACTCATATTTCTATAATTCCAGACCATCTTATGGTACTTACTTGGAGGTAGAAAAACCGTCCATGTATCTATCGATAGCGCTGTATCGTGAATGGGACTGTCAAAGCTCGTTTCGAACCAATTTAGCTGAGGTAGCCGTTTAGAGATTAAACAAGATAGAGGGTAATGTTATGCTAGGTGGTAATTCCACGTGGAACAAAGGTGCTTTTTCTTCGTAAAACATTTATTCATGCTTTAGTCTAAATACAAAACTTTCAACGAAGTATGTACATTCCATATTATTGTGCAGGCGTATCCGCTGTGTAAGTGCTCCTCTAGCAGCAGTTGGTAATCAGTAACAATAGACGAGGATCTAATATATGAAAGAAATTGGAATGTTACATTCATATGACGATGATACGGTTCATCAGATGATTGTCACCCTCATTCCGAACATAGGTGACGTTTAATTTAGATATTGTCATGCTTTCGAGATAGCGAGGAGTGCTTTGTTATTGCAATGCAACATTTTCCTGGCTAAACAACTGTTCGACTGTTTATTGCGCTTACAGGCTTCATCTGATTATAAATTTCAATAGAAAATGAGATTGCGATTACAGTTGAATCAAAAAAGTATGCTGAATCACGGTAGTGCAGACTCTTTTGGGATATTACCAAGCTCGATAAGTTCAATAGACCGATTAGGCTCTAAGGTGATTTTGAAAGAAAATCAATAATATTTCTAGTATTTCATTGAACCCCCAAAAACCCTGCGAGGGTGGGTAAATTTGTCAACATAGTGTAAGCCTCTGTAGCACAATTTTATTCATTCTTGTTTTAGAATTAAAACATAACGCCTTGGAAGGCAGGAGAAAGTCATTCAAATAATCGATAATAGGTATTCCTTATTCCCTATATGCTTGTTACCCCATTGGTTAATTAAGCAAAAAACTTTTGGCTGAGACCGAAAGGTAGGCAAGTTATCTATGTATAATATAGTTGCCATTATTGGTCATAGATTCGTATGTGCGTCGCTCACATTTACTAGTGAAAACATGCCTGAGATCTGAATTTTGCACAACCAGTCAGGGTTGAAATAAATAAGGGATACGGTAAACATTTAATTCGTATCACACGTTATAATAGGTCAGTGAGATCAAATCAAAATCAAAAAGTCATTTATTCAGTTTAGGTCCTGATAAGGCACTTATAAACGTTAATTTGTTACATACAGTTGAATTTACCACCGGTTCGGAATACACTTAAACTGAGAACTGAGATTCACCACTTTTTAGCATCAGCAGACAATGTTCAATGGTGCGGGTGGATATCAGATACCACAGTACTGAACCGAATGACTTGACATTGTCAACGGTTTTTTGGTAAAACAATACGCATCTACAGTGTATTATATTATTTTGAGTATATAAACCGGGGGTGCTTAGATGTCACCCTGCTGGTGGAATAGAATTTATTGTCCCGCTTTGAAATTATTAAATGCCAATCTTTAAGCACCTTGCAAAAAACGAGTATGGTAAGACCCCTGCGAGGGATAAATATATAAGAAAAAGTCCGTAAGGGCACCAACCTCCAAGTCAAGTACTTAAGAGTACGCTGTAAGGGTACATTTTCCAGTTACTTGCCCCTGTGAGATTTGATAATGATGGGAAATATGCGTAGAGGCATCTCGGCATAGGACTTTGCAAATGTACATTTTAAAACCAACTATTCCCATGTGGGTGGTTATATTAGAGACTGTGCGACAGAACATTTCAAATCACCTGACCTTGCATGGGTTGATTTAGATGGCGATTGTGAGAAGAGGCACAATATCTAGGTAAAGTACCCTGCGTTGAGGGTATATATTTCGAGTCCCTTTTCCCTACGAGGCAGGGATAGAGTAAAAATCTGCTTTGACCTATTTCTAAAGCAGGATCATTTAATTTTTAATTGAAAAGCAAAATAGGTTTTCAAACACCACACTGCCTTTTTAATCCTTTCATCGTTAATGTGCGTAGACACACCATCCAAACGTAGTACCCTGCGAGAGTGTATTCTAAGGTCACGCAAAGATTTATATGCGTCAGGCGCGACATGATGTATTTGAAACCAGACTTGAAGGGTCCGTTTCAAGTCACCCTGTAAGAGGTTGATTATGATGGAAAATGTGCGTACGGGCAGAAAATCCAAAATAATACCCTGCGGGGGTACATTTCTGTCCCTGCAAGCGGTTGATTAATATGCGGAATGTGTGTACAGGCATTACATCCAAGAAAATACCTCACGAGGCTACATTTCAACTCATCTGCCCCTTCAAGGGGTTGACTATTATTGGTAATGTGCATACGGAGTACTGGCACAACATCTCAAAAGAACACACGCGAGGGTATATTTCACCTCACCTGCCCCTGCAAAGGGTTGATTATTACGGGGAATGTGCATACGGAGTAAGGGCACAACATCCAAGGGAATGAATACCCCGCACCGGTACATTTCAGTGACTGCCCCTGCGTGGAGTTAATAATAATGGGGAATGTGCGTGCCGGCCCAACATCCAAGCAAATACTCTGCGCGAGTACGTTCTAAGTCACCTGCCCCTGCGCGGGGTTAATAATAATAAGGAATATGCGTACTGGCACAAGATCTAAGACAATACCCTGCGCGGATATGATTTGAGTCACTGCCCCTGCGCGGGGCTAATAATAATGGGGAATGTGCGTACGGGCACAACATCCACGAAAATACCCTGCGCGGGTATGTTTTGAGTCACCTGGCCCTGCGCGGGTTGGTGTATGAATCAGACTAGCTTGCTAAGCAGGAGCATTTGATCCTTTTTATTAGAGGCAAAAATGTTTAACCTTTTTTAAGCACTGTAACTAGACTAGCAATAATGGCAGGCGAAATTTCTGGTTAGCGGATCACAATTCCTCATTTGAATAATTTCAGTACAAATAAGATGTAATAATTCTAATTCACTACATAACACTTCAAATTCTTTTTTATTATCAATCAACTTCTTTCACTTTTCACTTTTAATCACCGCTTCATTGCAAGATCCTCAACAGAGGTTTATTTAAGTAACTAGTAACACACAAGCTAGCACAAAGTTGTTGTAACATATTTAACTATATAATAAATTGTTATTTAGACGGCACTGCTAACGTTTGATGTAATTTAAATATTAATGTTCAACTGTGAACAAAACAGGAACTAACCTAGGAAAAACCAAGGATAATAAATTAATAGACGAGATAGCGCGCGTGGCTCAAGCTCGCGCTCTGCCTGGGTGAATAGTGGGGAGATGTGCGAGCGAGACGGCAATATTTGGGTAGACAAAGAAGGAAGTCTAGAGCAGAAAACAAGGAAGGCCTATCTCATTTTATAAGGTTTCAAATAACGGTCAAGTTTTAATATGTTACTAACGACACGACTTACTATTGGACTAAGCTAAATTAGAAACGCGGCAAGTATCCGGGCACGCTTGGGTACAGTAGTACCCAACTGATATGGGGCGTCGTGGATCTTCGTTCGCACAGAAAAGAAAGTATGGCCCTGACGATTAATGAAAGAATGCTTAAAACTTACAATCAACCTTAGTTCACTGCTATAAGGTTCATAATACAGTGCAGCTGTTAGTTCTGTCTCACTCGCAAGTCACGCCCCTCCGCACGGCGCTAACATGGCGACAGCTGCCGACCAATCGCGCTTTGAAAATGTTTCTTCTGCGCAGGTAAACGGTAAGCCATATCAGTTGGGTACTACTGTATCTAGCATATTCTAAATCTATGACGAATGATAAAACACATTTTATATTATTAAAGACAGGGAATGTTAAAGTGTTTTAAAGGGGAAATTGTAATTAAAATAAAAACAAAACGTAACTGCACTTTGCAAGCTTGTGATAAAGCTCCTATTAGAGTTTGCACTGCATATTTTATTTTTAATTCCAGTTAACTCAGACGTCATTCTTTTCATCTTTAGAAAGAGAGGTAAAAAATAAATTTAATAACACAGATATCTCTCACAGAGGGGATGAGGATGTTGAGATGGATGTGTGGAGTGACAAGAATGGATAAGATAAGAAATTAGTACATAAGGGGAAGCTTGGAAGTAGCGCCAGAGACTAAAAAGTTGAGAGGGAACCGTTTATCATGTTATGGACATGTTACGAGGAGAAATGAAAGCCACGTCACTAAAAGAGTTATGAATATGAAAGTGGATGGATATACGGGAAGAGGATGATCGAAAAAGAGATGGATGGATTGTGTGAAAGGTGATATAGATAAGAAAGGAGTGAATGCTAGTATGATGGATAGAGAGACGAATGGAAGCGTACATATTGCGCCGACCACAAATGATTGGGAACAGGACAGGCAGATGATGATGATTGAACCGGGGTAATATTAAAAGGGTTTGTACATGTATGTCATCACATATAATAAGATGCCCACATTACACTTTGGGTCTATCTGAGTGCAATTAACTATCAAAAAGTAGAATGTAGTATATCGTTATCTGGTTTCCATAGTACAAGCTCTGCTTAGTTTGGGATCAAATAACCGTGTGTGAAGAATATCCCAGTGTGATGTATCGTATAAAAATACACCTAATTTGAATTTATGTCGCAACAATCTTTTTCTATTTTTGTGACCATCGATCTAATCGATGTCTAGGCTACCTTGGTCATTGTAACATTTAATTATCTCCAATTTGGATAATTGCCCATTTTACCTGCTAGGTAGCACAACATTTTGGCCATTGTCCAATTGGTTACATTCACTGTACTGTCAAAGATAAGTTATTTTAGATGTCTCGACATTGAAATCGTAAGCCGTTGTGACTAAATCATCGGTTAATGATGTTACTAATGTGGCTTTGAAACAATTGTTACACCTACGCACGTCACTAGTCTATTTATAATAAATCAGAATCAAATTAAATCGCGGACGATATTTTTAATATTAAAGTGAGATAGGTTTAATGATGCATAAAATCGGTGCTTAGCTTCATTTCAAGAAATACTGCAGGTTTCCAGGTTATTGGCGCACTTGATCTCCCATCGTAGTAAATTGAATGGCGTTGTATAATAAGTTTATTGGATCGGGAAAATAAGGATTTTAATGGAATACAAGTAGATCAATCAGATCGGAAAAATTATAAGAATATTATTTTATTTAGTCACTGCAATTTATGGAGGCACTAATGAAGTTACGCATTGTTTGGGAAGTCAGCTATCAAGAACCAGTAGGAACCACAGCAATATTACGTTTTATATAATATGACTATATTGGCAAATTCAAATTGCAAAGGATATTTTGTCATGAAAATTTGGGACAGGCTCCATAAAAAAAGAAAATTGAAAAAATATATGAAAAAGATTGGCAAAAGAATAGAAAACGAGTTTATAAATTACGGTGGCTATTATTCTATTATTAAATGGATTAATTTAGTAATAATTGGTGTCGATATTGTAAATCGCACTAATTTTAGTCACATCACATCTCTTTCTTACATACATTATTGAAAAAGGATAGAACATTTAAAGCTGTCAAATTAATCCTTGCCGTCTTAATTTGCGGGTATTTAGACGTAATCGCGATAGATGGCGACTAAATTAATATTGAAAACAAGCATTGAACTAATTTGACAGGACTCTATTTCTAGCATCCTTTTCTTATGTTCTTTGTTAGGAAGAGACATAGTCAGACTAAATTAGTTTAGTTGTAAACAGCACCATTGTCGATAATCTTAGTGGAAACTTGGTCACTTAATTTATTTTCTACTCTACATTATGAATGTGCAGAATTATCTGCAATTGAACGACTTTGTATAAAATAATAAATTTGTAAACAAGCTAATTTAAATAATTTCTGCTACTGCGCTTCTATTCAATAAATAAGAAATTGCTCTATTTGTATTACTTATTTACATGATTCCAATAATACTAAAATTTAAATTCAATGCTTCCATAGCAGATATATCAAAAGGAAAATTATAAGTACTTTTGCAAGAGTAATAATACTACTAAATTGAGAAGTCTTTATACCGAGCCATTTTAATGGGCTACTACCGCTCTGCTACATTTGGTGCATTCAGTGAATTCCATATTTAAACTACATCCATAGGGAGTTAAAATTCATGAACGCAATCGAATATTATTGTTCTATATCAGTCATGTTCATGTCGCAGCGCATTATGTTATACCTCGCTAAGCATTTTCAAAAGATACTTGTAACTACAAGTTGTATAAACGGTCTATAACAGTTTTAGGCTATATAATAATTTCTTGAGCGGAAAATTTACTTGATCCAATACAGATCGAGTAAGTTAACAGTATTTGATATAAACATAAATTTATTTTATGATTTTAATGTTCTGAAATTAGCCTAAAATTATAAAGGGTCTTATATAATAGTCGCAAGCGGATATAAATAAAACCATTATTAGACTTACATATTTATTGTCTTAAACCAAATACTGGTTAAATTAAATTGAGGAAAACGGACACAATCGGTAATGAACACCGTTTTGTTGGTGTAGGGTACAGTTGGGGCCGTCGTCACCGCCAGCATCACGACAAGGAGATCCTGTAACAGTCACATGAAGGTCACGCCGGCGGCCAGGGTTGGGGTCCGTGAAGCCATGTCAAGCGGAGGTGTTAGAGCGAAGCTAGATGGACACTTGGTTAAACCCGAGTTTGGAATACTTCCTAGAGATGAGGGACTTGATGTGGTAGCGCTGGAACTTGGCGCCGGTCGAGATGTGGCGGAGGAGCCTCGTGTCCCTGTTTGTGGTTCTCTCACTATGGCTAGGGGCCTTTGAGAGGTATGTCCTCAGGACTCGCTCGCCCCAGGTCTGCGCTCGCGGCCTCTCCGTTGGGAGGCCTTTGTTCCGCCGGTCCATGTACGAGATCACGTCGTTGTAGTAGTTGTGTTGGTAATCGTACAGGTAGCCGTATTGGAAGAATTTTGGCCTGGAATTTGAAATTGGAATGTTTTATAAAATCTTCTTATTTGAGATCAAAACTTTTTTTAAGTTGCCTTCTTTTGTTGCTTAATCCGTTTTAGGTTGGTCACTTCAGATACAATACGCACGATTTTTTTAAAAATTAATATTCATTTATCGACACAAAATTTACAATAGATGAATTAATCGAATTTGATTTCTATGATTGCAATCCAATAAAAAATTTCGTTCACCATACCTAATCCAATGTTTATACAAAAGCTGTTTCGGGTCTTCACCCATAACAGTAGTTTCAGGTGCGGGGGCTTGAGCGGCGTCCTTCTTCTCTTCGGCTGCTGGCTCTGCGGGCTTGGCCTCCGCTGGGGGGGCCGCCTCCGGCCCAGGTGCTTCTTCCACATAATCATCCCACATGTTGCAAAAGGGTACTCTGAGATCAAAAACCTCTGTTATTGACACAACACTTAAGCACAAAGTTGCACGACACTGGGTTCCACTGACCTAGCAGGATTCGGTTGGAGAGCGTGCGGTGAGGTAGCTCGTTCGAGTGCGACTGGTCGCTGCGGGTCTCGGTTGAGCTGGCGGTCTCCCGATTTATCCCGCGTCCCCACCTGCCTGTCGTAACCGATTGTTTCTACAACTTGCCAATGATCTTCTGTCAATACTGTGGCCGTGTATTGTAAAATTCCACTTCATTTTTAAGCGCGCCTTTAATGACGCATTGGGAGGAAGTCCTCGTCGATTGAATCATGAGCATTATGTTTGGTCGTTCATCATGAACTCGGCATTTTGGCATGTTTTATATTTACATCACTTTCATTTATTATCTCCCTAGTACAGTCGGTATCAGAAATATTTTTCGTATTGACAGTTTATATTTTATGGATGATCTAAAGTATGAGGTTAAGATATTTTCTTTACAATCTTATGAGGTTCATACACGTTCTTCCTTTTATATTATAAATGCAAAAGTCTGCATGTGTGTATGTTTGTGACCACTTATGGACATAACGGTTGATCGAATTTTCATGAAATTTGGTATAAATAATATTAATAATAATAGCCATTTATTCCATATTTCTGTTTTACATTTCGGATGTTTTAATTGTTGGTTAGTAAGTTTGCTTATATTTTATTGTTAGTATTATATTTTTAGTATTTTTCCAATTAAATATGGACCCCTCTTTGGGTAAAGGCCTCCTCCATCTTCCACCATGACTCTCTGTCTTTGCCTAATTTTAGCCAGTTGTTTCCTGACACCTGTATGATGTCATCAGCCCACCGCCTTATTGGTCTACCAACATTCCTTTTCCCCTTTGGTCCTTTCCAGCGTGTGGTCTCTATGGTCCATCTTTTATCTATGTAGCGTGAGATGTGACCAGCCCACTTCCACTTTAGTGTGAGTGCATGTGTGAGAGCGTCGGTAAATTTCGTCTTTTGTCTGATGTTCTCACTCTTTACTTTGTGTATTTTTCTTATCTTCATTATGCTCCTTTCCATTGCTCTTTGAGTACACTTGATTTTCTGTTTTACTTTATTCATAAATACCCAAGTCTGGCAACCGTATAGTAAACATGGCAAGAGACACGTATCGAATACAATCTTTTTCAAATGCATATTGTAATTTCCTTTAAGAATCTCTTTCAGCGACCAAAATTTGTTCCAAGTTGCATTAATTCTTCTTGATACTTCTTCATTACTGGAAATTTGGTATAACGTTACTCTAACTTCTGGAGGGTAACAAATGAAAACTTGTCATCCTTTAAACGCACACATATTTTTAAATATTTTGAGTCAATTTATTTTCATATCTCTCAATATTTGTCACTGACCGAGGATATATGCATAACTATCGTTGATACATTGTCGACAATATTCAATATATTTATTTATTATATTATTATTTTAATAATACAGGTGTTTTTTTTTATGAATTTTCGGGGTTCGTCTTAGAGAAAACCGCTGAAAGGAGCTGAGCTGAATGTTGAAGAAAATAAAAGTGGCAGTAAAATTTATTTAAAAAAATGAGTTTTTTTGATGATACGGGTTTAAATTTTTTTTTTTTTAGATTCTAAACTACAGGTATTTTGTTCAGAATTTACCAATATTGGCTAGAAAAAAAAATATCCTGTATAAGTCCTATACAAAATTTCTCCTATTTTTGCACCCTTAGGAGTAATTTTTTCTAATGTAAATGGGAACAGGAAGTATACCCTCCTTAACAGATTAGTTTCAAATCGGTTAATAAATGACGGAGTTCTTAGGTAAAAACCATAAAAAACCGTATTGAGAACCACCTCCTTTTTTGAAGTAGGTTAAAAAGCATACCATTTTCTGTGGCCAAGAGTACTCCGACTGAAATAAATGAGTTAACGGATGTTTGTGAGACAGTAATGATGTTGTCCGAACACATTTGTGGGTAATAACCGTAACCACACCATTAATATGTTTCAATATGTCGCATGAAATTATAAAACTCATAAAATAACTGCCGAAAAAACTTCTTGTTCAACATTTTATTTTGACATTATATTATTTAATAGACCACTTTAATAATACATGTCTTGTAATAGTATAATAATTTGTTTAAGTATTCAATTATTTAAATCACTCTTGACATTTTATTTTGACATTATATTATTTAATAGACCACTTTAATAATACATGTCTTGTAATAGTATAATAATTTGTTTAAGTATTCAATTATTTAAATCACTCTTGACATCAATGTTTATAACAATTTATGAGTAATTGTCATCAAAAATACAGTAGGTAAGAGAAATGACGATTTTCGAATAAAATAAATTGATTAATCGATCCTACCTCCGATAAGGATCAAAAGGCTCTATGGGGCTAAGTTTGTTAAAGGTATTAAAAACGTCACAAATCGAAAAAAAAGAATTAGACGATGACTGTGAAAAGCATAGAAACATCCGTAATCATAGGTGAAAAGTTTTTTTTATATTGGAATGCATATAGTTGTTAAACTTTGTGTTACGTCTAAAACGCCGGGGCGAAAACAAGTAAAAATAGAAACCATGCTGAGAACAGTCACATAATATGTACAGACATAAATTACATTCCCTTATCTATATTTAGACGTGTACTAATAGTTGGTATTGAATTGGCATAGTCTATTGATCTGTCACAGGTAATTGAAGTGACAACAGATGTATCTATATTGTTGTGATTAGAATTTTGATGACTAATCAACAATAATAGACATCAGCGCTTCTGTTTGCCAGAGAAGTGACTATGAGACTAGGCCCCGCGGTTTCTCTCGTGTTCCCCGCATTAAAATTAGTCTCAGGGATGTAGCAAATAATTTTCGAAATCGGTTCCAGAGTTAAATACATTAGTATAACCACTGATAAGATGGTCTTGTGTGATGAATGTCCTAGCATATTTCTGTTATGCCAAATATAAATTATTCCTGTCATCAAAATTTATCGAGACCTCCGGAGACCAGAGAGCGGGGAGCTTTTTCCGCCAACGCGTCAGCTTGGCTATCCAAAAAGAAAACGCTGCCAGCTTCTGAAGCTTCAGCTTCTTTCTTTCTTTCTTCTTCTTCTTTAGAAGCTTCTGGGAACCCTGCCGTTAATCGGAAGCAGCGGCAGGCTTGAGGAAATTTTCTATATATAGATTGTATTTTGTACATATTTGTTGTAAATAAAAGAATTGAGTACCTAATTATTTATAAAAAAGATAGTTCTCCATCGGCATCGGGAACAGAGTCCAAGATACCGATGGTGAACGCTCCAGACAGAGGAAGTTCCTCACTATGCGTGCCGTCTCAAGGGGCACTGCCTTTTAAATCTAGCCCTTGGTCCAACCGTACAATTAACGACAAAACTTCAATACAAAATTATAACTAGACTAGACCTTGTATACGGCCAAGCAATCATTATTAAACTGATAAATAAATAGAAATTGAAAACACCACTCGAAAATACAAAATAACATCTCCATCCATAGTGCCTCTAAGTGATCTCTCAGATTAGCCCAGAGTTAATCCAACACACATTGTACTAGGAAATTGATAACGGAAAAGCACTCAACGCTTAGGGTTATCGCTCACTATGTCAGCACCGCTCCATCGCAGCAACGGCCCGGCACCGCCTCAACTCAATCCAACCACTAGCTGCCAGCGCGTCGCCTGCGAGGTGGTAGCTCGCGGGCGGCGCGGCGCCGGTGAAAATGGTGGCGCGGCTATGGCAAGATACCACTTGCTGGTGTCACGCAGCAAGAGAGCGGACCGCTCGCTGGAAGCGTGTGGTCAGCAGGACTAGTGGCATGTAGCGGCAAGTCATTGTAAAATTTACTTTAACGCATACGATTTAAAGGCCTCACTTACATTGCAAGGTAAATGCCGAGGCGTAGCCGTGCTGTTATAGTGAGCGATAACCCTAAACTCTATGCATCGGTTGTTTCATAACAGATGTAATTTACATTAAATCTCTATATTATATGTATAAAATGAATCCCTATTTCTCTTGGTCATGCCATAACTTGAGAACGACTTAACCCATTTCATCAATTTTTTTTTTAAAGTTTTCTATTACTCTGGAGGAACTTCTTACGGCTTCTTTTTTTAAGAAAAATACGTAGTGAATTTGAAAATTTAAGAAAACTTAATGGTAGAGTACCGTTGGTTATCCCTCAGGTACGCGGGTGAAACCGCGGGGCGCAACTAGTTAAAAATAAAAGAATAATTGAAACCCGAAGGTGTAAAATAAAAAATTATTGAAAAGACTAAACACAAGCTCAGTAATCTATAGAATTTTGAATATAACATATTATTATACACGTGCATACATACACTGAAAACATGAGCATCTTTCCGGGTCAGTCGGGTAAAAATTCATGGCTGTGTGGCTAGTGCTAGAACGCATTATAATGCGGCTTTATACGGTGGTCAATATCCCTTGTTCATACTCAGATAGATAGTGGCTTTACACGGCCAGGCTTAGGTAAGGCTAAGCTTTTGTTTCTTTGCTACCAATACCAATATATCTGTTTATGGTATGCCATGAATTCAAGTCCTCGAAAGAGCTCAGAGGATGATCCTTAAAGTAAGTTTATCCAAACCACGTCTATACTCCACTTCGAAACTTTATGAGGAGAGTCAAGTGTTGACTGTACGCTAGCTGTACATAATGCTAACTGTGCTTCTTAAACATTCCGACCTTCCCGAGGAAAGGAGGAAACGCATAGCTCTCTCCAGAAGAAACTACGCAGTATGTGAACTGATTGCCGTAAAAACTTTCTTTGCGCAGAGATTTTTCCCTTACCGGGGAGGCATGCTTTTTAATAAATTTAATAAAATTATTACTATAGCTGATTGCAGTAAAATGGAATGCAAAAATAAAATTAAAAAATAGTTACTTAGTCTAGATTACTCCGAAACTGAAAACGTCCTTGATGTGGGATTGTAACTATAGTAGATATTAATCAGATCTTAAATTTAATATATTCATGTATTGTATACTAAAATTACTCACTTGCACAAACTCATTCACACGCATACACGACACATTCACATAAACACATACACACACCCCCACAAAAACTACGGCCATTCACACATCTCACATTCACAGTCTCGCTCCATTTTGATATCTGCACACTATGATGTATTGGGGGGCCTGGAGCTCGCAAAATACAGGCTTAGGCTTAGTTTAGACTCCAGATCTCCCACAAATTACTTTTTTTGCCATTTTTCTATTGTCAACTGCATATATGTACAATGTAATTTGTGGAGATGAAATAAACAAACATTATAAGTGAAATCTCTATCTTGTATATTCGTCTCTAATTGTATAAATTATGTCAATGAATGTTTGTTACCTAAGTTTTTTGCAGCCATTTACAGCATATGTATCTATAAATACTAGCTGTTCCCCGCAGTTTTACCCGCGTTTCCGGGATAAAAAGTAGCCTATCATACTCGGGGATAATGTAGCTTCCAATCTTTCCGACTGGTAGTTCCGGAGATTACCCCGTTTTAAACAAACAAACAAAAAAACTCTTCCGCTTTATTATAGTAGTATAGATATACAGGATGTCCTGTAATAAAAATAAATAAAAATCCTTGTAAGCTGAGATTATCCTTATCAGAAAAAGTAAAATAATTCCATTAAAAGTCTTATGATTTTAGAAATATTTGTAATGTAATTTTTTTTAATGATTTGTTTTATTTTTTGCTAATAATTTACTTTTTTCTAATTGGGCATAATGTTAGCTTTCGAGGTTTATGATTTGGATGATTATTTACAATTGTCCGTAGTTGTCAACGTCAACGTTGATACCGACTCTCAGCTGCTTCCACGCGTATAAGAGGACACTTGTGCAGGACAGTGGCCCTGATTCTGTTTCCAACTAAACTAATTTTAATCCCACTATTTTTCTATCTAACAAAGAACATAAGAAAAGGATGTAAGAAATTTAGTCCTGTCAAATTAGTCCAATGCTTGTTTTCAATGTAAATTTAGTCGCCATCATTCGCGGTTACGTCTAAATACCCGCAAATGATGACGGCAAAGATTAATTTGACAGCTTTAAATATGTTCTATCCCTTTTCAATAATGTTCGTAAGAAAGAGATGTGACGTGACTCAATTTAGTTTAGTGCGATTTACAACAGAATCGGCACCAAGCGCGCTAATGCAGCATTTCATGTACTCTTAGCTATGGAAGTTATTTGCTACACTAAACAAGTTATCAAAGCAGATTAAACCACTTGTAAATTGTAAAAAACTTGTTTTCCCGGAAGAAAAACGTAAATCCCATTGGATATCGTAAAATGTATTCCTATTTTTCAATATAAAACTCCCACGGTTTAAATTTTAAATGTACGTAAGTTAAGTTTTTTCGAATATTCAAACAAATATTGTTCACGTCAGAAAATGCACAGACTAAATAAAATTCTCTGTATTTTATTTAATATCCTGTATTTATTAATAGTAGCTGATGGGCTTCCACTTTTAAAATAAATCTTTCAATTTTAATCTGTGAAAATATTATATATTTTATGGGATTTTGTTATTTCGATGTTTTAAAATAAATACAATATTTTTTATGATTGGATGAACATGTCTATCAAAAAGATTTTAAAATGATCTTTATTATGTATACAGATGGATCCCGGATAATCCAGTTGAACTGATATTCTACTTATTTCGAGCATTATTTTCGGGATCCGTACCTCAAAATATTTCTCAGAAACATTTAGTAGTTTTTAGTTTTAATATTAAAGTAGTTTACAAAACAAGTTACAGATATATTTTTAAAAGAGGCAGAACATAGCTTTTATTCGCTCAATGAGCAGCTCGACTGGGGAAGTACCTCCACCTTACAGAATACCGCAACCAAACGATTCTGCGCGAGAGTAAGGTCCCAGAGCTTATCGGGGAGAGTACAGATAAGGTAACCGCTAGGCTATAGGTAGGTGGGACTTGTCTGGTCCTTGTTTATCCACAGCTCAAACCGCTGGGATCAGGGTTCCTTTTATGACGTTGGCCTCTACTTTAGAGCATGCCTCAACTAAGTAAGATTTTTTGGAATTTCCGCCCCTAATGTTATAATATAAAAATGAGGCTATAATAGCAAAATAAATCTTAGATACATTTATAACCAGACAGCATGCACCTATATATCTAGTAGTTGCAGAAACCTCTCTTTGTGATACTGAGTGTACCCACGTGGTGTCATCATCATCATCAGCCTATAATGTCCCACTGCTGAGCACAGGCCTCCTTTCACAAATGAAGGTGAAAGGGAATGGGCAATACTCCACCACGCGTGCCCACTGCGGATCGGTGGAGGTAGGCTAGTGGTCAACCTACTGTTGGAATTTTTCAAGCCGCCTAGGAGGCATCCAACTAGCTTAACGACTATCACAATTAAGTGATAACCGGGACCAACGGCTTTACGTGCCTTCCGAAGCACGGAAACCTCGCTTTGAAATACCACTAGGCGGTCACCCATCCAGGTACCGACCACGACAGGCGTAGCTTAACTTTGCCGATCGATTAAGAACGGCTAATCATGCTACACCACGTGGTGTACGTAGCCATTATTGGAGTACCCGTATACAAATGTCTTATAATCATTATCAGTTAGAATTTTATAGAGTGATAGCGTTAACAACGTTACCTAGTGCAAAGCGTGAGCAGTTTCCATACCTATAGCTGCATTCACAGATATATCGTACAGTAGTACCCAACTAATAAGGCGCGTCGTGAATCTTCATTTGCACAGAAAAGAAAGTATGGCCCCGAAGATTAACGAAAGAATGCTAACTTACAATCAACCTTAGATCACTACTATACGGTTCATAATATACTGCAGCTGTTAGTTCCGTCTCACTCGCAAGTCACGCTCCTCCGCAAGGCCCGCGCTAACATGGCGCAGCTGCCGACCAATAGCGTTTCCCGCGCTTTGGAAATGTATCTTCTGCGCAGGTACACACGGCTACAGATCAAGCTATACATTTCCAATATAAGCTGACCTCTCATTGTACGGAAATCCTTTACAATGCGAGATCAGCTTATACTGGAAATGTATAGCTTGATGTGTTGCCGTGTGTACATCGGTAAGCCATATCAGTTGGGTACTACTGTACACTAGTTGATTTACAGTTAGACAAAACATCGATATGGATACCTTGTCATTTGTTCTCGGTAAAAGTATTGATTGAAAACGAGAAAGATGCATTCATTATAAGTATTTTAATCGTTCCAACAATGAACGCGCAGTTCGTTTCAAGGCATTTGGACCGTACCGGTGTTCAGACCGTATTCTAGTACAGTCTCTCTATGAATATTCTAACTCTATGTTTATTATACTGTCACGAGACGTACAAAAAGTACAATAATAAGCTCCCAACAAATTCCTTGCTTAGGTACATCATTAAACGCGCATGCAGTGAAATAAACTTATTTATCTTGAGGTCGTTATATTTGCAGAGGAAATAAATGGATGCACAAACAATTTTATTGCATAGCAAATGATATGAACATTTTCTCAATGAGACTCTTTACTATCCTTACCAGTATGCATGACTAAAGAGTAAAGACCCATTGCACGTGTCGCATGTTTTTCTTTATAATTTTATACAATTTAGTCCCTTTTAAAACGTGATAAAAACGAATTACTAATTATTTTCTTTCTTTATTATTACTTTTTAATAGCTACCTGTTTTTAAATACTTTTCTATATTTTAAATATTTTACAGGAAGCGCACCCATCCGCGATTCACCTCAATTTATTTAACGTTAAGTTGGTAAGATATAGTTTTGTTAATTAACCTTTGTTCTACATAGTATATTAGTAAGTTAATTAAATTAGTTATATGTGTGTATAAGCTATATTTTTACCCGACTGACCCGGAAGGAGGGTTATGTTTTTCGAGTGTATGTACATATGTCTATTTCTTTGGCACGCTCTGCAGCCTAAACGGCTTGATGGATTTAAGCATATGAGGTGTAGTTAGATTTATCTTGACTGGGGGAGTGTCATAGAGTATATAATTTTTATATGGCGCCTACGAATAAAAAAAATAAGGGGGGGGGTAAGTTTCGTTATAATAACAATGTGAGTATCAAATGAAAGCTTGTAAATAGACCATTCCATATATGTATATATTGTAATACTTTTATGCTACCATTTTGACGTAAACTGCAAAAAAACCAAGTAGGTACAGAGCCGTTACCCGCACGTAACTCACATATACTAGGAGGTCACGACAAAAATGGTAACGATAAGGTAAATGGGTGAACTCTGGTTCATCGGATAGAGGGTACCTCTCTGATGCCATATAAGTTGGTCTGCCTGCACCAAGTGGTTGCGTTGTCTAGATATGGCGCCTGAAAAACTGTTTATCGTGACCAAAAAAAAACGATAAGGTAAATGGCTGAACTCGACGTAGAAAGTAAGTACTAGGTGTACTGATGTCAATTTAAAAAAAACTGACCAAATATTTGGTTGCGTTATCTAGATATGGCGGCTGAAAAACTGTTTATCGTGACCGAAAAAAAATGATAAGGTAAATGGCTGAGCTCGATGAATCATGGAAGTATTAGTGCATACTAGCTTAGTAATAAAAAAACTGACAAAAAATTTGGTTGCGTTTCGTAGTCATAAGCGATCTACGTAACAGTTATCACTATGGATAATTTGAGTGTTTTACGGTTTTCTCGGAATTTGCATTGTCAAAAATATGAAAATGATATCGGTGAGGGAGGGGGGCGCCCTCCCTTTATACCTCACGCCGCCCCGCCAGCAGTGAGCGGTTATATTCATCTTCTTTTATAGTTTGAGTATTATATTAAATAAATGCTTAGTTGTCTGGTAGGCATGAACCTATAGTGATGTTGTTAGCGGCAACGCGCCAACAATTATTTTCCGTCTATCGTATGCAAAAAATAACTGCTGTTTGGAATTTTGAAATCAATATATTAGTTATTTAAGACATTAAAGTTAGTTGCAAAAATATATTCGGACTTTCCCATAATATTTATGAATTTAGATTTTTATTGTAACGTGTCGATAGTTATACAATTATTATAGAATCAACAATTTACTTTAATTTATTGACTGGCGAAAGACTACTGGGAGTTTATCAACAGGCATTGCTCCATACATATCTTGCGCGTAATATGCTGATCCAATTCAACTTTTGAAGGTGGCATTGAAGAAGCATCAAAATTCATAAGACTCTTG
Organism: Polyploca ridens; assembly: GCA_951394255.1. Classification (NCBI taxonomy): domain Eukaryota; kingdom Metazoa; phylum Arthropoda; class Insecta; order Lepidoptera; family Drepanidae; genus Polyploca; species Polyploca ridens. The sequence continues at coordinate 1,722,915 of OX596244.1, forward strand.
TAAAATTTCTCATTTTCTTTATTAGGTTTGTTTTTTATAATGCATCTTATGGCGATCTTCGTTGACTGAATTGACATAGTTTTGCAGCCGTACATGTCGCAAACAATCGGATTGCCAAGGCCCGAGCAACTTTCGTGCATTTGCGCCCCTTATGGCAGTCTCGGAAGCTGACCTAGAGTTAAGCTCAAGATATTCGGGTCCAATGTGAAGTCTGTACTTCTTCTGTACGGGTGTGAATCATGGAAGGTAACCAAGGCAATCTCGCACCAGCTCCAGGTTTTTGTCAACCGATGCCTTCGCCAAATTCTCGTTATCCACTGGCCCGAGAAAATCTAGAACGTAGAGCTCCGAGAACGCTGCCACGAAACACCGATCGACCAACAGATCAAGCGTCGCAAATAGAACTGGATTGGCCACACTCTACGAAGGGACCCCGACCATATACCCAAGCAGGCAATGGACTGGAATTCGCAAGGGAAACGAAAGCGTGGCCGTCCCAAACAAACCTGGCGACGCACTGTGCTTGACGAAGCGAAGAAGATCGGGAAATCTTCAGAGTTTCCAGAGTTTCTGTAGACGCCCTCTGCCCCATCTAGGGGACACAGGATCATAATCCATGTCGCAAACAAATTGTTCTATTTTTTCTCATGTTTTATTCTTCAATGGCTCATCGTCATATAACTCTATTAGTGCATCTTGATAATCTTTGTTTTTAGCAAGAATATTATATAATATAAATATTAAGGTGTGCTCGGTATATTAGGCACTGTAAGTAGAATTTCTTCAACTGTGTATCTGGTAATCAATTATGTGTATCTGGTACTGCGTTTTTCTTAGTAAACTTATGAAATAAAGTGGACGTACTTTTAACTGCTGTAAACTTTTTATAACATGATAAATGATAACTACAATGACAATCTATGTTATTTGGTAATTATATGTTTGCGTACTTCAGATACGATTACCTCGAATTTGTAACACTTTTTTTAATGTGCTCGTGGTGTAGCATGATTAGCCGTTTTTAATCGATCGGCTACCACTGTCGTGATTAGTACCTAGATTGGCCTAGTGGTTTTTCGAATCGAGCGTTTCTGTGCTTCGGAAGGCACGTCAAGCCGTTGGTCCCGATTATAACATAATTATGATAGTCGTTAAGCTAGTAGGATGCCTCCTAGGCGGCTTGAAAAATTGACCAATTCGCAGTAGGCATGCGTGGTGGAGTATTGCCCAGACCCTTTCACCCTTATTTGTGAAAGGAGGGTCAGCAGTGGGATAGGCTGATGATGATGATGATTTTTTTAAAGAGTTCTCATTAAACAACACAACTATTTCATTTTTACACTATTTTCACTAATCTGGTACATTAATTCTGACATATTTATAATAAAACACTCTTGTCAACTCGTGAACAGCGCGAGTAAGCGTTGCCCGAACTTGCCTGTAAGCTCGTGCAGGTAACTAGTGCAAAATATCTTTCACAACAATGTTATAATCTTATATTATGTCTGTTGACTCGTGAATGCCGCTCAGTGCAGGCGGGTTAGCGGGGGATATAAAGGGAGGGGGGTGGCACTAATAACATTTTCATATTTTTGACAATGTAAATTCCGCGAAACCGTAAAACACTAAAATTATCCATATTGATAATTATTACGTAGATCGCTTATAACTACGGAACGCAACCAAAATTTTTGTCAGTGTTTTTACTACTAAGCTAGTATGCACTAATACTTCCATGATTCATCGAGCTCAGCCATTTACCTTATCATTTTTTTTCGGTCACGATAAACAGTTTTTCAGCCGCCATATCTAGATAACGCAACCAAATATTTGGTCAGTTTTTTTTATAATGACATCAGTACAACTACTACTTACTTTCTACGTCGAGCTCAGCCATTTACCTTATCATTTTTTTTCGGTCACGATAAACAGTTTTTCAGGAGCCATATCTAGATAACGCAACCAATTGGCGCAGGCAGACCGACATATTTGGCATCAGAGAGGTATCCTCTATCCGATGAACCTGATTTCATCCATTTACCTTATCGTTACCATTTCTGTCGTGCCCTCCTAGTCTAACAGAGTTGCGATGGTTGTTAGCGTTCCTTTACCGTACCGCTCATTTACTTACTAATAACTAAATAACAAACAACTAATTCTGTATAAAACTAAAAAGTCTGAAATAAATTAAATTATTAAAAGAAACAAAAATTCCGACTGCGTAAAACATAAATTAAATTATGTTTTAACTTTTATAGCTATAGGAAGACAGGACAGCAAAAAAAAGGAGTCGGAGCCGAAATTATGTGACATCTTATTAGTAAAAGAATTTTCAAAATTCGATCATGAATTCCAGAGATTACCTCCTACATCTAAAATTACAAACATACAACATCATAATGTTATACTACTGAATACAGGCCTCCTATCTCAGATGAGGATGAAAGGGAATATACCCGCATGCACAATGCAGATCGGTGGAGGTAGGCTTGTGGTCAACCTTGCAGTTTGCAAGTCGCCTAGGAGGCCTCCAACTAGTTTAACGACTATCACAATTAAGTGATACTCGGGACTAACGGCTTTACGTGCCTTCCAAAGCACGGAAAACTTGAGTTGAAATACCACGGGTCGGTCACCCATTCTGATACCGTCTATCAACTTTGCCGATCCACCTACCACGAGCGCTTGAAACTTTACCTCTGTAGGTGTAGATAGCGCTAATCTCTCTTTCATTATTTCTTATCACTAACTGTAGCCGCGAGCTTATAATAATAGTCAAGTGCGTCCGACTCAATAAAGACAGGTGCGATATTGACACATTATTGGCTCTGATTAAAGGTCGTATCATTGACCTAAGTCTATAGCAGTATGTTTTATTGATGTATAGAATCTCTGAGCACTTCTCACTGAAATGATCACAACTAGTTTGTAAACGTCGCATAAGAAAGCTACTCAAATCACGGTAATTTTAGTCACTTGTCCACATTTGTTCCTAGCTCCTTGCCATGCCTACTAAAAAAATCAAATGATGAGAATATTAGAACTTGGCTACCTTCAAAATAAGATTTCGTAACTAGTCTACCTACTAGTTACCGACGGCGACCAGCACTCCACGTCACTTGATACCAAATAGTTACACGTTACTCAGAGACTTACTAACCGGTGCTGTTTGAGATCCTTTGAAATACTACTACTTAGGCAATCAAAGTTAGCAATTTCTTTCGTATGTGCGTGCCGTGGTTTGTATATCTATTTACAGGTTCTATACTACTCCTATGCTTATAAATCATCATCATATCAGCCTAAGGATGTCCATTGCCGAACATAGGCCTAACGTGTTTGGGCCGCGGGCATCTAGGGACGCCCAGTCACTCTGACCAGAACATCGGTGCACCAGGTTGGAGGTAGTCTCGCTGGCGCTTTCCATACGTGGTCGCCACTCGAGAACCTTCCTTCCCCATCGGTTATCAACTCTTCGAACGATGTGGCCTGCCACTTCTGATTACTAACTCTTCGAGCTATGCCGTTATCGTTGTCCTACGAGTGTCCTCGTTTCGGACCCTATCAGGTCGTGAAATTCCAAGCCTATAGCTCAATCTAAAGCTTGCTGAGTGACTCTGAGCTTATTTATGCGGCCAGCATCACAAGACCAGGTCTCTGTTCCATAAAGTTTAAGACCTTTGTTTTAAAAAAGACATTATTAGTTATGGTACTGTAACAGTATACCACTAAGCTAAATCTATGGAGCTGAAACGGTCTCCCACTCAGTATTATGTCGCAGCATAACGCTACGATACTGGTATTCAAGGCCAGAGTGAATATGCTTTTTCTGGGTAAGCGTGCTAATTCCTCGGCCAAGCAAGCATGTCTCGCCAAGTACATCGTTTCCGTAGCCTATAGATACTAACACCAGTTGTACACCTCGCGCGGTGCCGACCCAGCAATAATATCGTCTCACCCTTTCTTAAGAACCCTATGCTGTACTTTGATGATAAACAAACACTGAATTCGTTTTCGAGACACATATTCTGTGTAGAATAAATCTTCACTCTCAGGTGTCGTCCTAATTGACGACGATCGTACGAGCAAACGATGCGATTTAGCCTATAAAAAAAAAACAACATTAATAAATTAAATGATTTCGCATGTTTACGATTGTTATAATTTAATTATTATTTACATTCGTTGATTTTGTACATTTAATTCGATTATAGTAGCCCTAAGATTTTATATCAAGTTAATTATTTCCTATTGAAATCAGCGATAACTACCATTAGTACAAAAATGGATAAATATAAAAAAATTGACTATACACGAACCAATTCTATTCAAATTATTTTTATAACAATTATAATATTTAATTATTTCAGTAAAAACATTTTTGTAACTGCCAGTACGTTTGATTAAAAATCGCTTTGGAATAAATTTATCTAAATAAAATCGGGTGTAAACCGAACGACTGAGAAATGAATAGACCCATCAAATTAAAGTAGTAGTAGTTGTTATAATTATATTGTAAAATAATCATAATTTGTCGGTATAGACTTTGGAGTCCAATATTATGAGTAGTTCCTATTATATAATCGGGAGTGTTCTCAAGAACTTTTTGACCTGGTGCCATCATCACCTTTTTACCACCGTACCGCTTGCCGGCGATGTGGAGTTCATCCTCATATCCTCGAGCCGCCTCGATCGTCCACACAACGGTTCAGTCGGACGTTCCTACTGCGGACCATTAGGATGTGGAATGAGCTCCCCATTACGGTTTTCCCTCAGCGCTACGATATGCGGTTCTTCAAAAGGGGTGTCAAAAGAGCTCTACAAGGTCGGCAACACATCGGCAATCCTGGTATTGCAAATGTCCACAGGCGGCGGTGACCACTTACCAGATGTATTTATAGGAACAATTTGAGAATTCTGGTTGAATTTTTACCTAAAAAGGTTTGCTATAACGCACGCACTAGGGATTTTTACTTAAAATAATAATTCCTATGTGGCACGAAGTTTATTGTTCACGAGTAAGCTTGTGTGTGACAATAATTATACCATGATAAGTGAAGTAGAAGCTCAAGTGCAGATGGAAGACAAATATAGGTGCTTGTTGACAAACAACTTGAGGGTGGTAGCCAGCCAGGTGAGTATTAGAAAGTACTCTACCATCTGGCTATAGTTTCCTCACGGTGTTTTCACTGAAAACTCAAGCTTATTCTGAACAATTTCTACAGTGCTATGCAAAATACTTTTGTAAAATTTTATCGCGATTTCGGAAATGCTTTTGAAATTTTTACAGCGATATTTTATTTTAGTTGTCTATTGGGTTTTATAGCTGTTAATTTATTTAACGTTTCCATTGTTTCTAATTAGGGTTATTTTCATAATCATAAATATGAACATAATGTTTATGTTACCTACATAAATATTATTGTTTTTATCAGCTTTTGTAAGTAGCTACATCGACTCCTCAACAACCTATAAAATATATTCAGTACAGTTTTATTTGTAACATTTTATTTCTATCAAGTCTTAAGATCTATGTATTTATTAACTTTGTCATATTTTTCTAATTAACATAAACATAAGTCAATCAATAAAAACAGGGAAATACGTAAGCTTTTATTCTATCCAAGTATAAATAAAATAAACATCAACTCGACTTGTACATTGACAAATGCAGGAGGACATATGACTATCTCAAAACCAAACTCGACTCGCGGTACTCTGAAACGTACAGTTTAGAGTAGAGAGTAGCCCACAGTAGAGATGGTAGTATTTACTTAAAAGGTAACTTGTTTCTTTTCCCTCTCGGCTCTGATCGTGACTTTAGAGGCGGAGACGGTAGTGTCAGAGTCGGCTTCGGCAACCAAAGCCCTGAGGCGAGCGGCACGCTTCTCCCTTGCTGCAGTCCTCTCTGACATCTCCGTCATTTCATCTTCTAAATCAGTGAGACGAGCTCTAGATGCTCTTGCCCGCTGTACTGCGGCGGATTCATCGTCTGTGCTGCTCTTGAGTGCTGTCCATTTTGTGAGTGAGTTCTCTTCGTTCAATCTGCGAGCGATGCGTTTTTCTGTGCGCTCCTCGTTCTCTTGTAGCGCCCTCCTGGCACCGCTGACCTCCGCTTGTCCAATGCCGACGCTTTCAAGTATTTTGTCGGAGATTCTCACGCGATTTTCCAGGTTGGACACGCTGTTCTCGAAGTCGATGTCTTCGGCGAAGCGTGATGTCTTTTTGCCGGCGCGCAGCCGCTTCAGTGACTCTGTGATCTGAAATTAGGAAAAAATACGATATATCATTGTGAATTTGCTTACAGTAACTGTAATTTTTTTGCCGTTGGACGTCATTAAAACAATATTATATAATGGATGTATCCAATTGTTGCACTGTATTAGGCAAAGTGAGATAATATCATAAGTGTGTTGAAGTGTATTAATAAAACAATGGAAAATTTTACGAGTTTTTGTTTTCTGGAAACTAAGCCGTAATTTAATCTCCTAAGCGGATTCATCTGTTTTGAGGAAAACGGAAGTAGCTTTGTAGCCAATTTGCTTTATTATATCATTAAAAGTAACCATAGTTACATAAAGCTTGCAGATTAGATGTGTTCCCGATATTGTTCATCTGGAAACTTATTTATTTAATAAGTTTCCAGATGGTATATTAATAGTCAAGGTATCGAAGTATTTGTAAAGGGTAAATTTGTACGTTCGGTAGCGCATCGTTTATCCAGTTGAGTTGACTACAGGTTTCCTAATATTTCCATTATTATAACAGGTATATAGAGAATAGAGAATTCTCAAAAAAAATATTTACTTTCCATAGTAAATGTCAATCTTGCTCGATCATAATATATGAAAAGTAAAAAAAAATGTTCAGTGTTGGTCCCATACTAAAAGTTTTTCAGCATGACTAATCCAACATAGGTTTCAAAATATGCCATCTCGAAATCTCCACCCAGTATATACATATACGTAAATCAATCATTAATATCCACTGCTGACTACAGGCCTCCAATCACAAATGAGGGTGAAAGGGACTGGGAAAATACTCAATTATTAACTTTGATAATTTTCTGTGACTGAAAGCTGGTCATAATATCATGAAAACAATTATTTTAATATATATCACGCTCCAAATAACTGTTAAATTAATGTAAACGAAATATTTGCAGAATACATTTCCGTATACCTTTGACTATTGAGGGGTAATCATGTATAATATTATATTCACAGCAATTAAATTCAAATTATGTATTTTCATTGCACGTATCAAAGAAACAATTATACCTGTCACTTTTATTAATTGATCATACATCGACAATTCGACACGTTAATTAAGTCGAGATTTTCAATTTAAAAAAGAATAAACATTTTATAACAAGCTTTTTTAACAATAGTCGACCAACGTAATTACGAGTCATTGTCAAGACGAATCAAGCGAACCCGAAAAATTTTAAAATTCAAATCATTTATTCAAATAGACCTTCGCAGGCACTTATGAAAAGTCTGACTCTAATACTCTAATACCGGTTCGGAAGGCTGCATTTGCTGAGAAGAGCCGGCAATAATTTTAGCAATTACTCTTTTCAAAACAAGCTTAGATTCATTACATAATATTTACATTCTAATCGCACTGACAACAATTGCGTGCCCCGGCGCGGCGGCAAAACTACAAAGTAGACTGAATCTATATTTAATAAGTAAATAAATAAATGGCAAACTTAAGCAGACCAGCCTCGAACTCGTTGGAGTTGCTTCGTTTTATTACAGAGTTCCCATTCACCTACAGGGCTACCGTCCGGCTGCATCATTAGATCAGCTCCATGTCACAACAATATTGTTATCCGATTTAAATATGCATACAAAATTCCATCTCAATCAGAAACCGGGAAGTGAGTCTTTAACTTTCAAGACACCGGGACTGGTGAACCTAAATAAAAGCTTGTAAAAACAATAATGAATCGATTGATAATAAGAAATCAAGGCAAACTGGAAACTGTTCATTGACGATTTTTTTTAACTCTAAAACCGGTCCGTAATGTTGCATTTACTGAGAAGAGCCGACAATAAACTCAGCAATTACATTACATACTTAATATACATCATTACACTAGACTCACGGACATGCAGACATGTTCATGCACACAAATGCATGTCCTGGGTGGATAACCCGAAGGTTTGATAAATATAATTACTAAATATACTAGTAACGCTGGTGAAAACGCGGGGCAGAGTCTTTATAAATATATAAAAGCATAATGTCAGACTGATTGATCAACACAGATTTTAAACCACCGGTAATAGTGGTGGATTCTTCTAATTACATAGAGCAGTGTTTTTCAACCCCTAGGTGGGTTACGAAACCTTAGTCGGGGGGTCGCCGGCAGAAGGAAAAAGGCAAGGTAGACTTCGCGCAAGCGGGCGTCCAACTTAACTCTTACTTAGTTGCAAACCTATCGCGGCTTCTTCCTCTCGCAGACTAATAAGTAAAGATATCAAAATAAAGTATTATCGTAGTCTTTTAATTTACAAATGCTTTGTCTGTCTGACAAGGGGGTCACCAGAATTTTTCAACCTGTAAAGTGGTCGGGAAATCAATAAGTTTGAAAAACACTGGTATGCAATTTTACCCGTAAACTGATGTTAAATACTGTAATGCTAGATTTTATTTTGAATAATGTTCACTTGTGTATAAAACAGTAATTGTAAAGTGCACTTTAAATTAAGAAAGTTATAGTACACCGCGCTTTATGCATAACATAAACTTTGGCATCCAATATTACAGCGACAAGCAAGTTTTTTAATATACTCAAAGTTATAAATTAATATCGCGAAACTATACATAATTTTTATCATAACATAAAATACTGTGTCATAAAAATAAGTTTTATACAGCAATGCAGCAATCTTTATATGACAATAAAACATTTCAGGCGCAGTAAATACGTCGGAGGTTCAACTATAGTGCTTTTAACTGTATAACAACCCTTTAAATGTGTTTTATAGCGACAGGTAAGATTACAAATGGATACACGATCTATCACATTTTTAACCAACTTCAAAAAAAGGAGGAGGTTCTCAATTCGAATGTTTTTTTTTAAATTTTTTTTTATGTTTGTTACCTCATAACTCCGTTATTTATTAACCGATTTGGAAAATTCTTTTTTTATTTGAAAGGGTACACTTCCCGTTTGGTCCCATTGTCATCAGATCAGGATTTGATTACATTTTAGTGTACTTTGAAGTCGGTTTAAGTTTTTTGAAAACAGTCCAATTATTTCATAAGTACCATTTTTCTTTTTACTAGATGCTAGAGTCTCTATTAGGCAGATATAGTCGCACCACCATTTCTCAGAAAATATTTGAAGTACCGAAGTAAAATACTGATAATGTAATATCTAATAATACTGGAACCCACAGAACAGATAAATAACGTTAGAATGGTAATGTGGGCGGGGCAAGCGCGCCACAGTTATGATTCGATAATCATAACTCGACCGATTCGCGGTCAGTGCGCGTCGGATTACATTGGAGAACAGAGCTCTGCTTATAATGCCGTGTTGTGCTATAATAACGTGTAAGACAAAAAAGTCAGACCTCAAGTATAGAGCGAGGAGGTATATCTTTCCATCGGTAAGTCGAAAATAACATTTAATTACAATATTATTAGTAAAAAACATAAAAACATATTGAACACTATGAAATACCAAACATTAACAAAATTATTAAAACAAGTTATGAAAAACATACATTGACCGATGTGTACTCGCTCAATCAGCGCAATGACCAAATCCGCTTTCATTGTACTGCATACATTGCGTCTTCCCTGATTGGCAGTGATGTAAGGCGCAGCATGTTTATCGATAGTGACGTGACCATGTGGTTTGGTTAAATAAAATCATCGATAGAATTCTAGACTATATATAATATAATTACGTTTGACAAAGATAATTTTCGAATTATTTTATATTTAATTATCGATAGTACATTTTTAGTTAGACGTATTTTGAAATTAGATATTATATTAATCATTGAATGAATGTGACCGAATGATATAAATGGACATATAAGACCCCTCCTCATCTACGAGTATTTACTATGATGTATTTAGTATTATAATCTAAGTAAAATGTAATTAGACTAATGCAATAAATTATAAATTGTAGGTTTCCTAAAGAACCTAACGCCAGGGAACAATGGATTGGCGTGACAGGTAGAGGTAACTGGAAGAGCCGATAACCGATGTGGAAGAAAGGTTCTCGAGTGGCGACCACGTACTGGAAAGTGCCGAGCGGGACGACCTCCCACCAGGTGGACCGACGACCTGGGGCCCAATTCTCACTTCCCTCGAACTAGCCTTCGAATCGAACTTGCATTACGAGTTCTATTTCGACCGTAAAATTTCGAGGGGCGGAGTCTATTTTTCGATTCCTGTATTCTCGGCACTAATCGAACTAACCTTCGAAATAAGTTCGAGTGTAAGGAGTAAATGTTGCCATTATGATGGATACAAATTGCACGATGCGTTTCGTTTCACTTGATAATTGCGTTTTGTTAACGTACGTGATAATTTTATATCTTAAATTAAAATTTAAAAGATTTTAATGAATATAAAATATTTAAAACAACGTTTTACTCTTATTATATCCTAATATATCCGGAATTCATAAGTTAATCAATTTTATATAATAATTATAAATGAATATGACAAAATATTTTCTGTGAGTAACGGAAATCCTTAGGCTTATCTGTCATTACGTTTCCTAAACGACTAACCTAACCTAACCTAACTGTTTGATGTTTGATAGTTCGCATTCGAAATACGTTTCGAACGGTCCCGACCAGTCGAAGTAGTTCGAGCGCTAGCCCTCGAAAAATAAGAGAAAATGGCGGCTTCGAAATTCTCAGAATAGCCTAACTTGATTTTCACTCGAAAAAAGTACGAATTCGAACTTTATTTGGAACAAGTGATTAATTCGAGTGAATGAGAATTGGCTCCCTGGTCAGATCTACTATCCGATTCAGTTCTACACATTGTGGTACACTTTACGAAAAAACGATCACACCTCTACAGATGATGCACAATCAAGAATTGAAAGTATAGGATCAAATCTATATTTGAAATTTAGCATAGGTAATTAAAATGTTTGTCTAGATGATAAGACTTACCATATACATTGAGCTATAGTGATAATAGCTCAATAACCATATATGGTTTTCCGGGGTGTGATGATGAAGTAGGAGGGCATGCGCTGGATGGGGTTGTTGGAATTGTCGTGAGATGAACTTTGACCACATGTGGTATCCCTGGTCTGATGATGGAGTAGAATGGTAGGTATTTAAACTGTATAACGGAGCAACTTATCCTAGCCGTGTTTGGGGTTGTTGGAATTGTCCTGAGAACAGCTTTGACCATATATGGTTTTCGGGCTCTGATGATAGAGTAGGAGGGTAGGTAATGGAACTCCATAGCGCAGCAACGTATCCTAGCCATGTTTGGGGTTGTTGGAATTGTCGTGAGATGAACTTTGGCCATATATTGTATTCAGGGTCTGATGATGGAGTTGGAGTGTGGGTAAGCACTGAAACTCCATAGTGGAACGACGTATCCTTATCCTAACCATATTTGGGCTTATTGAAATTAAAATATTAAACTTAGTTACAAAAAAATCTTACAAGCCCTTACAAAGCTGCGCTTTTAGCTTGTATATAGTAAAAAAATAAAATAAAATAATTTCTTAATATTAATTTCATGTTACATTTTTCCCCACGCATTCATCAGATAATTTATCGATAAAAATATCGACTTTATCAAGCAAATCAAATCTGTCAAATTTAGCTTCATAATTTTAACAGCTCACGCCTATGAAGTATCGTATTTTTTCGGTAATTACTTACTAACGATAATGTTGTTCTTCATTGGCGGGTCCCACCCACTTAGTGAAGTGCCAAGCACAACGAACAACCAGACTATCAATAATCAGTTTAGAAATAAAACAAATCGAACATTAGAAGTTAAGATTTAGTTAACTATATAATTTGTTGTAAAAATTTTCGTTATTTGCGAATTTCACTATAATATAATATATTATATATCTATCACGCAGTTATCCGTAAAAAAACCACTACATACCCTAATAGTTTTATTAGTTTTTAATTGTCACAAATTGATTATTGCCGGTCCAAAAAATCATTATGCTGAATAATAATATAATTAATTCAATAGAAAAAGATATGTTAGTTTTGTGTAATCCGTACAGCATAACCATGCAACTATCGATTCCAAGTTCTATGAGAATAATAATTGATAATCGAACCGATTCATTATCGATTATACACTACCCATCCCTACTGTAAGTTGTCAACATTTTTGACAGGTGTATGCATTTTTGCGTGAGTGAGGAACTCTCGGTGCGTGAGTCCGACTCGCACTTGGCCTTTTTTTAATGTATAAAGCTTTTTCTATATATATATATATTAAACTGATCAAAATTGATCGAGACCTCCGGAGACCAGCGGGCGGGGAGCTTTTTCCACCAACGCGTCAGCTTGGCTATCCAAAGAGGAAACGCTGCCAGCCTTCTGGGAACCCTGCCGTTAATCGGAAGCAGCGGCAGGCTTGGGGAAATTTTCTATATATAGATTGTATTTTGTACATATTTGTTGTAAATAAAGATATATTCTCACATTTAAATTAAACTTGTTTTATATTGAAATGTATCTGATATGTTATGCAGCTAATGGAGCAAGATAATTATGAAAATAACGTTCCTAATTAGAGAGTTCCCACAAACTACGAACTACGTTATTAAAATTTATAATAGGTAAGCATTATTAATAAATTGTTTGCATAATTATTACTAACTAGAGGTGTGTAACTCAGCTCTGAACCAGCTCAATGAATCAGATCACACGGGTTTGAGCCGTTGAGCTACAGCTCAACAGTAAAATGACTAGCTTACGGCTCAATCCAACTCCTATTGTATCTGCGACTCCCTCCATAGATTATTCTTGTGATTCTAATCTACGAATTAGTATTTCGTTCTAAAACATATAAATAACAATTCATTCAATAAATAAATATGTAACATATATAGATAATATAAAAAAAGACAAATAATTCCAACTCTGAAGTATGAAAAGAGCCGCTCGGCAGAGTCGAACGAATCGCGGCAGCTCAGTCGGCTCAATTCGATGCGCGGTACGTAGTGAGCGTGTGCGCGCATCGTGGACTATAGCACAGAGGATTATATTATAACTATAGGTACAAATTGAGCTGATCTGCGAGCTGAGTCATTGAACCAGCTCACACACCTGAGCCGTGAGCTGCGATGCAGCTCGCGTATTTTTGATGAGTTACACACCTCTATTACTAACAATGAAAAATTATCCTAAATTAATAATATCCATTTAAAACTAGTGATCCGCCCAACGGTATACTAGTATAATGTTGTATGTATGTATAGCCAGTGACATTACAACTATGAGTTCAAAAAATCGCCATTGTCAAGCTCAAATCAAAACTTACAACTCTTATAACTCAATCGACTACATAAACGACTAATCGGCAGGTTCAGAAGTAGTTTCAAAATCTGATAAATTAGCTTTTTTTTATACCACTAATGTGGCAAACAAGCATACGGCCCGCCTGATGGTAAGCGGTTACCGAAGCCTATGGACACTTGCAACACCAGGGGTATCACGCGCGCGTTGCCGACCCTGAAGAAATCTCTTCAAACTCTTTTTGAAGAACTCCATGCTGTACTCCATTGGGAAAACCACGGCAGGCAGAAAGACAATATAAAAATGTATGTATTCGTTTGCCTATTATGTTCCGACATTCAATTAGGAGTCAGGGATTTACTTCATGATGCCTTTATTATAAATTAAGATGTACTTTCAGCTACATGAAACTATCAAAAATTTGTAAAGTGCTAGCATGGAATAGATAATAACCAATTACTCAAACAGGCCGAAACAGTATTGAAACTATCCAATTATATTATTTACTGTCAGTTTCGCTTCTATAAACTGATCAGACTATTATGACCTGTTAGTCTCAAAATATGATACCAGTAATAATGATTCAGTTCAAAACACAATGCTATGATATACATGCTAAAATCATAAACAGTGGTAGGAGTTCTCCAGGGGTCACTTCTAAGTCCGCTCTTTTTCTCTCTATTACTTTCTGAGCTAAGTAAAAAATCATACGTTTAATGTGATTATATTAATTAAGATGAGTATTATTATATTAGCTAGTTATGTTATCTAACTAATATAATAAAAGAATATGAAATTACTTTCTAATTATGGACAAATATACCGGCTGCCTGATGGTAAGTTCGCGCGTTGGTGACTCTGTTAAAGTCTCTTCACACCCTTCTTGACGAACTTTATGTTGTATGCTCTTATATCAGTTAATTCTTTTTGAAGCAATAGTAAATTTTATGGTAGCCGTAGTGGTTTTTAAGATACGCCTGTATACGCCTGTTTGGAGCCCATTTAGAAAAGTATTAAACCATAGAGTTATCAACGCTGCTATCATGGGGATAGAGACTATAAATAATAAATTTCCACGTAACTAACTCACTCTTGATTCTAGTTCAAAGATTTTCCAATATAAAATCTATATTTCATTTCCAATTAAATAAACAAGTGGCCCTTGTTCATTTTATTGAGTTCCAACTAAGCAAAGCTTTCTCCTTTCATCTGAAATTGTTTGTTGTTGAAAAATAACGCTCTATGGTGTACTTATCGTACGTTACATGATCAACATGAGTTTTTAAAGAGGTACATAAGTTGGGAAAACAATACTAATTAATTGATCCAATGCTTTTTATTGCATGATTTTACGAAGCATTCGGGAATTGCAGACATTGCTAAGAACTCTCTCATGTTTAAGGCGATGATAGCTCAGTGGTGACGTCGGATACCGAGACGAAGGTCCCGGGTTCGAATCCTACAATGAGCTTGAGCTTTCGGTGAAGGAAAACATCGTGAGGAAACCATAGCATGCCCGCCTGGCTGGCTACCACCCTCAAGTTGAAAATCTTTCGCCAAGCACCTTTCGGTGTGTTCCGACAGCTGCACTTGAGAGCCAGTTCCTTCTAGGCTTTGTGTGCTTACCACCTTCGGCCGCATCATCACTTACCATGGTGAGATTGCGGTCAAACAAAGGCCTATAAACAGTAAAAAAAAAGTTACCGGTTTCTAATAACCACTTCATCGTATTGGTAGATATTTCATATTATTTATGATCTTCCGCAAACTTGTTAAATATGTTCTAATTTATTTTAGCTGAAATCTAGATTAGTTTCTATCAATAATATAATGCTTGGATCATAATGATATATATTTGAGATAATAATAATAACTTAAAGACTTATCTATCCTTACTCTGTGGTATTAAAAACACAGGTAAACCAAAAAGCCTTATGCTTTATTTTTAAACTCGGCTGAAACCTGATCATGATACGTACCACGGATTAATTAAAGCGCACAGAGATTATATTTTCAGAAATAAATGATTTAGGTGAAGCACAGACGACAGACGGCATCGCGCCGCACTTTTAGTCTGTGGAAATAGAACCTATACAATTCTACGCAGTAACGCATATGACAAAAAATCCGGCGCACAACCCTTTGTTTCATACAGACTTTTTGTGTGCCGCAGATTCTTTCGCACAAAAAGTCCTGCCCTAAGGTGCAGGAGGGGGAATCACTGGATAGGAAAATACTCAGAAACATACAACCCTCACGGAATCAAGCATTTTTCACGACACGTATTATTTGGATTCAAAAGGCTACTAATTGCTTTTTTTAATGATTTAGAAACTTTGTTCAGATAGGTCACTCATGAACTGGTTAAATTCTTGGTATTCGTAATTGCTTTCCATTTAAAATAACTAACTTAAAATAGAATTTAATCATCCACGTTTCACTGGATGCACGATATTACAAAAACTAAACTGTAAAATATGAAATTGGAAAAGACCATGTGGTTGGATGCGCCTGTGACGTTATATTAGATTCCAACATTTTATTGTTACAAGCAGATGAATTTAGTGATCGATAGAGATAGAGCAATTGAATAACTGTAATTAAAAAAACAACATGACTGTCATAACAAAAAGTTGTAAGTATTTGTTATGAGTTTTTACAAAAGTCGTTGGATAGTATAGGGTGACTGGTAATTAGTATACGATACTTAGACACATGGTTGTACTCATGATAACAAACAACTTTCACAAATAAACAAATAGAAATAAATAACTAAATTGAATAAAAGATGATGGTGAATTCTTATTCTTGTTAGAACCTAAACATTATGGGCTTATATGCTAAGTAAATTAAAAAAAATGTTTCTTTAGGAAAGTGGTTTGTTATCATGAGTACAATCATGTGTCTAAGTATCGTATACTAATTACCAGTCACCCTATATAGAGGTTATTTTTACATGAACTCTGGTAATATTATTGGACAGTAAAAAAAAACTTTCCAAGTTATCGTTCTATTCGTAAAGTAAAATACTGTTTCACTTTTAATCTTTCCAAAAGCACACGAGTTATTTAATATCAAGAGAATTATTTCATATTAACAGCTGCACAGAATTCTCCAAAAACAAAACGTACACATTTTCGAAACAAGGTTTTGTGTGCGTTATCTCTTCCGTGACAATGTATCCAACAGGTGAAATTGTATCTAGTGTACATTTAGTCCATAGCTACATTCCTGTAAATGCATTGTAAAGTTCGTCAAAGGACCGTGCACGAGCTCGACGCACACGACTCCGAGCAAAGAACGCATTTGAATGAAGTATTCGCTTCAAAAGTCATTTTGATATCATTGTGAAACGTATTTCATGATAAAATCCCAGAAATATATTAATACACGAATAGAACACTTTGTACCCCTTTTAAGAGCACTCAATTCGCCATAATTTTCATACAAAACCTCTATACTTATTATGGCGTTGTTAAACATTTTTCGTTAGATGTTTTGAACAAATTAGTATCTTGTGCACTATATCTAGCCGTGTATCTAGGCGAAATTAAAAAAAGTGTGAAACAAATTATATTAGAAAAATAAAGACTCTCCATACAAGTCAAAGAAGATTTCTTTTTTTTCCCTCGGATTATTTTTCTAATATTATTTTTTGATTACTAATGATCTATACATTCATCCCTCAAGACGAAGTTCACTAATTTATTAGGACCTTATATATATCCCATTTTTTTAAAATCCTTGGTAACTAATTACATGGAAATAATACATTTATTTTGTATTCTATAGATATAACGAGGAAGCTCATTAAAAGCTGATTTAACGATCTAGTATCTGTAAGAGTTAATTAGTACTGTTCCGGTCGTGTGGGATGGACTCGCTGAGAGAACGTGCTAGTGCGAGTAGATGTAGGTGCTAAATAAGCACCATATTGAACGTTTATAGTTTTTATTTTAGGTTTTATGAATACCATAAAGGTTAGAAATGCTGTCTACCTCAGGCTGTGATGGTCACTTAATCTTATAACGGTAAAGGCATATCAACGCTTAGGTTTTGTGTTGCGTAACTCGACCTTACTGTCAATAAATGCTACTCGGGTTTTATATGCAGCCAACGCTGCATATAAAACCCGAGTACTTACCAACGTAAGAAGTATTCTGGAGACCAATACAGTGGTCTGGAGTCCACATGAAAATAAATATATTCTTATGTTGGAACAGGTTCAAAAGAAACCTCTCCGAATCCTTTATAAAAAATGTACCACTATTATCCATATTTATACCCTACATTATTTCTCCAAGGTCAGTTAGGATATGATTCACTTGAATTAAGGAGAAACGTCCACTTTGTGAGATTCTTCGTAGGCTTAATAAGTAATAGTGTAGATTTCATGGATCTGTTAGCTAAGACACTGATGTTATTTGTGCCTAACAATTACGTGCTGGCTCGCAGACACCGGCTGCTGGCAGTGAGCGCGCCGCGCACGCTCCACCGCCGACTCTCGCCCGTGCACAGCGCAATGCTTTTTATAAACTCTCTGCTGGAGGACGCACGTCACTGAGACTTGTTTGCGACAGGGATGGTACGATTGATGAATGAACGGAAAATAATGTTAGAACGATGAATGGTTTTGTAGTGCTTCGGCTGTTTTATAATGCTGTTAAGCTGCAAAACTAATAAATAAATAAATAAATCTTCGCATACAGCATGAGGTTCTTAATAGATTTTTTGGCAGGATTAGCGCGCGAGCTATACCTACCCCTGGTGATGCAAACATCTCTAGACAACGTTAACCGCTTACCATTAGGGCCAAATTAGTGGTGGTAAACAATCCACGTTCCAAATGCGGTGTGGATTTTTTAGACTAAGAAATTCAGAAAAGCTTCATTAATAATGTTTTTATATTTCTTGAAAGTAGCAGCAGGGACGGACAGCTATATGAAAAATATAGTTGTTCTTTTTTTAATTTTCTTTCGGTTTTAATTTCGAGTTATGAAGGTCTAAAAACTAAAAGAAAGTAGGGTTGCCGGCGCTACGATTAAGTAATGGCGAACTGAAAAGTTTAGTTGTAACCGAAAAGTTGTACTACGGTATGCAGATTTTTAATAATTTTTCTAGCACTGTAGATCAAAGGGAATGCTTTTTTACAGTATGAAACTATAAATACATAATATGTATGCTTTTAATTAGAGTTTGGAGTAGGTATTTACTTTACTGTGATATAGTTTTGTTTAATGAAACAACGGTAAAAAGATCTACCTATGATACCTAATCGTGACCAACGATACATACGATTTCAGAAAAATTCCATATTTAAAAATTTTCTTTTTTTTCTGAATACTAGGCTGTCTAGTCGTGTCGTGGAGAAAAGTCTGACTCTAATACTCTAATACCGGTTCGGAAGGTTGCATTTGCTGAGAAGAGCCGGCAATAAACTCAGCAATTACTCTTTTCAAAACAAGCTTAGATTCATTACATAATATTTACATTCTAATCGCACTGACAACAATTGCGTGCCCCGGCGAGGCGGCAAAACTACAAAGTAGTCTGAATCTATATTTAATAAGTAAATAAATAAATGGCAAACTTATTAAACTGTATAAACGTATAAAATAGTACCTTATATAAAGTGGAGGTATAGTAGTACCCAACCAAAGAAATTGGAAAGTACCCAACTGATATGGCTTACCGATGTACCTGCGCAGAAGATACCTTTTGTACATTTTCAAAGTGCGGGAAACCGCTATTGGTCGACAGCTGCCGCCATGTTAGCGCGCGCCGTGCGGAGGGGCGTGACTTGCGAGTGAGACGGAACTAACAGCTGCAGTGTATTATGAACCTTATTGTAGTGATCTAAGCTTGATTGTAAGTTTTAAGCATTCCTTCTTTCTTTTCTGTGCGAACGAAGATTCACGACGCGCCTTATCAGTTGGGTAATAGGAGGTAATAGTGTAATAATGAAAACAAACCTGTTGGATATTAGATCACTGGCTAATAATTTCTATTATGATACGCATAAAGTTTAGTTTTATTTGCACACGTGCCAGATCTGTTTAATGTGACTATATTTACCTACAACATGTTCATAATCTATAATTATTATATTACGTCGTTTACAAACACATTTATAGCGTCTTAGTAATGAATATTTACGGATGTTGTCCAGATTTATGAACACAATATCTTTATATTTAAATCTTAATGATCCATCCACCCAATTTTGGTCAACGGATGAAGAATGAAGATGTGTCTTCAGAAATGAGTCAGAGACGCAAGACAAATAGAACAGGTGTAATGTTAATTTATCGGACGTATACCTCAGTACAGTAGTAACCAACTGATATGGCGCGTCGTGAATCTTCGTTCGCACAGAAAACAAGGTATGGCCCCGAAGATTAACGAAATAATGTTTAAAACTTACAATCAACCTTAGATCACTACTATAAGGTTCATAATACACTGCAGCTCTTAGTTCCGTCTAACTCGCAAGTGACGCCCCTCCGCACGGCGCGCGCTATCAAGGCGGCAGCTGCCGACCAATAGCGTTTCCCGCGCTTTGAAAATGTATCTTCGCGTCACAGCCCGAGCTCACTTTGCATGCATTTTCGTGTAAATTTCGGAGACGTGAACGATCTTGATTTTTGAAGGTCATCGCTAATTATATCAGCACGGCTACGCCTCGGCATTTGCCATGCAAGTGAGGCCTTTAAATCGTATGCTTTAAAGTAAATACAATGACTAGATAAAATAGTTGACGCCACAAGCCACTAGTCCTACTGACCACAAGCAGCAAGCGGTATCTTGCCAAAGCCGTGGCGCCACCTCGTAGGCAGCGCGCTGGCAGCTAGTGGTTGGATTGATTTGAGGCGGTACCGGGCCGTTGCTGCGATGGAGCGGTGCTGATATATTGAGCGATGACCTTTATACACCTACTATGTTATAAAATGCGAACTCAATTCTTACGACTATTATCGTACGTGCAATAAAAAATCGTATCTAAAGTGAGCGCGGCTTCACACTTCGCGGTCTCATGTATCCTCTAATCCTCTATAATGTTATGTGGCTAAGCTAATAGACAAATAGAAGAGGCGTGGAACGCAACGGGCGTGTCATTCCACGCCACGTACATCACCAACCTGTACCTATTACGGCACTTCACTTTCATAGCCGCAAAATAAACGGGCAGGCGTAAATCCAGTTACCCGATGACGTGACACGCCCGATGTGAGGCACGCCCGCTCTATTTGGCTTGCGGCTAACTCAGCGTGACGACAGTAATGTCTATTTTACGTATCATCACCACTACGATGTGGTCAAACGAAGAATTATAAAATGCAAACCAGAAAGGAACATTACGAATACTAATTCAGTAGGTGAATCAAATATGCAATAATAAATGTTCGGTGCCATAAAATAAAATCCAATTTTTCATCGTTTATCGCTTAGTTGATTGAACTCAAGTTATTCCTGTGTCATAACCGTGTATTCACTCTCCTAGCTTTATGAAAAATATTGGCAATCGTTTTAGTGTCTATTTTCCGTAGCTTTGCACAATCAATATAAAAATTGGATTTCTACTTTATTCGGGCGAAATAAATTCGCCGATGACAATTTAATTGAATGAGGAATTATTTGAAAGGTTTATTGTACAAACCATGGTAAAAACATCCAGAATCTATAGGCAAAAAATAAATATAGCATAATGCTATACTATTTACTTTTTTCGTATACTAGTTCTAAAATGGAGCCCATGGACATGCAAGCGTAGCGCGGGGCCTGCTAATTGGATCAAAGACTGTGGCACATGTGGGCCGTTGCAGGTGGATATGAAAAGCGATAGAATATTGTGACATATATGAGAGATACCTATATCCAGCATGGCTGATCTAATTAACGATTTCTTTGACTATGAATTTGCGGCGCTTGCGGTAGAGACCATCCCTTGTTCATCTGATACTAAATCATTGGCAAGCGTTTGGTCTTAGCCTCTGGGGACTTCAGAGCCAAGGATTTTCTCGCCCAGAGACTAAGCTTGACCGTTCAGTGGGGCAACGCCGCTAGGATCATGGGTACCATGGATAATTTAGCCGATCGTTTATTTTAGAGATTTTTTTTTGTATATTCATATAGTTTTTAACTTATATTAGTTTATTGTAAGTATATTTAAGGACTGTGTGTTCATACCTCAATCCTTCAATACACTTAAAAATGACGATATAAAGTATTCTACAATTTCTTACTTAACTAACGTGGATTTGTTACTTATTTTACTTGAAAAATCACTCATTTAAACCTATATTACTACAAACCTACATGGAGCATTAAATTAGCCGGAGTACAGGGCGCGAGTCCTACACTCGCACTTGTTCGCAATTTTTTGATCTGATTGAACATTTCTATTTTACTACAATATAATCGTATATTAGGTATAATACTATTTTTGATAAGCGCGAGCGGGCCAATCAAATATGTAATTGGGACACGATTCAATAACAACTCCACTGCCATTTTGATAATGTGCTTTGTTTACTAAATTCAATGATTTTCGACACTATTGAATTAGTAGACTACCAAAACTGTCAAATCAGTAAATGACACCACTATATATATAATATATACCGATAGTTCATCGAAATACAATTGTAATTGCACTGTAATTGTATGTAGCATTGTAATACTTGGGCCCCAATTGGGTCACAAAATAACAAAACCTAAAACTCATCGTTATCGATTCTATTAGTACCTAGTTTGTCCTAAAATTATTGGAATCAAGTTATGGTTTCAATATTATTATTCAACAAATATCTACAAAATCTACAATTAAATTGTATACAGTGTGGTTATTGGACGATAGAAATTGCTGGATTTTCATTACCCGACCTATTCGATTGAGATGCGATGGAGTAATGTTTAATAAACGTATTTCACGGAACTGAAGAGTTATTTTGTAATGAGTCCCAGAGAGTATGGATCCAACGACAATTTTATTTTAGTTCATTTTTATCCGTAGTGTAACATAAAGTTTTGTTGAAAGATATAAATATCATTTTTTGATTAAATTGTTATAAAATATTAAGAAATATTCTCAAATGTTGGAATTTGTATTTTGAACGTTTTATAATGTAAATTTTTCGCAAATATCATTTTCATAGAGTTATGTCTTAAAATTATACATAATTATATTTATTTGTCGATGCGATGCCTTCTCGCGCTACTGCGTACTGCGTTGTTAATTCGATTGCGGTAAGGTGCCGACAACTATCAAAACGCATGGTTGAGCACTTGTAAGCAATCATGCATTTGATATCATTACTCTATTTATTCGCGTGTTAACTAAAATCTAATCAACCGATTTGAGGTGTCTCAAGAACTAACAACTTATCGTTTTATCTTGGTAAAACTACAAAAGTAGGTTTTTTATTAGAAAGACAGTGACATATACTGCCAGTTTCCGAAAGCCGAATAAAAGTTAATCGCTTGTTGAAGACATTCGATTTGGTAATTTATACAAAGCATAAACGGAATAGCTATTGTGGCGCCGATCCCACTGACAAGAGTTTTAGAGTTCCGAGTTCCGAGTTCTGCATTCTGCGTTGATTGTAACCTATGTGGCGCCTTTGAAAGTAAAAAAAGTGTATGATGTGTCATCAGTAGCGAATATTGCAGAACTCTAGAACTTTATAGGCTGCTCGCTGTGTGCACAATAGTCAACACGGAATACAGAACTCGGAACGCGGAACTCTAGAACTCTTTCTGTGGAATCGGCGCCTAACTACTAATTTGAGTCGTCGATCAACGGCGCTTAAAGTATCACGTCTACTCAAACTAGCGTTCAAAACTTGATATAAGTACTCACCAACGAATAAATTAATTACACATTTTTAATCTGAAATTATTTACCTTAAACCAATATGTTTAGAGTTCGTATTTCATTGATATCACAGAGACGAGCAGACAGCGGACAACTTTAGCATGTATATCAAAGAAATAATATAGAGATTCTTTCTCTTCTCTGTCTACATTTTAAAAACAACGTTTTCGGTATATTGCATTCGTAATTTAATTAACAAAGAAGAATGCCGTACTTTTAGTGAATATGAAATCAATTTTTTTATTTTCAATCCATGGGATCGGGATTAGCAAAAGGGGGTCTAGATACCGCTCGCTATCAGAAATCCTTGTTAGCCTTTGAATATGGACAATGAACATGGGTTTTGACTTTTGCTTTTATGTGTTGTTTATGAACTAGGTGTTGTTGTCCAAATTTTAGGTACTCCTTTGTACATCTTTAATATTAATTGCTTTTCAACTAATTATTTACATATCTATCATCATATCTATTTATCTCTAACAAGGTTCCGCACGTGGTTACCGCATACCAAAGGAAGCTAATGTTTACCCGAGATAAAAATTTGATCCAATATATATTATGTGTGTGTGCCAAATTTTATTAAAATCTATTCAGCTTTTTACTCGTGATTGTCAGATAATTTCATATTTATAGGGTTAGTGATTGTAGTGAAATGGTGAAGTTGCAACGATGCGACCTCTTTCTATCAAATCTTATTTTAATTAATTGTTCCTGGTCATATACTATTTTCAAACTTTCAAATAAGGAATGTCTTCAAATATTAAATCACACTATTGAAACATAATGAAATATCAATATTGAGAGAATCATTCATCTGATTGGAGACCTTTAGGACATGCAATGATGATCATTGATTTCAAATGGATACCTCTACTGTATTTTATCAAGCCCTACTGAGGTAAGTTCCAGAATTTGTACATCAACTACATCTCCTCTCTTTAATAATGTTTTTGATCCAGTGTCCCTACAAATGTGTTACTTTTTATTATTTGTTACAGTTCTTTATTTACCTAACATAAATAGAATGGGGACAATGATATCTTTTATTGATTACTATTTTGTATGTTGCGGCAAACTTATACGCAGTATAAAAAGACGCTTAAGGCTGCGTATAAATCAAAATAACAATCTTAGAATTGAAATTTACCCAAGTAAATAGTATTTAAATGAAAAAATATTTTTATATGGGTATTTTCATTATATACGCGAGGGTTCTGCCTGAGCAAAAACATAATGGAATGAAATTTCCTCGATAGAAAAAAATCACAAAGCTGCCTCTAATAATAATGAATTTTCGGTTTTATTCGTTCATGGTGTATCTAATTAAGACAAAAATTCGATAAATAATATCACTAACATATGACCTAGGGCTGCTACTAACGATTTTTTAAAATATTCTATACTTTACGAGTTATTTAGATAAAAAGCGCTTAGTTCATTTTTGTTCCGCGAAACAGCTATCTCCATCTCATCTCCATGCGAAGATTAGACATAAGGTTGTTTCATCTGACATTGCGATATTTTTCTGGCTTGGTACGCACTCTTAATAATGATTAGTGATCTTTTGCATTTGTTGAGTTTCTTTCCAGTTCTTCTCAGTAGCTTTGACCTTCACAAGTGCCCTACTAGGGCCTAAACTGAATTACTTAGACTTGATTTAATACTGTATAAAATAACTATTAAAAATCACAAAGGAACAACAAAGACATAACGTAATACTATTTCCATATAAAGTATCAGAATATGTGGAAAACATTCAGATCAACGTATTAAAGTTATAAAATTCCATTCTTATGTGAGAAACAAAATATTATCAAAGTGCAAAATACGCGGACACCTTGGCTTCAACTTTATCCTACAAGATTAGCTTTTGTTCTGTCATAGAAGTCTCGGGTGAAACAGAGATGTGAGTGTCTTTATTCGGTGTTCCTTGACTTATTCAGAAAGAATTAGGGTCAGTTCACACTGAGAGGCGACGCGACGCGGCAAGTTAAAGATATCGACTCGCGGTAATGTACACATTTCAGCGAGAGAATTCGTGACTCGCGCCGCACCGCAAGGCGTATCTGAATTCTCTCCCTGAAATGTGTCCATTTTTGTTTATTGAATAAGTTTCAATATTCTATTGTTATTTTATAAAGTGCGAGCCGCGTTGAGTCTTGGTGTGACCTTTACAACTAGTAAGGGTATTTAGATTTTGCTTGTGACCGCGACGGTGTTTTAAATTCAAGAACTAACAACTTATCGTTTTATCTTGGTAAAACTACAAAAGTAGGTTTTTTATTAGAAAGACAGTGACATATACTGCCAGTTTCCGAAAGCCGAATAAAAGTTAATCGCTTGTTGAAGACATTCGATTTGGTAATTTATACAAAGCATAACGGAATAGCTATTGTGGCGCCGATCCCACTGACAAGAGTTTTAGAGTTCCGAGTTCTGCATTCTGCGTTGATTGTAACCTATGTGGCGCCTTTGAAAGTAAAAAAAGTGTATGATGTGTCATCAGTAGCGAATATTGCAGAACTCTAGAACTCTAGGCTGCTTGCTGTGTGCACAATAGTCAACACGGAATACAGAACTCGGAACGCGGAACTCTAGAACTCTTTCTGTGGGATCGGCGCCTAACTACTAATTTGAGTCGCCGATCAACGGCGCTTAAAGTATCACGTCTACTCAAACTAGCGTTCATCCAAACTTGACATACTCACCAACGAATAAATTAATTACACATTTTTAATCTGAAATTATTTACCTTAAACCAATATGTTTAGAGGTCGTATTTCATTGATATCACAGAGACGAGCAGACAGCGGACAACTTTAGCATGTATATCAAAGAAATAATATAGAGATTCTTTCTCTTCTCTGTCTACATTTTAAAAACAACGTTTTCGGTATATTGCATTCGTAATTTAATTAACAAAGAAGAATGCCGTACTTTTAGTGAATATGAAATCATTTTTTTTATTTTCAATCCATGGGATCGGGATTATCAAAAGGGGGTCTAGATACCGCTCGCTATCAGAAATCCTTGTTAGCCTTTGAATATGAACAATGAACATGGGTTTTGCCTTTCACTTTTATGTGTTGTTTATGAACTAGGTATTATTGTCCAAATTTTAGGTACTCCTTTGTACATCTTTAATATTAATTGCTTTTCAACTAATTATTTACATATCTATCATCATATCTATTTATCTCTAACTAGGTTCCGCACGTGGTTACCGCATACCAAAGGAAGCTTACCCGAGATAAAAATTTGATCCAGAATATATTATGTCTGTGTGCCAAATTTTATTCTAATCTATTCAGCTTTTTACTCGTGATTGTCAGAAAATTTCACATTTATAAGATTAGTGATTATAGTGATCATGAAATGATGAAGTTGCAACGATGCGACCTCTTTCAATCAAATCTTATTTTAATTAATTGTTCCTGGTCATATACTAAATTCAAACTTTCAAATAAGGAATGTCTTCAAACTATTGAAACATAATGAAATATCAATATTGAGAGAATCATTTCCTCGTCCTATTAATATGAAATGTTTGTTATCACTTGTAGATTCTCCCTTTGCATACTTCTTGTCCCGATTTATTGTTATTAATAAAATTAAACTGTGAAATTATATTATTTTGTATTGTACTTTATTATATTCTAATATATGTATATATTAACATGGTGTGGTATAAAAGTGTTGTCTCCTATTTGTTTTAGGTAAATTCACCACCGGCCACCAGCGTCATATTTGGCATTTATAAACTTTTACCGATCATTCTCCTTCGTGTATCCTCTATAACCCTGACACTGGCGGAATTGTGTAAATTATACACATCTGGTGCCATTCAATTAAGAAGTGAAGTGAGAGAATCATTCATCTGATTGGAAAACTTTAGGACATGCAATGTTGATCATTGATTTCAAATGGATACCTCTACTGTATTTTATCGAGCCCTACTGGTTTAAGTTCCAGAATTTGTACATCAACTACATCTCCTCTCTTTAATAATATTTTTGATCCAGTGTCCCTACAAATGTGTTACTTTTTATTATTTGTTACAGTTCTTTATTTACCTAACACAAATAGAATGGGGACAATGATATCTTTTATTGATTACTATTTTGTATGTTGCGGCAAACTTATACGCAGTATAAAAAGACGCTAGTGATCTTTTGCATTTGTTGAGTTTCTTTCCAGTTCTTCTCAGTAGCTTTGACCTTCACAAGTGCCCTACTACGGCCTAAAATGAATTACTTTGACTCGATTTAATACTGTTTCAAATAACCATTAAAAATCACAAAGGAACAACAAAGACATAACATAATACTATTTCCATATAAAGTATCAGAATATGTGGAAAACATTCAGATCAACGTATTAAAGTTATAAAATTCCATTCTTATGTGTAAAACAAAATATTATTAAAGTGCAAAATACGCGGACACGTTGGCTTCAACTTTATCCTACAAGATCAGCTTTTGTTCTGTCATAGAAGTCTCGGGTGAAACAGAGATGTGTGTGTCTTTGTTCGGTGTTCCTTGACTTATTCAGAAACAATTAGGGTCAGTTCACACTGAGACGCGACGCGACGCGGCAAGTATAAGATATAGCGACTCGCGGAAATGCACACATTTCAGCGAGAGAATTCGTGACTCGCGCCGCACCGCAAGGCGTAACTGAATCTTCTCCCTGAAATGTGTCCATTTTTGTTTATTGAATAAGGTTCGATATTCTATTGTTATTTTATAAAGTGCGAGCCGCGTTGAGTCTTGATGTGACCCTTGCAACTAGTAAGGTTATTAGATTTTGCTTGTGACCGCGACGGTGTTTTAAATTGAAAGTCGATCCTTAGTGCTTAGCCATAGAGTAGGTTATTTTTTTTTTTTATACTTCTTACGTAGTTGGGCCATTTTTAAGAGAGGTAGACCATAGAGTCTTTTCGATCGTAAGGAGAGCCTCCACCTTCAGAATACCGCACGGCCTGCGAAGGATCAGTAACGCGTAAGTGATGCCCTGGGGCGCCCCAGGTGTTGCTAGCGTCCGTATGCCTGCGGTAACCGCTTATCACCAGGCGAACCGCGAACAGCGGTACGCTTGTTTGTATATGCTTACTACTTACATAAAAAAAAGAAGGTGAATATTTTTAGTTCAAGGAAATATTGTATGCAATATTAATATATTGTACACAAATAGTTCACAATATAATGTTTGATACTACTATGTTCTGGATATTTCATTTTGTAAATCAAATAAAACTAAGTACACACTGGAAGCATTGTTTGTATATGAATCTTGTAATAATGTTTGTTCCGCAGGCTATTTGTAAATTTTGATAAATTTTTGCACTCCTCCGTATAAACATTAGGTATGCAAAATCCCACACTCCGTGCGCGCAATATGCGTTTCCTCTTCACATCAAAATATATACTCGTATTATTGTGACATGTGTGACGGGCTCTCTTTCTTGGTTACTAACCAAGAAAGAGAGATTTCAAGGATTTGATGCTAATAGGTAATATTGTTTTCATATTATCGACAAAAGACTCAAATAGGACTATTAATTATGAGGTTAAAGTACTAGAACAATCGTATCCTGAAAGCATTTCTCAGATATTTAGTAAGAGACACGTGTTTCTACCAAAAAATTGCGTTTAATAGGTTTTTCTCCCAAAAATACTCATTCACTCTTTGCTTTGAAGGATTTAATATCACTTTGCTACGCATTATGAACAAAGACATTTTAATACATATACCTAAAGTAGGAAACCATCATATGGGCTACCTGATGGTAATCGGTTACCGTAGCCTATTGAAGCTTGTAACACAAGGGGATCATTCACTCGTTGAAGACAGCACCTTCTCTTCACACCCTACTTAAATTGTTGTTTGAAGTAAAGTTAAGAGGTGGCGATTTCAAAATAAATGTAATTAAAACTTACTTCATCAGAAAATTCCTCGTCATCGAACGCAGAGGTCAAAGGTTTGCCTCTCGATGCACGCGCGCCTCTCGAGTCGAAGAGATCATCGTGTGGCGCCTCGAAGTCGTCCAAAGCGCTTTTGATGCGGCTGTCCACGTCAGTACGGGCCTTCTCACGTTCGGGCTCCCTGGCTGCAGGAGTCTTGCCGTCCAGGCGGTCCAAAACAGGCCTGTAGTAGGACTCGCCCTTGTCGTAGTTGCAATCGTAGACGCGAGTACGACGGGTTCTGTTAAGGCGACTCATTCTTGATCCCTGTGAACTGATATAGATATCGATGAGAAAAAAATAGAAGAATTAGAAGTTAGAATAAGATTATTCCAGCAATTTGGAATGACCTTCGACCGAAAAGAATTGGAATAAGTGTAAACACACCTTCAAATTCGACAGATTTAAAATTATATCAATACGAGCACTAGTCTTAAGAACTGTGTTATTCGTCCAATTCCCAACTTCATACTGATCTCAGAGTGCAAGTAAAGTGATTATATACCAAAGATTACATTTGCGGGGGACGTTCATACAAAGCAGATTATTATGCCTTATTTATAAGTCAGTGACGAATTTGGACAGCTTAAGACTTAAATAGGTCATGCTGTAAGACGCTTCCATTTCATTGAGTGAGGAAGTGCTATTTTTAATGAATTGATGAGTCGATGGGAGTATTTGCGAATTTTCATCTCAACTGTTTTGTAATGAGAGCGTATAAGGTCAATTCACACCGAGACGCGACTTTTTAAGATAGCGATACAAATAGAACTTTATTTACAACACAAAAAGGTACAAATAATTTGAGTAAGCCCCGCGCGACGTAACTGTGTGAAATATTTGGCCTCTTCAAGCATCGTCGTGTCGCGTCTCGTCGTGTCGCGTCTCAGTGTGAACTGACCCTTAGCCTCGTGTTCACATGACTAGGTCACACCAAAATAGACATAATGCTTCAAAACTATATTTTAGTTGTCTTACTATTCGAGTGACTATAAAATTATGTATTTCACAGTTTGTTGAAGAATAATGAAGGCTTTGATGAGCGTTGTCCCCGTCTCTCAATCACGGGCTGCAAGTAATTATTGCTAAACAAGG
Organism: Polyploca ridens; assembly: GCA_951394255.1. NCBI lineage: Eukaryota > Metazoa > Arthropoda > Insecta > Lepidoptera > Drepanidae > Polyploca > Polyploca ridens. The sequence goes on from OX596244.1 coordinate 1,753,343, forward strand.
CACTCGGGAATCGAAGCAAGGACCGATTTATATCTGAACGTTAACCAACTACTGATGCGATAATGAACACACGAGAAGATTTTCTGTATAAAATGGGCTGGGAAAATGATGAAGCCTATTCACTCTAACCTAAAGTCCCTAAACAGATTGTAAGAATCAGGAAATAGATGCCGGAACCAAAAAAAGGAAACGGGTGAAAAATTCCCAGCGTCTTCTTCTAAGTTTTTTGGCAACCAAATCCAAATTAGGACTTATTTCTGCCAGTGTCGAGTTATATTATAATTTCCCGTTAAATAAATCACTTTTACATAATAGTCCTCAGTCAGTCATCGTCATGTTTTACTACACTGGTCATTATACTAAAACTCTTCACGGACTGTTTGAGACAACTTGAAAAGGCAATGAAATTAATTATGTGTGTCGTACACATAATTAATTTCATTTCACTTCACAATAAAACTGAAAATACACGGAATTTATGAAAATAAAAATGAAAACGCTACGTCACTGTGCAAGTTCCCGCCAAAAAGTCCTCCCAGCGTTTTTTTAATATGTTTGCGTCACACGGCTTGTGTATTTTGCCATTTTCCAGTTATATTATAAGTTCTAGTCACAATAAATTACTTTCACATAGTCCTCAGTCAGTCACCGTCCATAAAAGTCATGTTTTAGTACAATGGTGGTTTTACTAAAACTTTTCACTGACTTCTTGAGACAACTTAAAAAGTCACGATACACATGATTCATTTCATTTCACTTCACTGGTGCACATGGATTGATCTTTATTGGATAAAATACCACCGATAATATGCAATAAAACTCTAAATACACGAATTTATGAAAATAAAAATGAAAACGCTACGTCACTCTGCAAGTTCTCGCCAAAAAGACATCCCAGCGTCTTATAATTTGGTGTAAAAAAATAGGTACCGTAAAATAATTAGATAAATCATCACTATCCACCTAGCACAAATTATATATATAATATAATGCCACCTAATTTGTCGACATTAGTTATCCTAAAGGTAGGTAACATGCAATACTGATCGAAATTGCTTTCCTATATGTGACAGCTTTGATCCTGTCATGATGTCCTTTGCCTTGCACTTTGTCAATACCAGACGTTCAAAGCACTCTCAGTATATTACAATTTAGTTGTACCATGTTAGATACCTGATATCCTTGACAACCTTTGAATGTTATATGAAGGTATTGGATATAAGAGCGCTGTGTGACAGGAGTTCATTACTAGGATGCAGGCAGTAAGGGTTTGAACATTTACGTACAGTATTACCCAACTTATATGGCGCGTCGTGAATCTTCGTTCGCACAGAAAAGAAAGTATGGCCCGAAGATTAACGAAAGAATGCTTAATCAACTTATAATCAACCTTAGATCACTACTATAAGGTTTATAATACACTGCAGCTGTTAGTTCCGTCTCACTCGCAAATCACGCCCTTCCGCACGGCGCACGCTAACATGGCGGCAGCTGCCGACGAATAGCGTTTCCCGCGCTTTGAAAATGTATCTTCTGCGCAGGTACATCGGTATGCCATATTATTTGGGTACTACTGTACCCCTTTATTCATAATAAAGTTATCAAACGTTGATTAGCTAAAATTCCGAAGTCTTTATTTGACAGATGACATTTGGTGATCGAAAAAGTGAGACGAGGCACACTATTACACTGATTTAGTTAAAAAGCGATTATGAATAAGGGGGTTAGTATGGAACCTAGCATTCCTATCGTTCCGCCATTTTGATTTTATTACAAAATGGCGTCTTTGGAAAGTTATATACAAATCGATAGCTGACATCAATACAATCAAGAAATATTCTGTGACAAAAACTCATTGGTCACGTTTAGAAGAATAAGATTTACTAAAAATTAAAATATAATATTTTTAATGACAATTAATTAATTACTAAACTCAAAAACTATACCCAATAAATTATATAGAAAAAAAACAGGCTTTAAAAAACACTGCCAAGCTTTTTTTAAATTACCCCTTTCGGGGTAGACAGAAAATATAGGTTAATTATTATTTTAACACTTTTTAGAGGACTTTTTAAGGCTATATAGTATAGATTATTTGGGGAATGTAACAAGAGTAATACTGGGATATTAGATATATTAGTTTGCTCAGTATCATATCGCGTTTAATGAAATTCAACCCGTAAGGGGAGAAATATAAGATGTTAGTTGAAATGAAAATGTGTTATGTTTGATGATAAATCAAGAAATGTCTACACCGCCATTTAATTTTGGTTTGAAATTAGCAGACTTGCTTTAGTATCTAATTAAATCTCCCCTAAAAAAAATTTTGTTGGCGAGTTATAGGCAGCTCGGGAAGGATTCAGATATAAGACATGCCAAAGCACGTCGGACATTAACTAGTGTAAAATATTTGCACATTTTCATTGAAGGGGAAAAACCTCTTCAAAATGTCCCTAGAAATATGGGTCAAATCGAACAGTAGCTGTTCGATTTGGAGGACTTTACAAAATATTTTTTCCGTCAATATCGTTATTTTTTGACTGTCGAAATGTAATTACATAATCCATTATGGTTGGTATGGTTTCATCGAATGGTTTAGTTTTATAATACTAACTTTATATATATTGATATATATACATGTCCGAAATTTAATTAAAGACACGCGTCTAAACATTTACTTAATTTGCCCAATATATAAAAAGTTTTAGTTAAATTAACAAAGAAAATCTAAATAGATTTATGTCTTAGATTATTATTAGGTATTAGATTTTTGTTTAACTCCTTCAGTACTTACTTACTTACTTTAGATTTTGTTTGACTTGTCTTTTATTTTTTATTTCAACCCTTTGAGCATCACTTAATGCTTCTGGTGGCACATTTTAGATTTGATTTTGTCCAAAACGCCTCAACTACTAAACGGATCACGATCATTATGTTTGGCTTGTAGATAGCCTATGGTATGGGGAAGGACATAGGTTACTTTATCCCGGGAATGCGGGAAACCACGACCTGTGGCCGGCTGTGGCGCGATAGGGTTATAGTGACATCTATCAGCCATCTATCAATAACACGAGATAGTTTACACACGGAAAGATAGATGGAGTGGCGCCACAATATCCTGCATCGCGCTTAAGAAGTTTTCTCGAGAATCTGCATATATACGACTGTGCGACATGTACAGTTGGACCGCGGTCCCCAGGCACGATGACCCAGCCTGGCGGAAGATCTTCCCTTTTAAATGAAGGTCATCCACCTTGCACCTCCATAGGTTTTACGTATTTTTTAATTTCAGACTATAGGATCAGCATAAGGCTTACGCTCTTTCTACTTCTCTTACTAGTTCAGTTATTTGCTATTCGTGAATAAGCTCGGCGTAATCTGGGAACCGTTGTTATGAATGTCTATCGTTTCTATGCTATAATTTTACTTATCTTCATCATCCGGGCTTCCTTCGCCAAAAAGACACTGAATCTGTTTAAATTCTCGAGGCCAGTGGATTAGTACGTCCAAATAATTTAATTTAATCACTGCTCGAAATAAACTCATTCAAGTTGTTTATTTTCAATCCACCTGAAGTTAAACAGGTGGTAACTGTTGGCAAAACTATTGGTAATTATATACTACATTATATTATGTTTTAATTTTATGTCACTGTGTGCGTTCATTTTATGTCACAAGTGTAGAATAATATCTACTAGTTTTTAATCAATGTTTTTCTGTTTTATTACTCTGCCTCCGCTGTCCGTTTGTCAGTGGGCTGTATCTCAAGAACAGTAATAGTAGACAGTTGAAATTTTCTCAGAATGTGTATTTCTACTGCCGCTATAACAACTAATAAGTAATGTATTAAATTAAAATTGAAGAGGGTATGCAAGAAAAGACTTATTTTATGTTGTTTGTGCTAAGTTCCCTATGTCCCTAAAGTCCCTATGTCCCTATGTCCTTATGTCCTTAAGGTCCCTATGTCCCTCAGAAAAAAACCTCATTTTAATTTCTTCATAAGATTTATGTGAACTGTTACTGCCAAATTCTGCGGTATCATTTTGCATTGTTTTTTTAAGAACTCAATATTTCGTTTTACATCAGCATTTTACATCTTCGCTGACTAAAGCCAGTACCTAATTACACAGTCAAATTATATTTCCTACATTTATTCTCATAACTTTTCAGTGCAAACTCATTTTAAAGACAATCTGAGTTAAACATTTTTTTTTGTGAAAATACATTTTTTTTTCTTAATTTTGAGTTTCTTACCAAGATTTGTCACCGACTGTGGATAATAACATCAAGGATTGTCGACAACAATGCCTTAATTGCGATTATTATACTCTTTACCGTCCCGTCATGTCATCAAAATGCATTGGCAGATCATAATAAATAATAAATCAGTTTTATATAAAAAGTTTTTCCTCTCCCTTAAAAAATATATTTTGAATTCGGAATGTCGGAATTAGTAACCCGTTCATAAAAAAAGTATCTACGGACAAATTGAAAACCTCCTTTTTTAAGTTTGTTAAAAACGCTCGTCCGCCTTAAGCACATGCTATTGAAGAGTTATCGAGTGAAACGCTTTACCGTTCTTTTTTAAATTTCCAATATTCGCAGTTGATTTAATTAAAAATGTTGTTGTTTGGTTTGTATTTTTATAAAGAAATACGGAATTAAATGCTGACTTAAATTAATAAACTATTTGATTATTTATAATGTTTCATTGCACACACAAATTGCTGTCAAGTGCTGTACCATAATAGATGCAATTTTAATTAGCTACCAATTAATTTAAATGCTTTTATTTTACATTTAAGTATACAGGTGTTGTTTTGGTCGGCGACAAGCGACCCAGGAGCGGTAGTACAAAATATATATTCCCCAAAAATGGACTTAATTCCATTAAATACTGTAAATATGTTGAGAAATACCTTATTCAATTTCAAATAAAATTACTGCAAAGTATGGTTACTAGGCACGTGCACAGACTAGAGCTAGGCGCAAGCCGCCATCGCCCCACCCCTTTACTCCCTCGTACTCCCGTTGAGTATTACGTCTACACTTTAGCTTATTACATGATTTTCAAAATTTAATTTTTTTTATTTTTAATATTTAAAAAAAATAAAGTATTTTTTTAATATTTTTTTTAGCACCAGTATCATTTGTATTATGGACCCTGAATCGCTTGTCGCTGACCAAAACAACAACCTGTATACTGTATATGTATTTAGATGCCGTATTACTGTTCTTATTGCAACGAATACTTTCATAATTTACGCCAAATCCTTAAAATGAATGCTTAAATTTTGATTTACTAATCAATATAAACCCTTATCTATTACACGAAATGTGGCCTCAACGTAACATCCTGTCCGATGAAAAACATTAAATCCAAAATGATGTACCTACGTCAGATATTATTTACATACCAAAATAGAGATAGTCAGTTAACAAAGTCAACGAGTTAATGACGTAGTTATTTCTTGGCATGTACATTATCTAAGAAATTCAATGAAACGTTTTCCAGCAACATAAATTTGACGTAAATAGACTCCGTGTTTACTATATCCAGGAAAAACATACGTATGTTCGTATAAACACAACACCATAATTCCATCAACACTGCACGTCTGGATAAATTATCAACTTCATACACTGGGCTAACGGTTATGTTGAAAAATTTGAAAATAGAATTCGCAAACATTCGATATGGGGATATTTTTAGTATCGAAAACCCGGTTTTGTTCGTCCGTTACGACGTATTGTAATATGCACTCTCGAATGTTGAACGGCACAGCTAAAAATAATCACGCGTTCGGAATTCGAACGCACGTTACCGGTAACTAATCTAAGATTAACAAATGAAAATGATACGTTGCAACCGATTCTATAATCAAAACAATAAGCAGAAAATAAAAAAAAAGTCGCACAGCGTTTTAAATATTTGTAAATAGAATTTCGCTAGTGATGTTTGAGATAGGGCGTAAGGGTAAAACGTGACTAACCTGGTGGTACGTGTATAGGCGTGAAGGAGGCAGATATGGGACTGGCTCGTCGGGCGGCGTGTGCGCAGCGACCGAGCGGCGTGGGCGCGCCTATGTTTAACCGTGAGCCACACACAAATATAACAACTTTTGTTCCGAACGATTTCCTTGTGGAAAATCAATGCGTCGCATCGCATGCGCAGGAAGTAACACGGATTTCCGAGAAATTGACAACTAGGTTACTGGGAAACTATTGTTCTTTTAACAATAAAAAAATATATTTGCATGAAAACCCGAGGGACAAGTTAGTAGTATATGTAATAGAAGATGCGTAGGTACCAACTAAATCCCATGGATGCCAGTGGCCAAATGTAAAATAGGTACCCTTTGGAGATTCAAAACCCGACCGAGTTTGATCCGTTGATGAACGAAGTCCGTTGTGGATAGTAATCAAGCTACCTTTGAGGCTCGGGCGTCCTAAAATGGCTGAAATATCAAGAAATGTTGGTTGTAGTATTATCTAGTGTTGACTACTAACTTGTTGAAGAATTCATGTCTGATCAGATGAAATAATAATATTTATATTAGTAAATGAATTCATTTGTTATCTATCTTTATGTTTTATTTAGAATGATTCACAAATTAATGTACGTTACGTTGTAGTATTATTGTTAACATAAATAAATTAACAATATTATTATTGTTAGCATAAGATGAAGCGAGTAATAATTTTGTACTCTTTTTGCGGCATTAGATGGCTTCACAAAATGTCACATAAATATTTGATTGTTTTTCTATGTTCTTGATTACCCTTTTAAGTAAATAAATATACCTTAAAATAAAAATAGATTGAGAGTCGTATTATGTTCTTCGTGGTCTTGAGTTCGATACCCTGCTAGTTGAAAAATGTATAAAATTTCAACGACGAGAAAAAAAAAAAAATTACATTCTTATTGGTAATATAGCTGGGAAATGTTAAATTGGCCAAATATGGAACAATGCTCAGAGTAGGTGATACTCTATCTATAAATAAACACAATTTAAACGTCTGTCCCCCTTACTCATAAAGCACTATTTAACTAATATACTGTTTAAATGGTCACGTAAATAATGTCACATTATTTGACAATGACAATAGAGTGACGTTATTTACGTGACCCTTTAAACAGTATATTAGTTAAATAACGTTTTATGAGTAAGGGGGTGTATGTCAGAGTAAGTGCACGTTACCAATACCCAATTACGCGTTTTTGTCTACGAATTGACTTACGGGGGACTGAAAGTAGATAATATTTTTCTTGATCGGTATTTTTTATTGACCTAGGTATACAGGTTGTTTTTTTTTCTAGCCAGTATGGGCATATTTTGAACTACTAGTCTGAGAGAAAAACGCTGAAACGAACCATGCCATTAAAATTATTTAAATAAATGAGTATTTTCGAAGTTACGGATTTATACATTTTTTTTTCTATAAATTTTCAACTTGTGACCAAGATTGTCTTATTATTATAATTTTATTCGTATTGTGACGAACAAAATTATGTCGGAAAAAAATTTCATTGTACTAAAATACTTTCGTTTTTCTTTTTTTTTGTCATTTTTATTTTCTACAAAATACAGCTCATTGTTACCTAACATGCTCATGGATATAGCCCTTTTCTAAAAACGCAGAAATAGTATAATATATAATATTAATAATTCATAAACTATGTACCAACTAATCATTTAATTTACTAATTAATGTTGCAATGTTGTGCGGACTAACTTAACACTGTAACAAAACAACAATCATGTTGTGGACTAACTTAACACTGTAATAACCTAAAATGTAACAAACATGAAGCAATGAATAAATTAATATAAATATGACTAGTTCAGAAATTGCCCATAAGTAGGTACTAGCTAGAAGCAGTTACCATAACCTATGGACGCTTGCAACACCAGGGGTATCACTCGCGCGACTCTGCAGAAATTTCTTCACACCATTTTTGAAGAACCCCATGCTGTACTCCATGGGGAAAACCACGGCCGTGGGCATCAAGTCGAACAATTCTTTAGAACACTCTTTTGTACAAGCGGTAGAACACAGATAAGGAGGCAAAGTCTCTCCTCAGACTGAGGGGCTCTAAGCCGCTTATGAGCTCGGGATCGTCAACAATTCTGATGGCATTACGCTGAACCGAGTCTAAAGGCCCTAGCTGGTATCCAGGTGCTCCCGCCCCTAGATGACAGCACTACTCCATATGAGGCCGGACCTGCGACTTATAAATTTGCAGCCTTTGCCCCAATGTGAAGTACTGCCTCGCTTTCTCTACTATATCTACGATAATAGAATTTACAGATCAAGAAAAATATTATATACCTGCAGTCCCACGTGGTTTCACACGCTCTCCCGGGATAAACCTATCCTAAATTACTTTCTGAAATGTCCTCTACTTGCCAAGAAAGTCCTGTCAAAGTCAATTCGTAGGGGGAAAAGGGGGAAGTATGCTATTTTAAATCAAAAATGACATTCTTGCGCGACCTCTTAACAACTCCATTGCCATATTTTTGCCACTAAATCCAGGATAATTTTCGACTTCTTCCGTAAATTTTGACACCTGTGATAGTTCATTGGAAAACAATTGTAGCAGACTTTGGTCCCTGTCCATTAAACAGTATAGTGTTCCAAGAAATCCTAAAAATAGTTTCTATTATGTAAACAAAAGCCTAAGCCTACACTGTACTGTTATTAGGTTAGTGTGGATAAACATGAATAAATAAATAAATACCCTGGTCCCAAATTCAGCAGAGCTTGTACTGAAACCAGATAGCTAATTACAAAAATACAAGCTGCGTGATTCTCTGTTGACTCTCTGAAGTGATTTAATTTAAACCCTGCAGCTTTTGTCTAGTGGAGATCGAGTTGTATACATATTATGAAACCGGACACAATAGAACATGCCTAGAAAAAAAAAAAGAATGAAAGAAAGAAAATACATTTATTTGGCCTAGTCAGGTATATATGATGCTAAGGAAAAGTAGGTTTAAGTACCCAGAACAGACACTGCATACTCATTCAATCTCTTAAATCAATTGTATTTTCAATAAATTAACTTTTTAACAAAAAAAATAAACCGCCTTCAAAATATTTCGCTGACTTCAAAACAGTGTCAGATAAGAGTTATTTCATACTTTTTAGTGTACTTTGAAGGCGGTTTATTTTTATGTTAAAAAATTAATTTATTTTTGAATTTTTAGTTTCATCTATATAAAATTTACATATGGGACCATTTCGGAATAAATCCCTTTCGAACAAAAAAAATATTTTTCAAATCCGTCTATATATGACGGAGATATGCCCGAATATACATAAAAAAACATACAAACATCTGAATTGATAACCTCCTCGTTTTTGAAGTCGGTTAACAATATTAGAAAAGGGTAAAAAGTTATGAAAAAAAAAGCCACATAATATTTTTTTTTCTCTATCAATTATTGTTCTTACACATTTTTTTTAGTTCATTCAGGTTAATTGTGAAGATAGAGATACTGTCGCATGTAATACAGTTATTATACATATAACTAGCACAGGCGACAGGGCTACTGTAAAATCGTTTTTTTTTGTGAATTATAAAAAATAAGTAACAAAGAAAACAAATCGGTATTTTCAGGTCGGTATATTAGTTCAGCTTTCCTAAGGAGCGTCGACTTTTTGATTCAAAATACATTATTTAGCCATTACGTAATGTCAGTGTCCTTAATTTCTAAAAGTACCTATAAAAATAATAGATATTTAAATAAAAATTAAAATCACCTACGCTTGCATTTTTTTTCCAAAACTTTGTTCAATGCAATCAGCTGAACAGATCCCAATTTATGTGAATTTGAATCTGTACAATCACTTATATTACTGACTGTACTCTGTAAACACGGTGACTTTTTAATCGTTTTAACGCTAGAACAAACGTTGTTCAGACCAGGTCTACTAACATTCTATAACATCAAATAAAAAAAAACGCCATTGTTTTTTGAGAAAACTCAAATTAGAAAAAAAACAAAAAATCCAGGATGCCGCGGAGTCCCTCACCTGCTACAAAACTGGCATGCCGCCGTGCTACAACTACTTTGAAGTGCAATTGCGGTGTCTGGGTTGCAAGGAGTTGTAATCCCGACTTTTTTAACTTAATTTGGGTTTTTTCAAAAACCAATGACGTAATTTGTTTCATTTGATGTTATAGAATGTTAGTAGACCTGGTCTGAACAACGTTTGTTCTAGCGTTAAAACGATTAAAAAGTCACCGTGTATACAGAGTACAATCACTTATATTACTGACTGTACTATGTATATACAGTGTGTTTACTAACGGCTAATTTTCCAATATGTCCGCGACAGAGATAAGCAATTAACGTATAATATTGAACGTACTATGATCATCTGAGTACATCTACATCAGTATCTAAAGTTCGGAAGACGGTACATCAAAGTTGCGATGCGTACCCGATTTCAGGCTATAAACCGATTAATAAAGTTCATCCAGCGAATCGAATTGAAATTCAGATTTCCGTTTGGAATTAGGTAAAACGAAGATCGGCTTAAATGGAGGGCTAGCAGCATCCATATACATTTTATTGAATAAAATTGTAGCAGTAATTGGAAAGGGAAATTAGTCTGAATAAGGAGGAGTATCCCTTGTACTTTTTTTTTTGTATTTTTTTTCACCATGGTAAGTGATGATGCGGCCGAAGGTGGTAAGCACACAAAGCCTAGAAGGAACTGGCTCTAAAGTGCAGCTGTCGGAACACACCGATACGTGCTTGGCGACAGATTTTTAATTTGAGCTCGATTTTTAGCCAGCCAGATGGGTACTACAAAGTAACCTACCAAAGTACTACTATTGTTGTTTTAGCGATAAATTAAGTAGTTAAAAATATATAAATAGTTATCAACACCTCCCAAATAGTTACACGCTTTCAGGGCAATCTTCAAAAATGAAAAACAAAAATCGCCTGACCTTTTTTATACATGAGATGGTTTAAGCCAAGTCTAGTTAAACTCAGGTTAGTGTTAGAAAGTGACGGAAATATTTAAAACCTGGATTTTTTTAGACTTGCTCAATGCATAAGGGGGAAGAAGTTTTGACAAAAATTAAAGCCGACTCCAAAATAACTTATAAAAAATATACTAAGACATTCTACACACACTGCCTTAGAGATGAGACTCTATAATATCATATTATAGTATAAATACATATGATACATAATAAACAGAGTAAAATAATAAACAAAACTGATTAAAAAGCAAATTAAAACTCATAAAACCCATACAATGTTCGATATTGAACAGAAATTCGATTTGTTGTTACTAAAAGCTTTTGAACTGCACTAGCTTTGACCACGCTTTCAAAGTTCCGGTGATCCATGTTAGCTCTTTTGGTCGAATAGAATCAAATAACCACGTGTTTGGTTCACCACCGGATCCGCTGTTCCATCCAACAATGTACTATCAAAGGCCAATGTAATTTTGAGAGTATAAATATGTACCATTTGTATTTGTTTTGAAGTCAAAGCTGAGGTCTATGTGTTTTGGTGCAGATGCGAGTGACAACGTTGATATGCCACTATGGATAAGCGTAGGTTCGGTCACGTTTGGCTCAGAATCAGACGCGCTTCACTAGATCATAAACATAATGAGTTTACCTGAAATGTGTACATAACTACCTAACTAGTGTGTTTGGAATATATATCTGTATAATATTATGTGTTTCTGTCACATATGAGGTCTCAACAAAATTTATTACCTTTTTAATTTGATTATACATATACAGTATTACCCAACTGATATGGCGCATCGTGAATCTTCATTCGCACAGAAAAGAAAGTATGGCCCCGAAGATTAACGAAAGAATGCTTAAAACTTACAATCAATTAGTTCCGTCTCACTCGCAAGTCACGCCTCTCCGCACGGCGCGCGCTAACATGGCGGCAGCTGCCGACCCATAGCGTTTCCCGCGCTTTGAAAATGTATCTTCTGCGCAGGTACATCGGTAAGCCATTTCAGTTGGGAACTACTGTACCTATAGGTGGGCCAGCTGGCGTGGTTGGTTAAGACTCTGGTTAAGACTCCACTTATCGCGCCGCAGGTCGTGGGTTCGATTCCCACAGGACATGCATTTGTGAGTATGAACATGTCTGTATATCCTGAGTCTGGGTGTAATTAATTTACAAACAAAAAGTAGTATATGTATTATATCAGTTATCTGGTTTCCATAATACAAGCTCTGCTTAGTTTGGGATCAGATGACCGTGTGTGAGGAATGTCCCAGGATATTTATTTATTATAGGAATACTCTATTAGCTGTCCCAGTTCCATTCGCGTTCCTGCAATAAAAATTTGCCTAATGCACTCGCGGTTAATGTAGCTTTCTAATGCGAATAAATTTTCAGTAGCAGATCAGTAGATCCCGTGATTATCTCTTACATCCGAACTGACATAGTTACAAACTTTACCTCTTTATAATTGTCTGATACATCTCTTTACATTGCTACTGATCGTTTTAAAATGATTGGGCATCCCTGCCTGCCTATTTGCGTGACCTCTCGCGCGGAGACCTAACTTCGGTCGGAGCGGCAAAGTCACTGCAGCCGACCGTTGTCCTAAAGCCCTTTACTTGTCAAATAGGAACTCCAGAGCGTCGCCGCCAGACGTCCTAGCGCCCATGCCCTGTTTGACAGTTTGTACCGCAGTAGAATACAACTCGACGTTTTAGAGTTGCGTCAGAGTTTCAAGGAGAATTCGCCACAGATTATTGCGCATATTTTTCTTCTAGGAACTTACAAAAACATTGAAATTTGATCTAAAATTCCAACACCTTTTTTACTACTTTAGAGATTACATTTTTTTTAAATATTTCTTAGCGGATACCGACTTCCTAATGACCTACCAAACTTTCTAAGATTTCAGTGAGTGGTGTTTCGCTTGTATATAATTTAAACTGCTAGTTGAGAAAAAATAAAAATAGTTTTTAATTGTTATAAAACTCCGCGCGGACCTTAGACGAGCCAGCAGTATAAGATGGTTTTTCTTCTCGTATTGTGATGTTAGTATCTTTATAATAATATCACGTAATAGTGCCATGAAGTGCTATTTAAAATGTGTATTTAAAAGTATATTTTTTTAATGTGATGTGCCTACTTTTGTACGCCCCCAGTGGCAGAATATGTTATATAATATTAAGACTAACATCTGTAATATAAATAGGTACCATTTCCATTTTACACCGAACCACAAGACGCCTGGAAAATTTTCACCCGTACGTTGTTGACATACCGAAAATATGGACACAGCGTTTTGCATCCTCATTTATAATGCGGACAGCAAGGGAGTGGAACTTGCTTCCGGCGTCTGTGTTTCCTGACGCTTACAATCTAGGAACTTTCAAGGCCAGAGTGAATAGGCTTCTTCTGGGTAAGCGTGTTTCATCTTAGGCTTAGTCATCGCCACTTATGGGCGGGTCAGTGGCCAAACGCAAGTCTATTTAATAATAAAAAAAAAATACAAAGGTAAAGAATCTGAATTTTCCTAGGGCCTTAAATGAATAGGCATTGACTTCGAATTTATTTTAGTACTTACTATAGTATCGTTAGCGTACCATTTAGATTGAAATTGGTTTTCATCAAAGGCTTTATTGACATTTGTATTAATCTGGGTAGCTTTTGTCAAAGTTATAATTGAAAGAGCTCCTCCTATATTTTGGTAATCAGAATCATATGAAAAAGGATTACATACAATGCCTTGTAATATGATTTGGTATTGTGTTTACGTTATTTAGGAAATCTATTGGCAAGTCTATCTATCTGTCTGCGTTTATTCGAAGCTTCGAGAGTGATAGGCACCGCTTGAGGTATGCGGGTGGCGAGAGGGTATGGCTGGACACCTCTCCCCATAAATAAATATAATTATTCTGAGACATTCCTCACATACGGTCATCTGATCCCAAACTAAGCAAAGCGTGTATTTTGGCAACCAGATAACTGATATAAAAAACTATAACATAAACTAGTTTTTTAGTTGGTGCATTTGGTTAAGACTGCACCTAAGTATCGCGCTGCAGGTCGTGAGTTCGATTCCCACTAAGGACATGCATTTGTGTGCATGAACATGTCTGTATGTCCTGAGACTGGATGTAACTCAGAGTAAATATAACCTACAATAACCTGGCCGCTACCCCCCGGGTGGGGGTATACTATACTTCCTCACGAAAAAAGGTGTAATTATGTATAATAAGTATGTATATATATTTACAAACAAAAACTAGTATATGTAGTATATCAGTTATATGATTTCCATAGTACAAGCTCTGCTTAGTTTGGGATTAGATGACCGTGTGTTAGAAATGGATCCCAGGATATTAATATATTTTTTAATATTTCTTGTATATTGCCAAAATAAATAAAAAAGCCACACACAAAGCCTTGAAGGGAACTGATTCTCAAGTGCAACTCCTTAAGTCACCATTAGGGTGGTAGGTGGGTACTACGAAGTCCACGTAGCTATAGTTTTATCACGTTTTCCTTCAGCGAAAGCTCAAACTCATTGTAGGATTCTCACGTCTGCAAACAAGCATACGACCCGCCTGATGGTAAGCGGTTACCCTATGAATGTTTCCAACACACAAAGGCATCGCTCATGCGTTACCAGCTCTTCCCCTTTTCCTCACGCACAGGGACACAACATTATGGTGCGTCCATGCTACGCGAAGCGAGCACGAGCCGAGCCACGAACGAACAGGATTCGTTCGTTGTTCGCGTAGCGTGGACGGACTTGCGAGCCTCGAACGAACATTCGTCTTGCGCTCGACTGCGCTCCGCCCGACTGTCAGTTTTTTCACGAACACAGGGATTCGCATTGCGCTCGTTAAGAGGACTCAATTCGACATACTTTTCATACAAAACCTCTGTACTTATTATGGCGTTGTTAAACATTTTTCGTTAGATGTTTTGAACAAATTAGTATCTTGTGCACTATATCTAGCCTTGTATCTAGGCGTAATTTAAATAAAGTGTGAAACAAATTCAGTCAAAGCCTCCGAAAAACAGCGTTTTTGCCTGAACTTTGCCCATATCTAATGTACCTATAAATTGTAAAAGTAAAGAAAACATTTAGATACCAGGCTTGCAAATGTATTGGAGATTCTAAATAACTAACTTTTTTTTCACAAACTTGTAAGACTTTTTCACAAGAAGTATACTCCTGGAACAAGTTTTATGAATGCGAAATCATGAATGACGACCTAGCGAAGCGGCCGCGAGTGATCAGCGGAATTTACCGACTGATAACCGACGGCTCTGATACTATCTCTCTTTTTTCGCAGTCAAACATTACGTTGGATGAAACAACAAGCTTTTAGACTATGCTCGCGTTGAAGTTGCGCCGGCCGCAGAGGGCCGCCTTAAATGCTCGTTGTAACGTCCAAACTTGATATCGCGAACAACGAACGAAGCCTGTTCGTTCGTGGCTCGGCTCGTGCTTGCTTCGCGTAGCATGGACGCACCATTGATTATATTTGGATGCGGTATTCAGTAAGGTATACGATCGTAATCCGAAATAACGCTTTGCTCTACCTGTATTAAGGTTTTTGACGCTACTACAATTGATCTATCATCGTCTTAAAATATATTTGCTGTTATAAGTGATCATTTATTTATAGGCAACCTCCCTTTACATTCAAACAACGTGATATGACCAGTTACTGACTATTTAAAATCGAGTTTTTAAATATTATTAGAATACTCTTGGAGGAACATTTTTCAACATTACGTAGTGACTAAAAGTAACGTGTTATAGAAAAAATTAACTATGTAGAAGCAACAGGTTGTTGTTACTTAGTTAGTTGCTTATAAATTGACTGCTATGATTCGTAAATGTTACCAATCAAAATATTGGCTTTGATGCAGTGTCCAATTGAAATCGATTGATCTACGCTGAGTGACGAATCTGATTTAGTCAGCAGAGGTGGCAAAAGGCCATATCATTTGTAAAGTTCTGTGCTGATGTTTGACACACACGTTGGGTTCACTGCTTGATGCTCTCGACTGGGGTTTAATTATATATGCTGAATCATAAGCCTGCCATGGTTTTAATAAATTTTATGGGTGGGCGTAAATTGTGCACGTATATTTTATCTATTCATACAATTGGTTTGATATTTATTTTTCAACCCGTTACACTCGCGCTATGAGTAAAGGATGGCTGCAAGAAATTAGAAAAATAGGTTTTTAATTGCTGTCGCGCTGTGCCCGAGCTGGCCCGCCCGAGGGCGATAGAGACAACTACAGCTTTCGTATTCCCCGGTTTTAAATATGAAAACTGAATCGATTTAAAAAAAAAAACAAGAATCATAATAAGAAGGGCTTTGGCTATGTCTGTCAGTTTTCCTTTGTTTTTTTATATTCGTAAATTTTTTTCGCTGGACGTCTGATAGGGGCGTTAAAAATGGTAAGTTTTTGTGATTTTAGAAGGCTCCTAATTCTTATAATTTTTAATTTATGGAGAAAAACACAACTGAGGGACATACCTGAGGGTGGTACCTACAGATTGCATGGTACAATAATCATTGCTCTACTGTCATTATCCAGAGAGGAAACTGAGGATTACATTTGTATGGAACAAACGCCACCAGCATTTCCACTTAAGGCCATTTCAACATCTAATTATATATATTTCTCGTGTGTTTTTCAGGGTTTCGTAACCAAAGGGTGCCAAAGTACCAACGGGACCCTATTATTTAGTCTCCGCTGTCCGTCCATCTGTCTGTTAGTAGGCTGTATCTCATGAACCGTAATAGGTATCTTAATTTTTAATACTAATAAAGAGAAAACGCTGCCAGCCAACTGGGAAACTTGCCGTCAATCGCACTGAAAAAAATGGACTACAAGTGACTTCAAAATTTTATTTAACAGTAACACAAAATTTGACGACCAATAACCTAAACAGAGTGACTTGCGAACTAAACTTATCAGTAACAAAACTACGTTTTTGTTCGTTACTAAATTATTTGATTAAATGTAACTAAAGTTAGTTTCCCGGCGACTAAAGTTAGTTTCCTGACAACAAAACGTCAACTTACATAACTAATTTTGTAGATCATTTTTTTCAGTTCGGAAGCAGCGGCAGTCTTGAGGAAATTTTCTACATATAGATTGTAATTTGTACATATTTGAAGTAAATAAAGTTCTGTTAATCACCGGATTTCGATGACATTTGGCGCACAGATGGAATATGTTCTGGATTAACATACATTATACTTTCCGTGAAAACAATCAACGTGGGCGGAAAATAGTACGTAAATATAACTTTTCCAAATTGAGGAGACATTTGCAATCCCTGCGATAATTGCAAAACGCCGGTTTACCAATACTCAGGCCGCGCTTCGGTCGGACACTCTTCTATTATGTGAAAATACCTACAAAACTATTTCATATTTGTGAAAATATGTACCACAAAGTACATAATTGCAGAAGGTACCACTTACTCTAAAAATATTCAACGGTATTGAATTTGGCCCAATCTCGCATACAAAATATTTTCATAGATTTTCTCTACTTTAATATTTGCTTAGTATTTGATATCGTTTCAAAGCTATAAGAGTCAGCTTGCAATTCATTTTTCCTATTTGAGGTGTTAAAAAAACATTTCTTTAAACTTGTCAATGGTCACAGTTATAACAAATTGTGTGAATCTCAGTGTATCTAGTTTCCCTTTTGTTTTATTTTTTATTTTTAAGGCAGACTTAAGTAAGTCATGCTCACTTTAAGGTCTTTGCTTGCGGTGGTGTCGTCCTTTTCCCTCCAATATGGCGAAGAGGGCGATTGATGCCACATGCGTCATACTTGTTAACAGGTGCTGCTTGTGGGGACTGGTTTGCTTAAGTTTGCTATTTTCTTATTAAATATCAATTCAGTCTAATTTGTGAGTTTACCGGGGCACGCAATTGTTTTCAGTGCGGTTAGAATGTAAATATTATGAAATGAATCCAAGCTTATTCTGAAAAGAGTAATTGCTAAGTTTTTTGCCGGTTCTACTCACCAAATGCAACCTTCCGATTATTATTCCGGTATTAGAGTCAGATTCGTCGAAAAGATAAGTAGTTGCTGCATTCCTGACAAAGCACCCTACGTGCTCGCCCGCTGTCCAGTGACGCTTTAAAGGTCAATTAAATTTTTAACAAATTGATTTTTAAAGTTAGGCGAGATGTGGTACATGACAAAGTCAAAGTCAAAGCCATTTATTCAATTTAGGCCCTAGTAGGGCACTTATGAAGGTCAAAGCTACTGAAGTTACCATCAGTTCGTAAGTCGGCCTTCAACTGAGAAGAACAGGCAAGAAACTCAGCAAGGTTACATTTTTTAAATATTTTTTTGAACAATCTGACTATTGGCTATTTTTTTCCAAAACATTATACATACATACGTTTTATTTTACAAAATAAAATACACAAACATAAAAACGCATGCTTGACAAAAAAAGCATGGAATCAAAATCCAAAGAGTATATGTAAAGATAAAATGAAAACAGTGTGTGATTGCTACTTTTATAAGTTGTTCACCAGTTTTTTTTCCATATTGTAGGAAAGTGATAGAAGGCCATTTTAAAACTATATAAACAATTTCCTTCTGGGTCTATTTATTTGGTGGTATCATAGACACTCGCGTAGCGGCCTCTATGCAATCACGTGGAGAGGTATTTGAGTGCATATTTTACTCATGCTGTACGCGATTGGCCGAACAGCTATGTACAGAATATCGTCAGCCTATTCGAGCGTGAAGAAATAACAGACAACATTTTTCATTTATTCAATAATGCACTCGAATCGTACATATTCCAGCATTGAAAATCTGGCATACCTACTGTAGCAGGTATTTAGGTTTCATGATTCTGATCCATTGAGCTATTGTTACTACGTATAGAGAAGCTATCATAAGCAACGGTTATGTCCCATTTTTTTAGAGTCAACTAAAGTTCTCTTTAGCGCTGAAACAATAATTAGTCGTCTAAGCAGACAGTAGAAACACGTAGCGCTATCAAAACGCTTTATTTAGTATTTTTTTCGCAAACACCGTGATTTTCACAGGGCTTACGAGTTTCATTCATCGTTCTATAATAAAAAGTGTGGCAGGATGGCCTCACTTGAACGGAACTTAGTTGTGATGTGTGGCGTCTTCTCTATACGTAGTAATCATAGCTCAATGTTCTGACCTAGCGTTCACAGGATAGCGTTACTTCTCTCTATTATATAAAAATGAATCTTATTTCCCTTGGACACGCCATAACTTGAGAACGCCTTTACCGATTTCATCCAACTATTTCTTTAAAGTTTTTTGTAGAGCATTAGTCTTAGCGATAAGACCGCCCATTGTACAGTAATTTGTTCTCTTTTTATTGTTTTTTGGTATACAATTAAGAGTTATCTATCTATCTATCTATCTAACACATTCATACAAATGTATATCGTATAAATATCTGTTGGTACGGGCGCGGGGCGCGGGCGTAAATCTAGTCGAACGATATTGTATTTAGTTACTCATTAATGGAATATTCCCAATACCGAAATAAATGGCTCCCATTGTATTTCAATGTTGCTATGGATAATTTCACTGATTCAATATACATTTTTTATTGACTAAACGGTATTATCAATTATCAAATACAGTGCCGTCGCAAATCCTCCAAAAGTTGCATAGCTAATCGAACCTAAATAGTTTCAGTATGTCTTCGAAAATTAGAAAAAGCCTCTTTTACTGCACTTTTATAGTCGAATGATTAGAATGTTATGCCATTATGAATTTAGTAGCCAACGCACATTGACTCCATGGCAATGAAGTTGGAATGGGATCGTGTTAAGAATGTCATTTTTTGTGAAATTGCATTAGCCCTCAAGACATATATGTATGTAAGCATATCTGCATGTTCTGAGTCTGGGTATTATTTACAAACATTACAACTTTTCGTTCTGGTAATCTACATATGCAAACAGTTCTTCCATGTCTATCGATCGAGTTAAGAACTTGTTTCAATTTTAATAACTGCAACAAAGTTACGTAATCCAGTTACTGAGGTACGAGCACGCTGATGCGTATCGTATCACGTCACGCCCGCTCTGTACGTGCCACGGCGGGTCTGTTTGTCTTGCGGCTTACACGGGGCGCGGACAATCGTGGTTTTATGTAATCTAAGTAGATTTAGTTGATAAGTGCCAACTTAAATAAAACTCAGGTTTCATGATAATGTAAATGTTTATTTTCAAACAGTTATTGACAGAGTGAGCGAAGTGTCCGTTTCAGCTTGGGCAAAAATGGTTTCGTGTGTTCGCGGGATGTTCGACTGCTCTCCTCTACAGGTTTTCAACCGGTTCACGTGATTGTGAGCAGATTCGTTAATTATATGGAACATATTTGTCGAGTCAGTTCAAAAACTGTATTTCGTATCGGTAATTATCGAGACTCACGAGGTCTTCAGCTCACAGAGCCAGTTGTTAATGTCAAAACACATGATATTTGTTTCATTAGTGATTTTTCAGTAATATTCAAAAGTATTTGTTACTTATATTTTTACGGTTACACTGAAAAAAATTATCTACAAAACTAGTTATGTAAGTTGACGTTTTGTTGTCGGGAAACTAACTTTAGTTGCCGGGAAACTAACTTTAGTTACATTTAATCAAAAAAATTAGTAACGAACTAGTTTTGTTACTGGTAAGTTTAGTTCGCAAGTCACTCTGTTTAGGTTAATGATCGTCAAATTTTGTGTTACTGTTAAATAAAATTTTGTAGTCACTTGTAGTTTATTTTTTTCAGTGTAGCTACAATATGCATAAATAGACTCGACTGTACAGAAGCTTGCGTGACCTACTCAGAGCGTGACATACCCCAAAAGAGACCAAATTGTGACAGGTTCTGTCACAATTTGGATAAAAGATTAAATAAATATTTACAGAAAATACACATAAAGAAAATGACCTAATAATAAGGTCTTTGTTAAAAATTCAATTTTTAATACAAGCATTTTTTAGTGACTGTACTTTTTGTTGACTGTACTTGCATTGTCATCCAATACACTAATGTATACCAAATATTAAGTCAATCCGACCACTGGAAGTGGGTGAAATTAGACTTGCAAGATTCCACCCGAACAAACATACATACATACATTGCAAGTTAAATAAAAGCTTGTAAAAAGTGCTTATCATTTACCTACGTCCAACCTATATTTTGAAAGCACAATCGAATTATTATTACACAAGCTCTACCGCGCGGTTTCATCCGCGTTCCTGGAATAACAAGTAGCTTCTATCTTTTTACCATAGGCTATCTGCATGGCAAATTTCATGATAATCCTTTGAGTAGTTGAGACGTGAAGGCGTAACAAACAAACAAACTCACTTACGCATTTATAATATTAGTTACGATATAATATAAAACTAATATTTTCAAAAGATATTTAATGTACTGATTTGGCTTCGTTACGATTTAATTATTATGTAATAGAGTCAAAGCTCGATTTAATTAAATTTAAGACTTACTTTCGAAACGGTGTTATCTTTAAGGATCCTAGGATCTAATCTTTGTACTAATATAATAATTTAAAGTTTTTTTGTTTATTTAAACGGGTAAATTACTGGAACTACCAGTCGGATCTGAAAAACTTGTTCAACAGTAAGAAGCTAAATTATCTTATTATATTATTAAATTACAGGTTTTTTTAACCCGGGTAAGTGGGACAAATCCCGGGGAACAGCAAGTTGACTATGAAAGAAGTAAAAACAAATATAGTACAATAAATTATATTTTGTGTTAAATAGAGCTCATTTCTTTCTCTTCTTCTCGCTCTTTCAGTTTTCTCTATTTACCATAGTTTTAGATATGACCATACAATCTCATCACAAAACCCATCATCGGCAAGGTTCCTCTTTGATTGGCAAAGCTAGTGCATTTGCGGAAAAAGCTCCCGACCCACGCACCGGTCTAAAGATTGTTAGAATAAATTGAATCTTTGAATATTATCTCATTTTATCAATCCACGCAGATCTATAATGCCCTGATTATAGCGATTCTGATCTTCGTATAATTATTTACTGTGAACATTGGGGTGAATATGAAATGGTATTAGGGGCCGAACGGCGCGGAGGGCCTAATAATTAGATCGACACGAAACGAGACGGGGGCCTAAATTAACTTGTGAAATATGCACAATGTTATTGCACGCCTTTTTGCTCTCTCAATAATAGTATTTTTAATTATTAAAAGGGGATTTTTAATTTTCTTTATTTTAGGGTTACGCTGTGGTGTCATGGTGTCTGAAGATAATAAATGGTGTATCCTGTTTATACGACTGTTTTTAAAAAAAATATATTTTTCAGATATCACTATCATTGTACTATTACTTTTATATTTCAGTGGGGCGATTACGTAACAAAATTTCAATCATTTTCGAATTGAAATCGATTCAATATAGCAGTTTTCTGATAACTTTTTTACGTTCTGATAACTGCAAATACAAACAGTGGTTCATTAGAAATGGAACCGTTTCCGATTTTGTAATATTTCTACCGATTCAGAGGTTATTTCAATCTGAATTTAATTGAAATAAAGTTACGTAATCCACGTACTGATGTTAGAAAGTTTCAGTGTATGTTATAGTATATTTCAAATAACATGAGTTCGGTGACACATGGTATTTTATTAAATTTCTCAATGGTTAATGTTCATTTCGATATAATAAAGGAATACTATGATAGAGCTAGGTTTCACGAAATATTGTGATTATTATTTCAGAGTAATCAAATGGAATTTCACTAGATATTGGTAAAAAACCCTTGACCTTGACGACTCATCCTATGTGAAATAGAGTATAGTTTGGAGGATTGTGTGAACGAAACGATTCGGCGTGGCATAGCTAGCGGGTTCAAATCCTATATTGAGTACGAATAAACGCTGCGCTCTACCTGAGCACAGCGTTTATTCGCTTATTATTATTGTTATCCGTATATAGCGTGTATATGATGATACCGCACGACAACAGACTAGAATCTTTACAAAATATTCTTTGTAACCAAAGGTATTTGATAGGGCAAGGGAATTTCAGCGATGTGGCTCATACAGGCCTACCTGCATCAGTACAAGTCATAAACTGAAACTGGAAATTCCATTTGGAAGTAGGTTATCACTTTCTAGCTGTGAAGTAGCTACTAAAAATAAACTCTTATGGTGCGTCCATGCTATGCGAAGCCACGAACGAACAGAATTCGTTCGTTGCTCGCGATGTCAAGTGTGGACGTTCAACGAGCCTACAACAAAGCGCGATGCGAATCCCTGTGTTCGTGAAAAAACTGACAATCGGGCGGAGCGCAGTCGAGCGCGAGACGAATGCTCGTTCGAGGCTCGCAAGTACGTTCACGCTAAGTCCACGTGTGCTTGGCTCGTGCTCGGTTCGCGTAAAATGGACGCACCATTATACCTATCATGAGAAGTCTATTATGTAAAACCACTCAAATTAATATTGGGATTACATAAAAGTGAAAAATTCAAAAAATAATCTCTATTATCCATCCGTGGCCAGGATTAAAATGTTTTCCTATTATTTTATATTTCATGGAAAAGGTAGTCAAATATAAAGCTCAAAAAATCTGTGTGAATTTTAATTCAATAAAATTGTATATTTCCCAGAATAATCGGATATTGAAAATGTTTCCAGGCGTAGCGAGGGCCACAGGTAGCAGTCAATTCAATTTGCAACGTTCATCGGAACAAAAGCCCATGATACAAACACTAATAAATAAATGTAGCGGTCCGGGACACAAAGTGGACTATACAGCTTCAAAAGTGGATGCACCAAAAAGCTATAATCCCATAAAAGCTGAGAGATTGACGAGGTTAAGCCCGATACTACGAGTCAAAGAATATTCATTATTTACTACATAAAGAAGGGACTCACGATTATACCAATTTTTAGTCGACCACTGTCGTCGTTCGCAACGTAATGGCGCATGGCGTGACAGTAGTTATCATCGCGCTCATCAACTAATGATGGTCTCACCCAAAGAACTTCGCTGAAAAAAATGGACTACAAGTGACTACAAAATTTTATTTAACAGTAAAACAATATTTGAAGACCTATAACCTAAAAAGAGTGACTTGCGAACTAAACTTACCAGTAACAAAACTACTTTTGTTCGTTACTACAATAATTGATTATATTATGTAACTAAAGTTAGTTTCCCGACAACTAAAGTTAATTTCCCGACAACTAAAGTTAGTTTCCCGACAACTAAAGTTAGTTTCCCGACAACAAACGTTAACTTACATAAATAGTTTTGTAGATAATTTTTTTCAGTGTTGTTAGCGTAGCGAAATCCTAAGTCTATGGTCTCAACATTTGCGACATTTGCTGTGTATGCGTATGATTCAAACCGAGATGCGCCTCGGGATGCTCTGTCTGTCTCGCTCGTGATTGCCAACGCGCGTAATAAGTTTTTCATTAATCATTTGGAAGAACATATTGCGAGAAACATTAAGAGGAATATGATTGCCTATACACATTCACGTATTTTATCCCTTAGGGTTGAGTTTCCAATAACACGTCACTCACGATTTCTCTTTGTTACAAAAAGAAAATATTATTCTCCAAATTTCATTCTTCTATTACCAGCAGTCAGTCAGGAACTCAAGAGTTGTTCTTTTATGTAATTTATTTTCTTTTATAATTACTGTTTTGTATAGTACCAAGCACACATGTGGTTTTTTTATTTCATCTCATTTGAAAGTGTAATTACGAATCGGGTGCTTAATTCAATTTTTAACGTTCACAATTCGCTTATGGGATCCAATTTCACCATGGTAGAAGAAGATTTGAGGTCTCTGGGAGTAAGACAGGGCTAAGTTCAACTATATGTAAAAACTTAACGTACATAAGTGCCTTACCAGGGCCTAAACTGAATAAATGATTTTTTGATAAGTACCTAGTCGTGTTCCTCACTCGTTTCAAACAAAGAGTTCACCTCACACAATTCCATTCTAATTCATTCATAACTTGTACCAATCCAAAATCCGGGCTACATCAACATACTAGCAAGGTCCGTTATGAAGCAGTTCGGAGGTACTAAAATCCGGATAATTTTACATACACGTGTCTGCCACAAAAATTCCCACGGAGCCTATACAATGTGCCTGTACAATATTGGTAGATATTTAGGTAAGAATCTATTTTTAGAATTTTTTTATTAATTTGAAAATTGCAATGTATGTATGTATGTTCGGGTCAAATCTTGCAAATCGAATTTCACCCACTTCCAGTCGGCTAAATATTGGGTATACATTAGTATATTGGAAGACTACATAGTTAACAAAAAGTACAGACACAAAAAAAAAATATAACTAAAACTTATTTGCATTTAGATTTCTTATAATAATCGTCCTCCTCCAAGAATACATATAATAAAATAAAAATGCGAACGTTAGTTTTCTGTTTGTTCCCTCTTGACGCCTCAACGGCACTACCAAACGTGATGAAATTTGTCACACGGATAGATCATAACTTGGAATAACACATAGGATACTTTTTATCCCGGGAAAATATAAAATCCCTCGAGAACGCGAGTGACACCGCGGTACCAAAACTAGATGATACATAAATTAAACGCTCGATTAGGTTTCCAATATTTGCCACCGTTTCCTAAGAATTTTATTAATACAGTTGATTGCACTGACTGTGCGCTCTAATTGAATATTCTATTAAATTTAAATGGATGTTTATATTTATGTTCATAGTAGTAGAAATAGGAGGTATTTGTTATTTGTTTATGAAATTTAATTACACACAATGTATTAAAATTATAAATGTATGTAAATCTATTACATGTAAATAAAATATACCATTTAGATCATACAGTGGTCGTCCGTTTGAATAAGTAACTTTTTTTTCTGTTCTCCTTTTAATCTCACAAGTTAGCTCTCCACATATTTAATTTATAGATTTATTAATAATTAATAATCTGTACAACTCACAGACAATTATAAATCTTTCCTAAATAATGCAATTGGAGTGAGTGGGATAAAAAACATGATACCCCGGAAAAGCATAAGGTTTAGTAACTAGTAAGAAAATAAAATGTCACCAACGCTCAATTTCCTCGAACAGAAATACAAAAGGTATTGAGTGCAGTTCACACATTCCACTGATGATATTCATATAGTACTCTTGGTACTTACACCAAACCCTGGCAACCGATGATCATTTTCAAGCAAAGAAAAATACATAGGGGTAATTTTTCATCAAAATTTTAATATTAGAAGTAATACTCACAAAAAATTGCCTTGTTGCATTTCTTACTAGGGATGGTCGCTGGTCAACCTAGTACCTAGTAGAGTTAATTGTAACGTTCTTAGGTTTTTGATTTTGAAAACTCAAGCTCATTGAGAACTGAGCACCATATTTTAATCTCCTGTGAAATGTTTTTTTTTATACTACTTAGGTAGCAAACAAGCATATAAAACAAGTTTCCAGTTTACCTACTAATTATTTTATAGTACTATATCAAAACACATCATCATTTCGACATAAGTATTCAACACCAGAATAGCCAACGTCCGAGGCTTACTCGAAATTAACTAACTGCTGTTTGAAATTTTAGTGCGAAATATTGGTGATTTAATAGAGATGGACGGGCAAATAGGTAACTGCGTTGTGCACCTTTAGCATTAATTTGTTTACACTATTCAGTAGGGGTGCTTTGATACAGACATCTAATACGATTGTTCAAATAGGTCTCATTAGCACACAGGCTATTTCCATTTAGAATTTCCTGGTATCGTGAATGGAGTGCGTTTTGTCAAATATATATTCGTTCAATAGGACTGTATTTGCTGTTCTGTATTTATGATCGACATCAAAATATTGAATAATTATGTAGAGTATCATACACTATCTAAAAGTTCAAAACAAGTTGTAAGAGTTCTGAATTTTTATCGATGTATGTAATCCGTCACTGTATACAGTGACTAGGAAATTTATACACTGACGAAATTCGGCAGGATGTGTGAATTAAATTTTACCATACACTTTTCCGAGGAATTCTATACATTTCTTAAGCAGCAACAGGAAATGTGTTAAATTCGAGATTAGGTAGATTACATGGACAATTTAGTGAAAATTGTTTTTATTATTTAAACTGAATATAATTAACGTAAGGGCTAAGCTTTTGTGACAACTTATATTGGAGCAAGTATTTTTCTGTTTAAATAGCTTACTATTTTAAACATATCTACCACCTACCACACCGATCAGATTGGTTAGGTTAGGTTTGAATTTGTACAACACAGCGCGCAAGCCGAGCGAGCGAAGCGACCATTGTCGCGGCAGCGGCCGGCGAGCGCTAAATCCACATGTTTGCATAATAAAAAGGATAATTTTACATATTTCCTAGCACCATTCAGGAATTGTATTTCACACATTTCAACAGGTTTCGACAAATTGTTGTATTCATTTCCTAAATTGGCTCGTCATTGTTTCACTCTAAAAATTGCATAGAATTCCTAGGTTTCATACATCTTCGGTAACATATAGATAAAGATAAGCCGGTTTGTTTGTCCATAACATGAACGTGGAAACCAATGACGAGACCTAAGGTGGTAAAGCACACAAAACTAGTAGGAAACTAGTAACTGTATACCAAGGCAAACTTGCAGTAACTGTTCCCACTTCACATGGATGCATCCATCACTCACCTCGACAATATTATTGTGAACTTAGGAGACACAAATCTAGTTCACCGACGAACTTGTCAGCAAACACGACTTGCTTAAGCTATGCTCACAATGCATTAGCTAAGTAGACTTAGTAATTATATAATGGCTTTATAGAACTTGTGAATTTGACGTGTATACTTGTTTAAGGAAGTAAGATTAGTGTTCATTCGCTACCGTCACATGCGAGTAAGGTGAGAAATATATTCAATGTACATTACTTTTCTGTTATTCAATAGTTCTTGTAGTAGTGAAACGGTCAAGCCACATCTTTTGACTACGGTGTGTAGTTTGTGAAGTTAGGGCTTGTAGAGTTAGGGCGTGTAGAGTTATAAGCTTGGTTGCTTGGTTACATGAGATCTGATGACTTTTTTACAGTGCGAGCCATATGGTTTTATGTTGCTTATGTTTTTTTTGTGTTTGAATTTCCAATTTTTTTTTTGTTGATTGTGGACTAAAAGCTTACATACCTAATTTCAGCTTTCTAGGACTTCAGGAAGTATCCTAAGGGTTTTGATGATCATCAGTGAGTCAGTGACGAAATCGGGGTGTTTTACCCAAGTAGCAAAATTTGGTCCTTTAAGGCGGCCCTCTGTGGCCGGCGCAACTTAAACGCCAGCATAGTCTAAAAGCTTGTTGTTTCATCCAACGTAATGTTTGACTGCGAAAAAAGAGAGACAGCATCAGAGCCGTCGGTTATCAGTCGGTAAATTCCGCTGATCACTCGCGGCCGCTTCGCTAGGTCGTCATTCATGATTTCACATTCATAAAACTTGTTCCAGGAGTATACTTCTTGAGAAAAAATCTTACAAGTTTGTGAAAAAAAAGTTAGTTATTTAGAATCTCCATTACATTTGCAAGCCTGGTATCTTAATGTTTTCTTTACTTTTACAATTTATAGGTACATTAGATATGGCCAAAGTTCAGGCAAAAACGCTGTTTTTCGGAGGCTTTGACTGAATTTGTTTCACACTTTTTTTTAAATTACGCCAAGATACAAGGCTAGATATAGTACACAAGATACTAATTTGTTCAAAATATCTAACGAAAAATGTTTAACAACGCCATAATAAGTACAGGGGTTTTGTATGAAAAGTATGACGAATTGAGTCCTCTTAAGTGTCCTAGGAGCATGTATTTTTTGTCCTATAGAACTCTTGAAAACGCTTATAAAGCTGGATTTGGGCGCAGGTTATAAGATTATTACGCCCTTTAGTCGTTTTGTAACAGTCCGGTAAAGTGCAATACAATTTTATAATTATCTTATTAGGTGTAGTTACAAGATAACATGTCCTATCCGGTAAACGCCCTGAATACGCGCGATTAGTGCTCTATAGATCTGGAGAGCGCCGCTACTGGTGTAATTAATCCAACAGTGATCAGCGTGATGCTATTACTGGAGCATTCACTTTTCATTCTTATTGTTACGGTGCCATTCTAGTGTATCGACAAAAAATATAATATTTTCAAAGGGTAGTAAGCAGATCACGAAGCATAACATACGTAACTTTTGTCTTTTGACTGTTGTATAAAGAAGGCCTACTCATCTTGCGAAAATAATTTTATTGATAAAGTGTTCGATGATAATAAACATATCTTCATGCCCCTTCACAACTAAACATATTTATTATATCTTCGATATATTTTTATTCGATAATATTAACAAATACTGAGACCGCCATATAGGATCGGATCATGTCCGATTGCTGCATTTATCAAAACCTTTATAATACTATTTAGTCAAATTTAACTACTACAGGACATACCTACTTCGCCACCATATTGGTTTTAGGGTTCTTTTTAACAAAATGGCCGATTACTCTAGTAATAGCAAATATAGGACACATATAAGTAGAAACTTACATATAAAAATCGCTGGGCATGCTAGTTTGGTGCTAATAATCTATTTGAAGTCACGACTAAGACAAATTAATCCTATAATACCTTTACCTATAGCAGCTACACCGAGGACATTTATAGAAACTCATGTCTTATAGAATAATGAAACAAGACGCTAACAAGAGTAACTAATCTTATTAATTACGCTTATAGGATCAAAAGCCACACTTTGCTTATTAGTTTTATAGCATGCGCTTACAAGATTGTAATAATTACAAGTTCTAGTAACTATCTTATAACATTATCCTGTAAACGTTTATATCTTATGTAATAGGATCTAAAGTACTTGTAGTGCAAATCGTCGTATAAGATGTTGTTGTGAGAACAGTGATCTTACTCAAAGCGTCTATTAGACTCTTAAAAGATGTTAAGTCTTATAGGTCGATTGCTGTAGGACTATTTTGCTACTTGGGTAGATATCAATAAAATTTAAAGTATAAGAGCTATGTTATTGAAACTTAGTTCACTATTGACATCATGTCCCGAGTTTTTTTTTGATCTGGTATAATCCAAACCCAAGATTCGAGGGTTCAAAAAGCGATGCGCTTCGAGAAAAGGTAGGTAAGTGCCCTTGCGCTTCGCTTGGTTCGTCTTGGTGGGGGCACTCTCGTGTCCCCAGATAAATCGCCTGTCGGTGTCTAACGTCAATAAACGTTAAATTTTTTCCAAATATCACGTTGCAGTTTTAACGGAGCTAAAACTGAGTAGGGTAAAGTTACAATAGCACTTGAAACTTTCAGCTGTGGAATATATTTCATACACGCTCGGCAATTTTGCAATACGATGGTAACTTGCCTATGTAGAGTTATCCGTGCTAAGTTGTTACATTTATTAAGTAAAATTATCAATTTAATTATATACAAATTCATAATCTTTTGTGTAAATATTTGCTATCAAAAAGCAAAGTTAAGACTATCATGGAGGTAATGTAATGTATTTCAAAGGAATGTACTTGTTATAAATCTTTGTATAATGATTTTGTTTTATAACTCATCATTTTATTAATATAATGTTTTCATAGTTTACCGACTTCATTTTTACATCCAATGTCAAGAAATGGGTATAAATGCATACCTAATTTTCATATGGTGTATTTTTAGACAGAACATTCGTGTCAAGAGGTTTGTTTTTGCAGTTTAGTTTAGGAATCGCTATCTTAATTTTTCCAATCGATCAGAGACTTTCTTTTGATGTGTGTATGTTTCTGGAGGTCTTCTTTCTAAAACCTAAGTTTGTTTTGTCATGTTGTAGAACTTTTGGTAAAAGTAAGGGTGTAAAAAGAAACCTAGGTGTAAAAGATAATATTTTGAAATATTCTACTCGTGTATTTACCGTGTTTTATTTTTGCCTGTCCATTAGTGTCCATTAAGCAAGTAAAGTTATGGACGTAAAATTAAATTTGTCGAGCTTCATGAGTATACGTATAGACGGCCTTTCGAATACGGGCTAGTTGGCGCAGTTGTATCACTTTACGCGCTGCAGGTCGTCGGTTCGATTCCCACACAGGACATGCATTTGTGTGCATGAACATGTCTGTATGTCCTGAGTCTGGGTGTAATTATGTATATTAAGTATGTATTTACAAACAAAAAGTAGAATATGTATTATATCAGTTATCTGGTTTCCAGAGTACAAGATCTGCTTAGTTTGGGATCAGATGACCGTGTGTGATGAATGTCCCAGGATATTTATTATTATTATTAATAAATGATTTGTATCATGACCATAAATATGAAAAGAAACTTTTTATAAATAAGATTTTGTTTATTTATTTATTTACTTTCCCTAAATAAGATTTTTTCCTATATAGAAAAATTAAATATACTAATCAAAAGTGCCCAACGCTATTTGATAGTACCAGGAAACTCGTGAAAAACTTCATAGTTTTTAGCAAAGAAAAACTTCGTGAGGAAACCAAAGCTTTGCCTGACTGGCTACCACTCTTTTCCAACAAATTTTTGTATGGTATCTAGATTTGTGTTTACAAAGCCACAAAATCCCTCACTACGGTGAGTAATGGTCAAAAGCCAAAATAAAAGAATATGTTTCAAATACATTTCAGAATACAAGATTAATATGTTGTCTATGGCATACCCTATAGGTATATATGTAGGCAGGAGTATTCCTCACAGACATTCAATTTTTCTCGTTTATTACGTGAACGGGTATTTTTCGCCAAACCACAATTTTTGATTACTTTTTTACCATCGGACTTTAACCTCAATAGCAATCGACTTCGTCAATTCCATTTGGTTTTGTTTCCTTTTCATTTTTGTGCTTGTTTCTTTTTGCATGTATTGATATCGAATCCATACGCGATCCAATCATGGCGTGTGAAGTTGTATTGGACGGTGAATTTCAAATCTATATTTTACAGATCGTTTTTCGAAGCTCCTACTGTCAAAGACAATATTTCGTTCGAAAACTAGAATTTTTAATGTCTTTTCTGATTATGTTATAACCACGAATGACACTATTATGAGGAAATGCTGGTGGCATTTGTGCCATACAAACGTAATCCTCAGTTTCCTCTTTGGATAATGACACTAGAGCAATGATTATTTTACCATGCAATCTGTAGGTACCACTGCATGTCCCTGTGTTTTTCTCCGTAAATTAATAATTATAAGAGTTAGGAACCTTCTAAAATCACAAAAACTTACTCCCTTATTAATAATAAAGTTATCCAACTTTGATTAGCTAAAATTCCAAAGTCTTTATCTGACAGGTGACATTTGGTGATCGACAGAGTGAGACGGGGCACACTATTACACTGATTTAGTTAAAAAGCGATAATGAATAAGGGGTTAGCATTTTTAACGCCCTTATCAGCCCTTATCAGACGTCGAATTTGAAGAATATAAAAAAAAACAAAGGAAAACCGACAGACATAGCCAAAGCCAAGCCAAAGCCCTTCTTATTATGATTCTAGTTTTTTTTTAATCGATCCAATTTTGGAATAAAAAACCGGGGATTACGAAATAGCGATTTCGTCTAATTTAAATAGGTATAATCGGTCCAAGCTGTAGTTGTCTCTATCGCCCTCGGGAGGGATAGCTCGGGCACAGCAATAGATATGTTAAAAACCTATTTTTCAAATTTCTTGCAGCCATCCTTTCCTCTTAAGGCTCTCAAGTGCAGTTGCCTGATGTGTCAGCTTTCTTTCAACATGAGGGTGATAACGCAGCCAGGCGGGTACTACAAAGTACCCTGCTACATATTCCTTACGATATTTAGCTAAAGCTTAATAGGTCCCACTTCCTTCACGGAATTTTGACGTCTCTGTCAGTGAGGTATCATAGGGCCGCTTATAAATGCAACCCCTGGTGTTGCAAGTGTCCAAAGGCTACGGTAACCGCTTACCATCAGTCGGGCCGTATGCTATATTGCTACCTTAGTGCCCTAATCGTATAAAAACGAATGTTGTAACATCCACTGGGACAAGCGGTATATTTTTAAATGATAAAGGTGCATTTATGGACATGTGCAATAGGTACTGTACGTGGATTACGTAACATTATTGCAATGAAATTCAGATTGAAATAACCTCTCATTCGGTACAAATATTACAAAATCGGAAATGGTTCCATTTCTAATGAACCACTGTTTGTATTTGCAGTTATCACAACATAAAAAAGTTATCAACAGCTATATTAAACCGATTTCAATTCGAAAATGATTGAAATTTTGTTACGTAATCGCCCCACTGGTTTAATTCTCTCATTTTAAAATGTAGACCTTGAAGGAAATTTTGTGATTTGGAGAAATCTATTTGCAGTGTTCCGCAGGTCATTTTAATAATTATTTAACATTTAAAGCCCATCACAGACGTAGCTATAATATATATTAATATGCCCAGCTATAATATAAATTACAGTACAGGTTGGCGAAGAAACAGAAATATATATTATAGCTGCGTGTGCGGTCACTCGAAGATTAGTATTGAAAATATAACGTAATATGCCTTGCTATGATTTATATTAATATGTATTATAGCTACGTCTGTGATGGGCTTTAGGCGGAGATAGTTCTAGAGTTTCGCGTTTCGAGTTCCGCGTTCTCTGTTGTACACAAAGCGAGCGAGCAGTCTAGAGTTCTAAAGGTAAATGGGCGTTCTCTGTGTGCAATGATCAAAGGCGCCGCATAGATTACAGTGAACGCTGCACTCTGAACTGGGAACTCTAGAACGTTGTACGTAGTATATTATTTATTCTATGCTAGAACTCTCTCTGTGGGATCGGCGCCTAAATAACATATTATTTTTTAAAGAGCGGTAAAATTAAACAAGTGACGATTAAAAATATTTGTACAATTAAACATTAAAATTACTTTGCTGAGTTTCTTGCCGGAGTTTTCTCAGGCCCGGTTTCAAT
Source organism: Polyploca ridens (assembly GCA_951394255.1). Lineage (NCBI taxonomy): Eukaryota > Metazoa > Arthropoda > Insecta > Lepidoptera > Drepanidae > Polyploca > Polyploca ridens. The sequence goes on from OX596244.1 coordinate 1,787,364, forward strand.
AAACAAAAACGAATCGTTTTGCTTACCAATGGTAGGTTTTTTTATTGCCAAACTGGGCATATAGATCATTTCATAAGCTAATTTTACCTGTGATAGCTACTTCCATATGGGATGGTCTGATATGCAAAGCTTTGAGGTATTTGCTTCATTTTTAGTAAAGATATAAGAGTCTTAATTTTAATAAATCTTAACTGATACCGGTCGGTAAATTATTGAAACCGGGCCTCAGTTTATTTGTATTTCTAACCGGTGGTAGATTCACTATTAACGTTATTATGTGCCTACACTAATTAAATGATTTTGAGTTTGATTAAGAAACCGGCTACGTGCGATACGGATTCCAATACGAAGAGTTTCGTAAAGAAGTTACTTGTATGGGGCCCTTTTTAATTTTATTTTTTCTTTTATTTGTTGTATAGCGGTAATGTCAACTGTCTTTTACGGTTTGAGATACAGCCCACTGACAGCGGAAGCTTAGTAATTGGGACCCATCATCATCATCAGCCTATAATGTCCCACTGCTGAGCACAGGCCTCCTTTCACAAATGAAGGTGAAAGGGAATGGGCAATACTCCACCACGCGTGCCCACTGCGGATCGGTGGAGGTAGACTAGTGGTCAACCTACTGTTGGAATTTTTCAAGCCGCCTAGGAGGTATCCAACTAGCTTAACGACTATCACAATTAAGTGATAACCGGGACCAACGGCTTTAAGTGCCTTCCGAAGCACGGAAACGCTCGATTTGAAATACCACTAGGCGGTCACCCATCCAGGTACCGACCACGACAGGCGTAGCTTAACTTTTCCGATCGATTAAGAACGGCTAATCATGCTACACCACGAGCGCTTCCATTGGACCCATAGGATTTTTTAAATATGCTTAATATGATAGAAACTGCTAAATCATTCAAATGTTAAATTCATTGGTTAATGTACGTTACGATTCTCTCCCGCTTCACTTCAGGACTCAATCGCAATTAACTTATACATTTTGGGACATGGTCATCGCAAAACTGATAAAGTCAGAAACCGGGATAATTTACTTACTATCCGGGACACGGGCAAACCGGGTCAACTACCAATCAACCGGGACGTATGACAGCTTTAAACTATCATCGATATAACGACCTAATTCTCTAAATAGTGTCCTGCACATTTCCACCAACCAGTTAAGTGCTGCTTAACGCTTAGGTGATTTCCGAACTCAAATTGCAGCTTGTGAAATTTCTGGCGAATTGTGCATTTTTATAGTTCTTCTTCATTTTAAGATTGGCAAGTGGTTGGCAACCAAATCCAAATTAGGATTTATTTCTGCCAGTGTCAAGTTATATAATAATTTCCTGTCACAATAAATCACTTTCACATATAGTCAGTCCTCAGTCGGTCACCGTCCATAAAAGTCATGTTTTACTACAATGATGGTCATTTTACTAAAACTCTTCACAGACTTTTTGAGACAACTTGAAAAGTCACGGTATCGTAATTATTCATTTCATTTCACTTCACTGGTGCACATGGATTGATCTTTATTGGATAAAATACCACCGATGATATGCAATAAAACTCAAAATACACGAATTTATGAAAAATACTTATACTAAAAAACCTTTTTCTTTTTCGTTTTCCTTCCCTCCCCTTCCCTCTATGCAAGCCTCTTATGGCTGCGTATAAAGCAAAATAACAATATTAGAATTGAAATTTACCCAAGTAAATAGTATTTAAATGAAAAAATATTTTTATATGGGTATTTTCATTATATACGCGAGGGTTCTGCCTGAGCAAAAACATAATGGAATGAAATTTCTTCGATAGAAAAAAATCACAAAGCTACCTCTAATAATAATGAATTTTCGGTTTTATTCGTTCATGGTGTATCTAATTAAGACAAAAATTCGATAAATAATATCACTAACATATGACCTAGGGCTGCTACTAACGATTTTTTAAAATATTCTATACTTTACGAGTTATTTAGATAAGAAGCGCTTCGTTCATTTTTGTGCCGCGAAACACGCTATCTCCATCTCTACTGTTTTTTAGGCTGCTACCTTTACAACAAAATCAATAAAATATTGTCGATTTATAGTCTTAACAACCATAAATGTAAACATGTTCTAAAGGATTGGCTTCAAAGGCTGAACTATGATGACACCGAAAATTTATTGGTGGTTTTGCGATGACACACACATGCACATACCTCCACACACATATTCTCCTCACACACACACACATACACACACACACTCACCCCCCCCCCACACACACACACATCTACATGCACAGTTATTTATTTTTATTTGAAGTTTCTTATATTGTTTAAATTTAATTCTCCATATTTTAACCTGTATTATTTGCTGTTACTAATATTGTATGAAAATTTTATGTTACGTTAACCGTGGGGTGGAGACCTGGTGTCCTGAAATACAGGCTCTGCCTAGCTTAGGCACCAGTCTCCCGCAATTTAAGTATTTATCATTATTACTATTTCTTTTATTGTTTTTACTGTAAACTTATTGTGGGAGAAATAAATATCATTATTATTTTTATTTTCTTTTAAATTTCTCCTACTTACTGGTAGGGTATTTACATTTTATCGCGGGCTTTTGGCCAAACGAAAAAATGGGTAAGGTATGTGAGGTGTGAGCGTGTTTATGTGGGAGATGTATGTATGTAATGTAACAAGTGTTCATGAGTGGTGTGTGTTTGTTTGTTGTGTGAGATTATTGGTCTATTGTTAAAAATTTGCGGACTATTCTACAGGTGTTCAAAATAACGGCTTTTTGTAGTTGGATGTATGTCATTTTATGGATTCCAAGTATTTTTAGGCTGGTGTGAAGTGTATGAGGTACAATACCAGTGGATGATAATACTATGGGAACGGTTGTAACTGTGTTCACTTTCCATTGTGTTTTCAACTCTATTGATAGGTCTGTATATTTGGATATTTTTTCAGTGTGAGTAGATCTAAGGTTGTGAGTGTTGGGTATTGCAATATCTATTAAATAAACTATTTTGTTTTTCTTATCGTGGAGAGTGATATCCGGTCTGTTGCAGTGTATCGTTTTATCGGTTAGGATCGTTCGGTCCCAGTATATTTTATATTCAGGTGTATCTAAGACTGTTTGGGGTTTATATTTATAGTAGGCTGTTTTTTGGTTAATGAGGGAGTATTTGAAAGCAAGATATTGGTGGATGATAGCTGCTACTTGATCGTGTCTATGTTTGTAGTCAGTTTGGGTTATGGATTTGCATTATTATTATTATTATTATTATCATCTCCACGCGAAGATTAGACATAAGTTTGTTTCATCTGACATTGCGATATTTTTCTGGCTTGGTACGAAGAAAAATAAGTCACCATAAGAGTGCGTACCAAGCCAGAAAAATATGGCAATGTCAGATGAAACAAACTTATGTCTAATCTTCGCGTGGAGATGATATGGAGATAGCGTGTTTCGCGGAACAAAAATGAACTAAGCGCTTTTTATCTAAATAACTCGTAAAGTATAGAATATTTTAAAAAATCGTTAGTAGCAGCCCTAGGTCATATGTTAGTGATATTATTTATCGAATTCTTGTCTTAATTAGATACACCATGAATGAATAAAACCGAAAATTCATTATTATTAGAGGTAGCTTTGTGATTTTTTTCTATCGAGAAAATTTCATTCCATTATGTTTTTGCTCAGACAGAACCTCAGACAGAACCATAAGAGTGCGTACCAAGCCAGAAAAATATGGCAATGTCAGATGAAACAAACTTATGTCTAATCTTCGCGTGGAGATGATATGGAGATAGCGTGTTTCGCGGAACAAAAATGAACTAAGCGCTTTTTATCTAAATAACTCGTAAAGTATAGAATATTTTAAAAAATCGTTAGTAGCAGCCCTAGGTCATATGTTAGTGATATTATTTATCGAATTCTTGTTTTAATTAGATACACCATGAACGAATAAAACTGAAAATTCATAATTATTAGAGCTAGCTTTGTGATTTTTTTCTATCGAGAAAATTTCATTCCATTATGTTTTTGCTCAGACAGAACCCTCGCGTATATAATGAACATACCCATATAAAAATATTTTTTCATTTAAATACTATTCACTTGGGTAAATTTCAATTCTTAGATTGTTATTTTGCTTTATACGCACTCTTAATATTATAGTTATTTTGCAACAACCCTTACATGAGGTTTAATAAAAATCAAATTGATTTATCATATTGAGCTAGCGGAGAAACTAATAGGTAATTCCCCCATTGATGTGAACCCCAAAAACATATGTCTTCTGTATCAAATAACCACAGAGGTATTGCGAGGGGCCGAATGTTCACGGGTATTAATAAAAAAACAAATTAATCAAACTTTAATAATATAAGTGACATAAATATTGGGAGACGTCGTGGCAAAATTTTGTTAATTATTAGCATTATTACCAAATAATTCATAAATTCTTTATTTACAACAAATATGTACAAAATACAATCTCTATATAGAAAATTTCCTCAAGCCTGCCGCTGCTAGGGTTCCCAGAAGGCTGGCAGCGTTTCGTCTTTGGATAGCCAAGCTGACGCGTTGGCGGAAAAAGCTCCCCGCCCGCTGGTCTCCGGAGGTCTCGATCAATTTTGACGACAAGGTGCGAGCAAAATGGCGAGCTTCGCACCCCCATGGTCCCATGGTCTCGACCGCAAAAGACATAAAAATATAATTGGGTCCAATCGATGCGTATTTTTTGAATGTTGAATTATCCGCACTGGCCGCAGCTGCCCCTGCAGCTATACGAGTCGCCGGTAAGTGAGATGGCGCGAGTGTATCGACACATGTGGCATCCCACACCAGCGAATTGCCGACACTCCAAGAGAAATTATAAAAGATTAATTATTATTATTTATTATTACCAAATTATAAAATATGACATCTTCTAAGCGTTTCAATCTGATAAATAAGCTGATTATTGCACTCAGCACCAAACCCGTCGTCGGTTGTAGTATTGACGGCAGTAGTCAATCAATTTTGTTAAGCTGACGACATGGTGCTGCTGAGTCCAACAGCCAGCTCAATCAGGGAGTTACTACGCAGTACCACGCAGTACTACGCAGCTGCGTTATATTTTGTGGAAGTATTTTACACAAAATATATATAAGATATTATATTAAACACAACAAAACAAACTCTTAAACAAAGAGAGTCACTGTATTTAATAGCTGGGCCATTATGTTATTAAGGACCTGCAGGGCTATTTTAAAACGTCGGATTCGATATCGGAAACGGATTCAAAAATTTCCGAGGCGAATTTAAGCAATTGCTATTTTAATTTCCGAAAACTTTTCACTGAATCGAATTGATATTTCCGTAAAGAAAAATAAAAAAATATTCGAATTCGGAAATTAAAATAGCAATTGCGGAAAATCGCCTCGGTCGTTTTTGAATCCGTTTCCGATATCGAATCCGAGCGTTTTAAAATAGCCCTGCAGGTAGATATTGAACGTGAACGCAGGGCAAATTACATTGTTTAAAGCTTTTCAAACCTTTTACACGAGTGGATGTGGACCTACTATACGCAGAAGGCGCTCAGATTCTGTTGGGACTATCATGATACTATAATGCCTCAACTATGTGAGTAAGCCTGAGTGAGGCTAGACCTAATGTAATTTTTGCTACCACGATTCAAAACATCAACAAATTTTATAAAAATAGCTTGAAAATTTGTTAACATCCTATGTATAATTCAGTTACTATTTTCCTTAGTCGTGAGTCTAATGAAATAGGCGACTTATTACCTACGGATAGGCGCGGCGATGCACCTAAAGGGTGCATGGTGCACGCCACGTAATTCGATTTCATGCGTGGATCGTAGGTTAATTAGATCAGTCACTCGTAGTAAAATGTTGAGTGGCCGATACGTAATTAGATTATTTGTACGCTTCGTTAAGTGCCCCACCATACCTTTTTTGTGCCATTGAAATTGAATTCCAAAATAGTAGGAGGTTTATGCTGCGCCGGAAGCCGTCGGTAAAAAGCTAGTTGGTTATAGTTGTACGTAGTATATTATTTACTCTATGGTTATAGGTGCCGTATTCATGAATATGGAAGAGTACTGGCCAACCAAGAATCTTATATATTATAATAAGATTCTTGTGGCCAACCAAAGAAATTGGATAAGTGGCCAACCAATGTGTAAAACAGTACTCAGTAGGATGAATTTGAGGATGATAATGTTGAGATGGAATCGTGGTGTGACAAGTATGGTGAAATTAACCCGTTGGTTCTCGCGGGGGACGCGCGTCCTATTATAACAATTGATGTCATTGTTGTATTTTAAAGATTTTTTATTAAACTTTCATAATACCAGAGGGATATTACGGATATGACATTTCGGATCTGGATATGGGTATACGTAATATTATACCGATATCAGATATGGTTACGGATATGAACTTATTTCGCATATCTGATAGTTTTGGTAAGTCTCAGTTACAATTATTCGTTTTTATAATAATTTTAAAAGGAAAATACAAATAGGTATATTACGATTTGAATTTATTTCTAGGTTATAATAATTTAGTACTACAATCACAGAAGTGTGGCTCGGCTGAGTGAAAACTTGTCATAACGTGGCTCAGTTAGACTCCACCCCTATCCCAAATTAAAATTTTTATATTATGACTTCAAATCTGTGTCAGATTAGAGTTATTTCATACATTTTAGTGTATTCTGAAGTCGATTTAATTTTTTTAAATCACTTTTTTATTTCGTCATTTTTAGTTTTTCTTAAATTTGCCCAAGGTTTTGAGATGTTTTTCCTTTGACCCCACACCTGTAGCTCTTATCAATAAGCTAGGCCGTCAAACACATTTGTCCATATCTTGAAAACTACTGAACCGATTTCGATGAAACATGCACTGTTATGAGATATGCGTGGACAAACGGCGTGCACTCAATATGTCCCAGGATATTTATTTATTTTATTTAAACATACATACATACATACAAACATTTACGTGCATACATACATACACCTATGAAATATTGTATATTTGTTTGGAAGCCCTAATAGATCATCATATTTGAATATATTGCAGTTCCAATAATATTACATACAGTAGTACCCAACTAATATGGCTTACCGATGTACCTGCGCAGAAGATACATTTTCAAAGCGCGGGAAATGCTAATGGTCGGCAGCTGCCGCCATGTTAGCGCGCGCCGTGCGGAGGGGCGTGACTTGCGAGTGAGACGGAACTAACAGCTGCACTGTATTATGAACCTTATAATAGTGATCTAAGGTTGATTGTAAGTTTTAAACATTCTTTCGTTAATGTTCGGGCCATACTTTCTTTTCTGTGCGAACGAAGATTCACGACGCGCCATATCAGTTGGGTAATACTGTACGTGTCGAATTGATAATATCCTTTTTTTGAAGTCGATTAAAAAAGGTTATGATAAAAACTATTGCAAAAATGTCATTAACAAAAGAAAAAACAATGCCAAAAAAATTGACGGCACAAACTCCACGAAAATTTATTTTTTAAAGTTGTATTGCGAAATTGCTAAATAATTTTCTACCATCATGCCGTTTAAGCGTACTATGAAAGGCTTGCCCTCAGATATCTTGGCAGCCCGTGGATATTTGGGCCACGACTGGCCAGCTCTGACTGCATGCCAACGGAAATGTATCACCAGAATGGGTATGACGATACAAGCGGAGCAGGAAGCTTATATGTCTGAACATCCTGAGGTAATAAACACTTAGGTATTTAATGTGACCATGGATTTATAAGGTGATTATAGCAGTAAGTTCGAATCCTGGAAGATTCGATGAAGGAAGGTCACAATACTCTAGGTAGGGGCGAGAGCTTGATTTGTGTCCGTGCTGCGTTTGTACTAACTCACCTGACTGGCTACCCTAACTTGACGGTGAATTCTGATGCCAAAAATCAGCGGTGTGTTCTGGCTGTTGTGCTTGAGCTTTGTATAGATTGGCAAGACATTGACAATCCAATAGGCAAAGGTGCCCATTATCCATTAGGTGGATCGCCTGAGAAAGAGATATCGAGGGATTTAATGTATTTATGTTTAGATCAAGGCATTACTGGAGATTTGCATTGGTAAACATTCAAAACCACTAAGAAAAAAGAATTTGATACAAGAAACGTTGGAATTCTTGACTAGGCCATTCTCAGATCTTGACAAGGAAATCAGAGAGAGACTTGGTATACGACCTGATGGACCATATACGCAGGTAAAGTTGGCCTATAGATCTAATAGGCCCGTTTTGACAGCACATGCACATCAATGTGTCAAAAAGAGACAAACATAGTGCGACAAGAAGAGACACCCTCTTGTCAAAACGGGCCTCTTAGATCTCGACCACGTTATAAGGACATAACCTAAAAAATCTGTGGATACCTTCCTTACGTACTTTGTAGTCAATACCACTACAGATATCCAAAGACCCTGTTTTTTTAGCTTTAAATTAAGGGTAGTATGTAGGCTAGATCGCGCGCGAAAACCAGCATTCATTTGTTACTTTGCAGTTGTGTTACAGGCACGCACACATGCATCAGATCCAAACATGACGTTGCGTCAAGTTAGGTACGTACCGCATAACGTGGTACCAGCCGATAAAATTCCAATATTATTAAGTAACATTATATTTAATTTTCTATTTAAATACCTTTTCTAGTGGCTTATTTAAATAAGCGCAACCAAAGTTTACATAATTATTATGCAGAATGGATTCACTACTTATAAGCAAAGGAAATTCAGTGCTATGCCTTATATTAGTAATTTGGGGGTACTTACGTTAACGTTTTTTAAAGAAGTAGGTACTAATCCATAGTAACTCTGTTTGTTTAATAAGTAATAATAATAAACAGTAATAAGTTTAGTAATAAATAATAATTAAATAAAATAAACATCCTGGGACATTCCTCACACACGGTCATCTGATCCCAAACTAAGCTGAGCTTGTACTATGGAAACCTTTTTATTTGTAAATACATAATTACACCCAGACTCAGGACATACATACATGTTCATGCACACAAATGCATATCTTGGGTGGGAATCAAACCCACGACCTGCACCGCTATAGGTGGAATCATAATCAACTGCACCAACAGGCCCATTTGTTTGTTACGCTTTCACGCCTAAACTACTACCTACCTACCTACTGAACCCATCGCATTGAGATTTGGCAATCAGATACCTATGGTATAGAGAAGGGTATAGGCTACTTTTATCAAGGGAACGCGGGTGAATCCACGGGGGATAACTAGTATCATATAAAAAGGTAAAGTTTGTAACTTGCATGTACGAGGCTTTGAAATTACTAATCCGATTCTGAACATTCTTTCACTAATAAGATAAGATAAATATGCTTTATTAGTACACCATATAGTAGAAGACGAAACAATACAAAAAAGAAGAAGTGATACAAAATAAGCGGTCTTATCGCTTAAGCGATTTCTTTTAGACAACCTTTGGGTATCAGGATATATGAGAATATGGAAGGTTTAACACATAATAATACACTTTCATAACGTGAAAATAACAGCTCTAGAAAAATAGAAAGAAAGGCAGGAAATGAGGAAGTTTATAGCGTGTGATAGCGTGAAATAACAAGAGATTTAAAAGAGTCTAACGTCGAGGCCCGTCTTATAGTCTGAGGGAGAGAGTTTCAGAGACGTACAGCTTGGATAGTAAAAGATTGGGAATAAGAGTGAGAAGTGTGACTGGGAGTTTGGAAGTTAAGTTCCATGGGACTATGAAGAAGATAATGTTGAGGTGTAGTACTCGAAGCGTTCCTTGAGATAGCGAGGGGCTTTAAGGATTAAATAAAACAGTGTATAAGAGTGGCAATCTGTGTGTATTCCGCCGAAGGCGGATAGGAAGCCACCTGAATTGTAATAGGAAGCTACATTATCCTCAAATGCTATTGGCTAATTTTCAATATATTTGCAATATAAATATCATGTAGTACAGTGCCTAATTAAGCCAGTGCGAGGCCCTTAGCAAATGTTATCAAGGACCTTCGACTCAGGTTATCTACTTTAATGGTTTATGTGCGGATCTAGCTTTCAGATTAAAAGAGATGGTTGCACAGAAACGTTTCACGACTTTATTACTCTTTTAAAAGATTTGGAAGCCATTCTATATTATGTTTATAATATTTGTCACGGTACGTAATTTAAGTATGTCAAGAAATCCTTTTCAATGATTATTATACTATTGGCCATGCAGCGGTTCTATCCCTTACTTTGTTTAATTATTAGTATACGCGAACGCAGGCCATTTAACGTGGGCCATAGCCATTTATCCTGCAATGGCCAATTCAGTACTGGATACTTCATAATTAGCTAACGAACATTTGTTAAATTCGGTCGACTGATAGGGAGTTCTGGGAGCACCCCCGCAACCCACTATGACTCGTTCGATGATTTTTTAGTATTTCATATGCAATTATTCCGCAGGGTTTCAAAACACCAGCTCTCCGCAGGGTAAAACAACGTTAAACCGTCGCTTCGGAAATGCTCTGTATGAGGAGAAGAAGCGACGCAACAAACTCCTCACGGGCCCAATGTGTTTATTGTCGTAATAATAGGTCTTTACCTATGAAATTGCCGTTCTGCAGTACTGGCCATTTCAAATCAAAATAATTTTTGTTTGGCTAAGAATTCTAATTTCAAATTAATTTTATTTTAAAAACATGGAATTCTTTTTCCAAAAGTAGTAATTTGTTTATTGATTAGTGTTACATTTTCATCGCATTTCAATCTTTTTCGTCATCATGGATACGTTAAAAATTCGAGTAATTATGGAATATGAGTACCGTCGTGGCAGCAACGCGGCACAAGCGGCACACAACATCAACGACGTTTACGGAGCTAACACTACAAACCAACGCACCACCTGTTATTGGTTTGCTCGCTTCCGTTCTGGGAATTTCGACCTGAAAAATGAACCTCGCGGTCGTCCGAAGACTTTGGTCGACAATGACGAATTAAAGGCGATTATGGAAGCTGATGATACACAATCGACGGCTGAATTAGCAGCAGCTTTCGACGTTAGCGTCAAAACAATATTGGTCCATTTGCGTCAAATTGGCAAGGTAAAAAAGCTTGATAAATGGGTGCCCCACGAACTCAATGATCGCCAGCGCGAAGTACGCGCCGAAACGTGCCTTGCACTGCTCAATAGACACACAAATGAAGGAATTTTGAACCGCATTGTTACCTGCGATGAAAAATGGATTCTGTTTGATAACCGCAAGTGCTCAGCAAGTTGGTTGGATCCTGGTTCATCACCTAAACAATGCCCTAAACGAAAACTTACCCCTAGAAAAGTAATGGTCATGGTTTGGTGGTCTAGCGCCGGTGTGATTCATCACAGCTTCTTACCAAACGGGATGAGCATTACTGCAGATGTGTACTGTGAAGAACTGAACACAATGATGGAGAAGTTGGCACATCTCCAACCAGGATTGGTCAATCGCTCGTCTCCGCTGCTCCTGCACGATAACGCGCGACCTCATACTGCACAGCAGACGGTCTCCAAGTTGCAAGAACAGGGGTTGGAAGTTCTCCGTCATCCGCCCTACTCACCAGACCTTGCGCCTACAGACTACTTCTTTTTCCAGAATTTGGATAACTTCTTGGCGGGAAAAAAATTCAATACCCGAGAGGCAGAACAAAATGCCTTTGAAGAATTTGTTGCCTCCCGTCCAGCTGATTTCTTTAAGAAGGGCATCAATAAACTGCCACTGCGTTGGCAAAGATGCATTGATTGCATGGGTGACTACTTCGATTAATACAAATAAAAAATACAAAAAAAAAAATCGTTTAAATTTTTTCATACAAAACGGCAATTTCATAGGCAAAGACCTAATATTACAATTAAATAATCACTTCACTACACTTGACACATGTATAGTCTTAAATAATTATAGGCATCAGAACCGGGTCTAACAATTATTGCACTGAGGTGTGTACAGCTCGAGCGCTTGTGATAAACTAACTGATAAACAATGAGGCTGAACACTAATTAAACCAGGACAAAATGCTCATCCATGATCAGATTAAAATCACGGAACTTCATACACCCAGCAGGATAGGAAACCAAAAAAAATACTTTCGGGAACACAAAAAGATATGTTATCCTGGATGTTTCTCATCCCATTAACCAAGATACTTAAGTTTTCAAACATACATCTGATAGAATACAGTCCCATATATTATGGCCATGTTACGGCCCTACAGTACACCAAAATCCAAACCCAGAAAACAGATATTTACTTTAAAAATCAATCGGCGCATGATATAGAATATTTTGACTACTATACTAAAAACCTTGCTGAATTTTGTGCCTGAGGCAACCAATTTGACTCTAGAATAATAACGAAGACCAAGAAATATGCAAGCACATACCGAAGCTGAAATGGACAAGGAGCCTCTCAACCATAAAAGCTATACCCGTGCATGGAGGAGGTTAATCTAATGAACAACAAAGAAATAACAAAATCCAACCCAGGAACAAAAAATCAAAATAAGAAAGAAGACGACCATCGAACGACAAAATTTATTGAACAACCTGGTATATTAGTCTAGAAATAATGTTATATATGATGCACCGGTGCCGAGATATCGAATTTTTATTAAAATGGATAATGCTCACAGAGACTTTTAGGCGTAGTAGAGTGTGACGACGAGAATTAAAAATTATAAGAATTTAAATTGTAAAGATTTGCAAAGAGGCTTATTAAGTTATGCTTAATAAAATAAAACCTACAAAGTAAATATCTAGTAACAATAATAGCTTTATAGTTAAAGAATATAATATAAGAACAGTGAATTATTTATAAATGGCCGTATCCATCGATATAATTGTATTCTACTAGCATTCTACTATATATACACAGTATTCCCAAGATTCACTCGGTTCGAATTAACTGAACTGCGTTCCGTTCACCTTACTTTAGTGTGCCTTCGACATTTATGCAGTGTGGGCGCGTACGGAGCGGCATTAATAATACAAGAAATCAAAGTCAAGTAAGTAAACTTATTTGTTTTTCAAGTGAATAAATAGGTAATAATATCACAATAGAAAAAATATTTCTTCATTTAAATGCCACGACTGCGGTGTAAATTCTATAGGAACGACACGTTGAACGAAACGCGTAGGCGCTATGAAATTCATTGGCGCTTAAGATGTTTTGATCGCGCGAAAACTATAATCTATAAGCGGCTGGGGCGCTACATTTTTGTATAGTTTGGTTAGACACAGCTTGTACTGCAACAGTCAGAGTACTGTGCACTCGCTTCGCGCAGGCCCCCGCCTCGCCCCCGCTGTCATCAAGCTCGACGGATTTTTTGTTCGGAACGTGAAATCTAATAAAATACATATATTATATCGATGGCCGTATCCTAACCTTCTGTTCAGCATCGACGATTCATTAAAAAGCCGCATGATTAAAAATAGAATCTTATTTATATTTTATTAATAAGACTAGTCTATCTATAGGCAAGTAACAAAATAAGCAATCAATGGCTGAGAGGGAGAACAAGGAAAATATTTTGGCATACGGGACTTTTCCAAAAAGACTAAGGACGTATCAACCAATCATGAAATTGATACCGATTACCATAAGTACAATAAATTTATCAAAATGTCCATGGTGTATTTCATAACTCTAATAATGTAAAAAATTAAAATGCACTTATTATGTTCTTTTTGACAAGCGCATGTATACAGATATATGGATGACGTAATTTCCGGTGTCAATAAAAAGCGACGTGGTGTCACCTTGGGACACTGGGGGGAACTGAATATTTTCGCGATTGCGTCTTGTATATAAAGCTTCATAATGACATTTCATAGAAAAATGTATGAACAAATGGCGTCGCAAAATTGATGCTTATTAATAAATAAATTACGTTATTCTCGTACAAAAAAATGAAAATGTGGCCCCACGGATCTGTTGTACATATATTTGTGATTCAATGTTATATATAATTTTTACAAAATGGATTCCAAATTTGATGGTATCACTAAAGAGGCAAACCTCGATTTTTGTGATTTTGGTAATATTTGTAATGTTTTTGCTAGTTATTGGAGCAAAATAAAAAAAAAGAGCCAACACGGATCTATTAATTGGTGTCTTGATTTTATGTTTATGTTCATATAATACTATTTCTTTCATGTTTTCATTCATAAACCACTAAAATAGCGAACCCTGTTTATGACGTTTAGCTTACATACCGCCCTTAAACTAAGTATTTTATCTTATTTTAATTCACCTACACTACTTTAAGGGGTGGAAGTACCTACTCATCGATATAAATCATTTTTTCTGTGGGGTTTTCAAAATAAATGCTGACAAATTAGCAGTACAAAATTTTGTCGATAAAGCGCCAATATTAATTTCTTGATTCCAGGGAAGAACACCTCCATTTAAATTCAATGATATTGACTTGGAAAATGATTTAAGGAAGATCATTAACGATCACTATCCCCCAGAAACGTGGAAGGTGCCACCCACAGAAGTCAGCACACCCAATACTGTGTCATCATCATTTCTTTCTATTAATACTTCAGCTACCACACTTCCTACGCCAGGTATGACATTTTGGATGGCATCTTCATCAATTAACTTCATGTAGTCCTTGGCAATGCTGTGATTACGTTACAAGGATTATACAGGTATATTTCATGAAAAAAAAACCCGGCCAAGTGTAATTCGGATTCGCGCACTGAGGGTTCCGTACAGACTTGTAGGTATGTAAATAGTTCGTTCATCACGGCAATCGAGTCTCGAAGATTTTTTCTTCTTTTTTCCAATTATGTATTTTTTGTGATTTCGCTACAAATTTACCGTGTTTTTCTTCCTGTACTTATGCTATATGACCTTGCTTCTTGGCAAATTTCATAATTCTAGGTCAACGGGAAGTACCCTATAGGTTATGATTCACTTGCGATCATCAAAATATGCGGCATAAACGGCCGTATCTTTTTTGTATTTCTCCAAGGGATTACGGACCGGAGTATTAGTTATGATTTTCAACTTGATACTTCCACGCGTTCCTGAGCAAAAGGGTTTTGACAGACAAAGTGATCCTATAAGGGTTCGGTTTTTTTTTCTTTTAATTTACGAAATCCTAAAATGGCAACAAGAAAATATTTTATAAGCCCTGAATAACTTTACATTTACATCAAAAATAGCTGTTCTTAACCTCACCTCGACTGTCCTATATTTTTTAATAGAATTTAATAAATGAGAACCAGCTTTAAAAAAATTCAAAGCTGCTAAATTAAGCCGTAAGCTACATGGCCTGCATGTTACTAGTGACACTGTCTTGCACTAGCAATTTGACAGTGACAGATATACAAATGGGCCAGAGTAAATTTCAAATAATGCAGACATAATTTTTGATTCTATTTATACCAACAGAGCCAATAACGACACCACAGCCAACTCTATCAGAGGCCATGTTCGCGATGGTATCCAACACAGTAGACAAAGCGATCTTCTCACAAGTCAACGATGAAGCATTGCGCTACGACTTCGCTTACGTCGAACTGAGCCATGCTGTTGAAGAAGCAATGGAAATCCCAGTGGTTGAGATACGCGAAGATATCGTTAATATATTCTACAGCGCCTTCAGGTTCTTTGAGCTGATAATCATGGAGAAGGAGAGGATTGGTTAGTTTATTTCATTGTTAAACATCTATTGATGTCCTTAATAAAGAGACTGAAGGTGATAGGCACAGCTGCCAGATCCAAGGTAGGTGTACGGGTACAGGTTTTCAACTTGAGGGTTATGGTTTACTTATGTGTTCTTTCACCCACAGCTCCAGGTCATTGTAGGATTTTGACCGGCGATCTTTGTTTCTACTCTCTGTATTGGCAGAGAGGTAAGTTTATGAAAAGGCGTACAATTTTAGCTAAGTCTAATTAATGTTTTTTTAATTTTCAAGCCGCTGAAATCGCTTGGGAGAAGAGAATGCGGAAGAAGATGAAGAGGTCTTTACGCCGAGTGGACAACTTTAAAGGTACTTCATTATTTCAATTCGTTTATTACATCCCTTATTTTTTATGTCAATACCTTCACTGGTCTGCACACAACGGTTGCAGTTTGATATATCTAAAAATGCATGCGTTATATACTAACCCCCTTATTCATAATTAAGTTCTCAAACGTTGATAACTTAAAATTCTGAAGTCTTTATCTGACACTGACAGGTGACATTTGGTGATTGAAAGAGTGAGACGGGGCACACTATTACACTGA
This sequence comes from Polyploca ridens, assembly GCA_951394255.1. NCBI lineage: Eukaryota > Metazoa > Arthropoda > Insecta > Lepidoptera > Drepanidae > Polyploca > Polyploca ridens. Next base: position 1,803,652 of record OX596244.1, read on the forward strand.
TTTAGTTAAAAAGCGATTATGAATAAGGGGGTAACATTGCAAATTTTTCTGCATATTCTATTTTAAATTTATTGACTAATAAATCTATTATTTAAATTGCTTAAAAAATATATTATTCTTATTCTTAAATAAAATAAATGAGCATTTTTGATCTACTCTTTCACGGGCCGTATCCGGTATTAGTTTTAATAAACTTTGTTCAAACAAAGCTAGTACAAATCCTAAAGCGAATACCAGGTATCCTGACTTTGTCTTTGTTTTATTGGCTTCACTTTCATGTTCCGCGCGCTGCATCTACCTTTTATTCCGTAATCTGAGGGTCTAAATATTTCTTCCCTGTTTATAGAGAAATTTAAACAAAGCAATCTCTTTGCACAAGAAGCCTGAAATACGAGTATTTCATTGCTCATAGTTTTTCCTAGCTTCCATCCAGTAGAGCTTATTGTTTATTATTAAATTCAGTTTTAGCCGTCTTACATTCATAAAACAATGAACACAATGAACCATTTTAATTAAATTTTATGCAGTCCCAGTACCGACCTACATGCGGAAATTGCGGCTTTTGTTTGCATGCATATAGAGTTACATGAGTGTCGCCAAGGGGGTAAGGAGGGGCAGCTGCCCCTTTGCTTTCTTTCTGTCATCCCTTTATTATCTACCACTTTTGTCCAGGATATGAAACTCCACCAACTCCAAAGAGTACAGTCTCCTCACACGAGAGCTATAAGAAGCCGCCTCTCCGGCCTTGTGTGTGTCATCCACAATATCACTACAATCGGTATCCTAAGGCAAGTACTAATTACTATCACTGAAAAAAATGGACTACAAGTGACTACCAAATTTTATTTAACAGTAACACAAAATTTGACGACCAATAACCTAAACAGAGTGACTTGCGAACTAAAACTTACCAGTAACAAAACTAGTTTTGGTTCGTTACTAAATTATTTGATTAAATGTAACTAAAGTTAGTTTCCCGACAACAAAACGTCAACTTACATAACTAGTTTTGTAGATCCTTTTTTTCAGTGCACGATCATTTCCTCCTTGAGGCAGGCAGAGGGCTCCGTTTTACCCATGTCGTCAAATTTTGTGTGAAATAAATGCATTTTCTGTTAGCACATTCAATAAAAACTGGAACCTATATTGGTGCCGATTCTGTTGTGAATCGCACTAAACTAATTTTAGAGACATCGCATCTTTTTCATACAAACAGTATTGAAAAAGGATAGAATATATTTAAAGCTGTCAAATTAGACCTTGCCGTCATCATTTGCGAGTATTTAGACGTAACCGCGATAGATGGCGGCTAATTTTATATTGCAAACAAGCATTGGACTAATTTGATAGGACAACATTTCTTACATCCTTTTCTTATGTTCTTTGTTAGAAAGAGACATAGTGAGATTAAAATTAGTTTAGTTGTGAACAACAGAATCAGGGCCATTGTGAGACTAAATTAGTTTAACAACAGAATCAGCACCATTGTGCCCCAATACTAAGTATATTACTACGATAATATTATCAAAATATTTAAGCATTATTAAATGCACAGTATGAAAAGAGTGAAATAAAAACTTATCTTAATAATACGGTATTTTATAATTAAATTTAATATAACTGCATTTTCACCGTAAACTGTTTGGGGTTTATCGGTTTTCTGGTATAACATTAAATAACTTTTTTAATATGTAGTTCTGAGTAGAAGCGCCACGTTGCAGGTTGACGTGCACAGTCGATCAAATAAAGCTTCAAGCTCATTTTATAGAGCTAGGCATACTTCCATGTTTATTCTCAATGGCGATGATTCTGTTATTTACAACTAAACTAATTTAGTCTCAATTTGTCTCTTACTAACAAAGTACTAATTAGGTAGCAAACAAACATACGGCCCGCCTGATGGTAAGCGGCTACCGCAGCCTATGGACGCTTACAACACCAGGGGTGTCACTCACGCGTTGCCGACCCTACAGAAATCTCTTCAGACCCTTTTTGAAGAACCCCATGCTGTACTCCAGCAGGGAGCTCATTCCACAATCTGAGCGTCCGCGGAAGGAAGCCCCTTTGATACCGCACAGTTCGAAACAATTCTGGTTTCAATATGTGAGGATGGACTACCTGTCGTTGAAGGTGGCCGTGACATTTGAAAAGGATGTAAGAAATTTTGTCCTGTCAAATTAGTCCAATGCTTGTTTTCAATATAAATTTTATCGCCATCTATCGCGATTACGTCTAAATTCCTGCAAATAAAGACGGCAAAGACTAATTTGACATATTATGTTCTTCTATCCTTTTTCAATAATGTTCGTAAGAATGAGATTTGATGTGACTAAAATTAGTTTAGTGCGATTTATAACAGAATCGGCACTATTCACTGGCTAAAATACTGTTTTTATTAATACAGGATAGATTTGGCATCTACCTACCACAAGAGGAAACCTTTAACAACAATAACACGACGGCAACACCGGCAATATCTGTCGAAAGTGTTGCCACTGACCCAGATAGCGAGAAAACTGATGGAAAAGTTAAAACAACGAAGACTAAAATCAAATAGGTTCGTTATATCGATTTGTCAGTGTTTTTTTCTGTCATAGTAATTTTATTTATCTCACATGGTTCCTATTAGCAATATAAAGCTGATAATATATTGAATTGATGATAAATCTTTTAGCCTTTTTCAGTACAGTGCATAGGCCTCACAGAGAGCACGCCGCTGCATTCGTTTCCTTGGCATCTAATGTTAGGACTTCACCTGCGTGTATGCCAGTAATTAGCGCGTTATTTGACATAGTACACACAGATATGGCCGGATGCTAGCGCGCTAATTTGCTAATGGCATTATTAATGTCGTTAGACGTTAGGCGATAGCTCAAATCAAATAATAGTATGGCAATCATTTAGTGCATTATTTATTACATGATTTGTTCCGATAAATTGCACGTTAAGCGTCACGCAGATGAATCCCTAGCATAAAGGAAAATCTTTAGTCCTAATACTACCACCTTGTACTGGCTATGGAATTATATAAGGTCCTAATAAATTAGTGAACTTCCTCTTGAGGGATGAATGTATAGGTCATTAGTAATCAAAAAATAATATTGGAAAAATAATCCGTGGAAAAAAAAATCTTCTTTGACTTGTATGGAGAGTCACTAATCACTATGCAAGTCAAAGAAGTTTTAATATTATTTAAATTCAATATTATTTTTTGATTACTAATGACCTATACATTCATCCCTCAAGAGGAAATTCACAAATTTATCCCACCAAAAACATTTTTATGTAAAATGTTGCCGCCAAGACATATGGCTCGTACTGTCAAAAAGTTATCAGATCTCATGTAGAGCCAAGCTTATAACTCCACATGCACTTACTCTACAAGCCCTAACTTCACAAACCATACACCTTAGTCAAAAAATGTGGCTTGGCCGTTTCGCTACCGTTACTCCCATAAGGTGAAAAATGTATTCACTGTTCATTACTTTTTTGTTATTCAATAGTTCTTGTAGTATTGAAACGGCCAAGCCACATATTTTGACTAAGGTGTAGAGTTTGTGAAGTTAGGGCTTGTAGAGTAAGTGCATGTGGAGTTATAAGCTTGGCTCTACATGAGATCTGATAACTTTTTGACAGTACGAGCCATATGTCTTGGCGGCAACATTTTACATAAAAATGTTTTTGGTGGGATTTCACTTCTTTTTGTAAGTTGCTTATGTTTTTTTTTTTATTGAAATTTCCAAGTTTTATAATTTTAAGAAGCTTACATACCAAATTTCAGCTTTCTAGGACTTCAGGAAGTACCCTATGAGTTTTGATGATCATCAGTGAGTCAGTGACGAAATGGGGGTTTTTTAGATATCAATAAAATCTAAAGTATAAGAGCTTTTTTATTGAAACTTGATATGTTTAATAAGTTCACTATTGACATCATATCCTGAGAATTTTGTTTATCTGGTATAATCCAAACCCAAGTTATAAGGGTTCAAAAAAACGACGAAGCGCTTCGAGAAAAGGTAGGTAGTGCCCTTCCGCTTCGCTTGGCTGTCTTGGCGGGGGGCACTTCCGTGCCCCCAGATTAGGACCTTATATACTGTGCTGTATTGCGAATAGTGCAGAATGGTTTTTACAGTGGCCAATTATACATTTTAATCTTATATTTTCCGAATATTTGTTATTATTTATTTTAATACCATCGACAATTTCATCGAATTTTGTTCAATTACCAAATGTAAATTTAATTATTATATCTCTGGATTATTTTAATATTTATATATGTAATGAATAAATCTTTTTAAAACCGAGTATGTTATATAATATTGCATTGTTGTCCAACGGTCCAACGGATGATTTTTCATAAAAAAAAATAATGTTTTATATACTTTTCAGAAGAATAAATAGCTAATCCAAGGTAAGACCGATTATTTTTTTGAGTGATATTTTTGTATTTTGAATTTTCTAACGTTTCACGTATTTGCAGCTATTGCACCTATTATCCTACACCTGCAGATATTATACTAACAGGGCTTTTAAAAGAATCTTTCTATATATCAATTTCAATTAGATATATGTACAAACTCATCCAATAGAGTGATAACATCTTAAGTGCCAGCAATAAGCTAAATAAATTAATACCAATATTTCCTCTGAAATATTAAAAGCCTTAATATTAATATTCCTAAGCGACACTGAATAATCTTTTGCAATTAATAAAGCGAACGAAACAAAGGTACGCGAAATTGCAGAACACCTCACTTGAATAGGCGCGAAATTAAAGTGGAAAGAAGAATATCTTTTGCTTATTGTTGGTTCTTTTCTTTATTCAAAATATATTTATTAATGATAAGGCTATATAATACTGAGTGACCATTGAGATCTAGTCAAATTGAGTGTTTTTACACAATAATCTATTTACAAGTGTTAAAAAAACAAGTTAAAATGAAGTAAAAATGCTAGGCATTTTTTGGTTATTTATTATTAATAGATTACCAAAAAAGAGGGAGATTTTCAACACGTTCCTTTTATCAAGCTTTTATTAATTCACTATAGCTGTTTGCCATACCATGTGCGTGTCGACTGAGTGCGTTTTAAACATTGCGATCCTTTCAGCGGTTTAGGCGTGAAACAAATAAACAAATAAAAAAGGTTATGATATACACAATAAAGCATTTTTATTATAATAATTGATAAGTTGTATTTATAAGAACTAGTCAAGGCAGAGACCCTTAGTACAGTCGGTTACAATGAAATCTAATTAATGTTAGAAAATTATGTATCCAAATAATTAATAATTATGTGTACCACTATATTTCCACTGAAGGGTATATAGTCAACTATGGCATCCAAGAGGTTACACAATTTTGGAACAATAAATGGATAGATTTCATTGTTACCGACTGTACAAGAAAACTGTAATTTGGCATGAAAGTGTTTTTTCAGGGTTTTAGGTGGAAATTTTTGTTAAACGTCCCAGCTAAACAGTTATTTTTGGATATGTTAAAAAACACGCAGTAGGAGAGTAAGTTAAATAGTAACTTATAAAATGTACTTGACATTTTAATCCATTAAAAAAATTTAGTTGAAGTTATTTAAACAGGTATGTAGCGACCACCTACATAAAGAAGTTCACACACCAATCGATAGATGGCGCCCCAACATCCTGCATCGCGCTCACATGGCGCGTACTAAGTTTTCTCAGCGATCTGATACAACCGTCCGACACGTACCGTTTGGACCACGGTTCCCGGACGGTGTCAGGGCTATTTTCCGACTTACATATTTTCCATATTCCTATTTTTCCACATTCTAAAAAATCCAATTTCTTATTTTTTCATTTCTAATTTTCCGCATTATTATATTTCCATATTATTACTTTTACAAATTCCTATTTCTACATTACTTATTTTCATCAAGGCAGTACAATCGTAACATAAAACATTTAATTAAAACTAATTTTAGAGTGAATTGAATTGAATTAAAAAAAAAAGTTCTCTAGTTATAGCGTGACCAGAAGAAATAGGGGTTATTATTTATATTAGATATCGTTGGGTAATATCACCAACGCGTGTACGTGCGGGCGCATCACAGGTTGCCAGGGCGACTGTCAGTCTTGTTTTTACGGGAGTAAAATTTATACAAAAATATAAATCAATCATCAGACCATGAAAACCATATATGGTCAAAGTCCATCTCACGACAATTCCAACAACTCCAAACACGGCTAGGTAAGATACGTTGCTCCGCTATGGAGTTCCGGTGCCCACCTTTAGCTCCATCATCATATCAGCTGGATGGCACCAAATTATTGGACTGTCATCCGATCTACATATTGCAAAGTTTTGCATCGATACGATAATAGAAAGAAAAGAGATAGAAATAACATCCCTCGTATGTCGTAAAGCACTTGTGCGGCAACGTCGTATTCCCTCCAAACGAAGTGGCAATGGCAACCTTACACAAAAAAGCGGCTCACGCATATTTATCGGCAAAATGTACAAAAATCAAAAATACACCAAAAATACCCGTCGATTCAGCGCCTCTAGCGGCAAACCACTGAACTAAATTATCCACGTCCAGACACTCCGGAGGAGAAACAGCTTCCAAGCGTTTTTTTTATACTATAGGTTTCCCTATGGAATATTGTTTATTTTGGGTGAAAATAATCTTCAGTGGACGCACTATGGCATTTTTAGGGGGTGGACGCAAGATGTATAAATATATATACAGAGTTTCCTTTACCTAATGGTCCAAATGATAACAAACGAAAGCTGAGATGCCCTATGAAAAAGAAAGAGTTAAATATTTGCAAAAAAAAACAGCTAATGAATATTAAATTTCTATTATAATCTCAATATTTATTTATTTTTGCTTTATGTATCAGACTGTACTCATTCGGAATTTTTTTTTTTTACAATCAATAATTTGGAACATAAGAAAGTCGGAAAATTAGGAATTTGGAAATTTTATAATTTGGACAAATAAGATTAGGTAAAACAGAGAATATGGAAAATCTATAATATGGAAAGCCTGAATTTGGACTTTATGGCTGACACCTCCCAGACACGATGACCCACAGATTTTAAATGAAGGTGTCATCCACTTTGCACCTCCTTAAGTAAATAGCCCACTTCCAAGTTCATATATTGTGACAGACAACTACGGAACCCTACACTGCCCCTGGCCCGACACGTACTTGGCTGGTTTTCTTATTTTATGTCAAGCAGGTAAGTGATCACCTCCGCTAAATAATCTAACTTCCTGAAAGCTCCCTTTGATACGAGTATTTATTAAGTCCAGGTATTAAAAGCCTATAGGTATAGCAGCCGTACAGAGCAGTTTTATGTGGAATAATTTTTAGTCCTGATAAACTTAATTATTTATAGTGATTTATAATTTACAGAATTACCTAATTTTCTTATTAGTTCAGAGGGCGAATAACCTTATTTGACTTTCGTCTTTCTTTGACATCCGACGTCAAAACGGGACAAAAGACAAATAAGGTTATTTTAACCATGATCCAAAATACTTTGGCATACTGGCATTCCGGGAGAGAAACTTTTTACGTCACTATCCAGTTGCCACTTTATTGTAACGAACCACAGAATTATGGAAATATTTTCAGTCACTATTTTGTCAAAAATATGTATAAAGCATTTTAACTGACATAGCGTTTGTCTAATCAAACTAATAAGTTAAACGTGAGTGAGCATATTATTTTAAATTAAAACCTTATAGTTTTATTGTAATCCCACCGGAAATACTAGGGGTGCGGGGAGCCATGATTACATGCGACTGGTAACACTAAAACGCGGCATCTCATTGACATTTATTGCCATTTTGACGTGTATTGTTATCTTTGTCGAACATGCTAAATTGTGATTTTCGCTCTCGCTCAGTTTTAGTATACGGAGAGTTTCTCAAACTTTTAAGGACGCGTTTTGGACTTTTATGGACTAAAAAACTAAAAATAAAATATTAAAATAGAATGTTAATTATATCAGATTTAGAAGTTCATATACAGGCTGTTGTTTTGGTCGGCGACAAGCGACCCAGAAGATGTAGTACAAAATATATATTCCCCAAAAATGGACTTAATTCCATTAAATACTGTAAATATGTTGAGAAATACCTTATTCAATTTGAAATAAAATTACTGCAAAGTATGGTTACTAGGCACGTGCACAGACTAGAGCTAGGCGCAAGCCGCCATCGCCCTACCCCTTTACTCCCTCGTACTCCCGTTGAGTATTATGTCTACACTTTAGCTTATTACATGATTTTCAAAACTTTAATTTTTTTATTTTTATTATTAAAAAAAAATAAAGTATTTTTTTTATATTTTTTTTTTCACCAGTATCATTTGTATTATCGACCCTGAGTCGCTCGTCGCTGACCAAAACAACGACCTGTATAATGTCAATATAAATGATAAACTTTAATTATGAAATTGAAATGTTATCCTTTGAAATGACTGTCAAAGGTTACCAATATCTGTATCTTAAGTGCTGTAGTGTTTTTATCGGTATCATTGCACTGGCAGTCTGGCACTGATTCGACTTCATTGCACTGATCACTAACACTTTTCCCGCAGCAAGACTCGACGTTGGCGGCAGCGGCTGTTGTCAGATACCACGAGATTGTGGGAGTTTTCGCTTGCACCAGATTGCAAGAATCAATATGGATTATTATTATTATATTTATAGGGTAACAGAAAGCAGAAAACAATAAAATTCATAAATATCAAATAGACAATATTATGAAGGAAGGAGGCCATCTTCAATACCCACCCTATCTCATGACCTGGGATGAAGTCCCAAAGCACTTCTCAAGATCAGGCGATCCTTCACAACTACCTTCGTAAACAAGTCCGCATATTATTCAGAACTTGAAATATACATTTATATTAAGTCTTCCATCGCAAAACAGAATCTAATAAACTTATAACTCGTATCAATGAGTTTAGTTTTGTAGTGGAGCTGCGGATTCTTAATTAACTTCATCGTAGGCTGATTATCAATATACAGAGTCGAGGAAATTTCCTTTCCATTGAAGTAATTTCAGTAAGCACTCTATAGCTTTTATATATCTGAAGAGCCTTTTAACCTAGTGCCAATGTATTTCTCTTGGGATTTCCACATATTGTGATCATTTATTCACAGCAAATGCAATATTAGGGCGACTTACGATTGATAAATAAATTAAATTACTAATTACTTCTCGATAAGTAATTTTTTCACAAGTGTCCGACGATGACATTCTTGTTTTCTTTCTCTATAACGGCCAACATATTTTTAGGTTTAGAACATAGTTCGCATCACTAATTTTGAACTTTTTCGAAATTTTCTTAATGCATTCAGCATAATTTTCTTCTTGACGCATGAAAATTGCATCTTTTTCGTCATAAATTTGCACACCAAGATTTCTCTAGTGTCCTTAGAAATTGCTCAATTTTATTCTGATCTCCAATAACTAGACCGTCATCAACGTTAATTGTAACATTCAGACGTCGATTATCACTAACAAAGGAGCATAGATCAGAATCGCTTTGCGGTAAATCATATTTACCATTGGGTAAATCCACATGGACCCATGTATCATTTTCATAAATTGATTTCATCTCCATAACCAGTTTCAATATAAACTAGATTGACTTTCCCCAAATTTAAAAGTTTGAGAACCGTCGACGGCGGAAATGACGTACATCGTGTCTCCCCGTGTCTCGGAATACCATACCTGATATAATTATACCATGCGCTAAATAATCTAACTTCCTGAAAGCTCCCTTTGATACGAGTATTTATTAAGTCCAGGTACTAAAGCCTATTAGGTGATAGATATAGCAGCCGTACAGCGCAGTTTTGTGGGGAATAATTTTTAGTCCTGATAAACTTAATTATTTATAGTGATTTATAATTTACAGATACCTAATTTTCTTATTAGTACAAAGAGCGAACCACAAGCTCTTAAAACAAGGTTAAAATAACCTTATTTGACTTTCGTCTTTCTTTGACATCCGACCTCAAAACGGGACAAAAGACAAATAAGGATATTTTAACCTTGTTTAAAGAGCTTGTGGTAGGCCCCCAGTACGCTACTCCATTGTAGCTGATATTTTTTTTGTAATGTGTCAAATGTACAGTTTCATACAATCTGTCAAGCCAGCTTTTCACTATGGGATATAATATAAATTACATCTTGAGATATAATAAATAATCTAACTTCCTGAAAGCTCCCTTTGATACGAGTATTTATTAAGTCCAGGTACTAAAGCCTATTAGGTGATAGATATAGCAGCCGTACAGCGCAGTTTTGTGGGGAATAATTTTTAGTCCTGATAAACTTAATTATTTATAGTGATTTATAATTTACAGATACCTAATTTTCTTATTAGTACAAAGAGCGAACCACAAGCTCTTAAAACAAGGTTAAAATAACCTTATTTGACTTTCGTCTTTCTTTGACATCCGACCTCAAAACGGGACAAAAGACAAATAAGGATATTTTAACCTTGTTTAAAGAGCTTGTGGTAGGCCCCCAGTACGCTACTCCATTGTAGCTGATATTTTTTTTGTAATGTGTCAAATGTACAGTTTCATACAATCTGTCAAGCCAGCTTTTCACTATGGGATATAATATAAATTACATCTTGAGATATAATAACTATAAATATTTTTTCGACAACGCAGAGAACCTCATGCGGCGCAAATATAGCGGTTTATCGAACACTTATATATTTGAGCCGTTTGGGGTTGAAACCCTAGGACCTTAGGGTCAGCAAGCCCACCACCTATTTAAAGAAATCTCTAAGCGGTTGGTGGAAGCCACACGGGACCCCAGAGCTGGCGGCTACTTAGCCCAAACAATAAGTCTCGCAATCCAGGGAGGCAATGCCGCCATTATCCTAGGTACTCTGCCACCAGAGGATGAGTTTTTTATTTATAATTTAGTTTTATTTTAATATTTAATTAGTTTTAGATAGTTTTAATTTTTTTACTAGTTCGAGTTTTAGTAGATAGATTTAAATATGTTAATGTTTAATTTATGTTTAATGTTTTGAAAATAAAGTTCATCAAAAATTCAATAGAATATTAATATATTATTATGAAAGGGTACTAAAATGCCAACCTAATCGTATTTAAAAAAAATAAGAACACACAATTTAGTATAGAGACAATAAATCCACATTTTATGAATAGCCATAGATAACAAAGATGAACATATTAAAGTTGTTAATAACTGAAGCGGTCTCTTTTTTTCTTGCAAGCACCCTCCTTCTTATCAGATTCGGATGACAGTAATTCTTTGAAGGACAACGGATGAAATGGATTGCCACCACCGCCGAAGAATTTGCTCATGAATTCTACCCTGTAATTTTTTAGGATTAATCTTTTACTATGTACAATAAAAAAAAAACTATTATATTATGTCACCGTGGTCAGTGATGATCTGGCCGAAGGTGGAAGAGAATCTGTCGGAATACACCGGTGGCTACTTGGCTACTTGACGACAGATTTTCAACTAGACTTTTTCAACATTCACACACAGGTGCTATATATTGGCGGTATGTATATTCTGTATATTGTGCAATAGTTTCCTCACGATGGTTTCCTTTACCACCATAGATTCAATATTTCCTTGAAACTGGGTGTTGTTTCAAATACTAATACCTCGTTCCAGAGGGATAATTACCCAAAATCAAATTCTAATTCAAATAATTTATTTCAAATAGACCTTCGCAGGCACTTGTCGATAAACAAGCATACCCGTCTGATGGTAAGCGGTTACCGTAGTCATATGGACGCTTGCGACACACGAAGCATTGCTCACGCGCTACTGACTTTTCCTCCCTCCCATATGAGTTCTGGCGACCTTACTCACGCGCAGGAACACAACTTTACACAACATTTGGCTGCGATATTCTGTAAGGTGGAGGTACTTCCCCAGTCGAGCTGCTCTTTGATCGAATAAACGCTATGCTCTACCTCTCTTACTCTAATACTCTAATACCGGTTCAGAAAGTTGCATTTGCTGAGAAGAGCCGGCAATAAACTCAGCAATTACTATTTTCAAAACAAGCTTAGATTCATTACACAATAATTTTACATTCTAATCGCAATGACAACAACTGAATCGATATTTTATAAATAAATAGCAAACTAAAGCAGACCTCCATTCTATATGTTACTCCAGGTTATGATCTATCCGTGTGCCAAATTTAATCACGATTGGTAGAGTTTATAGTTGAATATGACAGGATAAGAAAAAGAAAATAAAGGGTATCGAAGAAAGGTTGCTTGCTTATCGGTTTTCTACAGGATATATTTTGGAGAGTGTGCGCAGGAATTGTTCAACCTTATTCCACCATCCCCATTTTAACACCGAAACACAAGACACCGGGAACATTTTCACCCGTACGTTGTTGACATACCGAATATACGGACACAGCGTTTTGCATCCTCATTTATAATGCGGACAGCAAGGGAGTGGAACTTGCTTCCGGCGTCTGTTTCCTGACGCCACAATCTAAGTACTTTCAAGGCCAGAGTGAATAGGTTTCTTCTGGGTAAGCGTGTTTCATCTTAGGCTTCGTCATCGCCCCTTATGGGCAGGTCAGTGGCCAAACGCAAGCCAATTTAATAAAAAAAAAATGAAGTAAATATGCTCACCAATGTAACCGCAATGTGTGTAGAAAAGCGGATAGTCCTTCCATTACCACCAATATAGATATAGTGAAAGCGGCCCAAATTGCAAATATTACAAATAATTTCAATGCCCCCATCATAGTGTGATCCTGGAGAGCCAATTTCGATAGAATCATAGCCCATAACATTTCTGAGAGTTCTGAAAACATAAATGGATAATTTTCCGAATTCTGAGCAAATATTTCATCAAATCTAATGTTAATTAAATTGTATGAAAGTCCTGTTTTACTATCAACTTGGATTCAATTGGATATTGGAAATGCTCCTAAGTGAATTCAAGAAATGTATGCCAAGTGCCAATCACGGAATATCTTACTCGTAATATTCCCAGTGGGAATTACGTCCTACAAACATTAAATATCATAACCTTCCTCTGCTTCGCCGTAGTCGGGTAATGAAGAGGTAAGTGTGTAATATATTTGGATCTAGAAGACTACTGATACGATTTAGATTTTTTTTTCACTACACTGAAAAAAAGCTTCTACAAAGCTAGTTATGTAAGTTGACGTTTTGTTGTCGGGAAACTAACTTTAGTTACATTTAAACAAATAATTTAGTAATGAACCAAAACTAGTTTTGTTACTAGTAAGTTTTAGTTCGCAAATCACTCAGTTTAGGTTATTGGTGGTCAAGTTTTGTTTTTTTCAGTGTAATAGGAAGCTACATTATCCCCGAGTATTTAGTGGTTACTTTTTATCTGTTTTGGAGTACGATTTCGCTCACTGTGTCGTATATCACTCCTTTAAATGTATGACTTATAATCATTGAGCTATTATTACTACGTATAGAGAAGCTACCATAAGCAAAGGTTATGTCCTATTTTTTTAGAGTCAACTAATGTTCTCTTTAGCGCTGAAATAATAATTAGTCATCTAAACACACAGGAGAAACACATCAGAAAGCTTTTAGGAGGATTTTTTTCCACCATGATTTTCACGGCGCTTACGCGTTTCGTTCATCGTTCTACAAAAACAAGTGTGGCCGGATGGCCTCAATTGAACTGAACATAGTTGTGATGTGTGGCGTCCTCTCTATAACATTGCATTTTGACTTACGTGCATGTGCCAGTGACAATGCCCATAGTCGTAGATACGAAGCAGTGTGAGAGATAGTGCTCAATACAAACTCAATAGTATGGACTCCCTGGTGTATCAAAAGATCGCTGAATGGGACCTTATGCTTGTTCACTTTAGCAATTAAAGTATCATGCACATTTTTATCTAAGTCCTGTGGCCTTTTCGATTCATACACATGAAGTTCCGACTGTAAGGAAAAATTGTCATGAGAAAAAATCATGTGATTACGACTTAATACTTTAGAATGTATTAGTTGTTTTTGTTATTACGAACAGAAATGTTTTCTCCATTCGGATTAAACGAGATTTCCCCACATAATCATGGTTTAATAGTGGTATAGCAGGCTAATTACCAAGTAATTAAAGACATCGGCAAAATAGTCGCCGTTGCCGGCGGCATCGATGAAAAATCGATGTTAGAGTAATACCTTGCAATCAAATTTCGCAACTCGTTAGTGATTTTGCTCTGATTTTGAACAGTAAGGCGCCGATCCCTCAGAAAAGAGTTCTAGAGTCCCGCGTTCCGAGTTCTGCGTTGACTGTAAGCTATGTGGGGCCTTTGAAAGTAAAAAAAAGTGTATGATGTGCGATCAATAGCGAATATTGCAGAACTCTAGACTGCTTGCTATGTGCACAATAGTTAACACGGAATGCAGGACTCGGAACTCTAGAACTCTCTCTGTGGGATCGGCGCCTAAGTACCAGTCACTGCATCTAAATGTTTAGTGTATTCTTGACTTAGCCAATTAGAGCGCATTGTCGGTGGTGAAGAATTGGCGGAATATATTTCAAATAAAATTAACGTCATTGCACTTATTTGAGTTTATTGTCGATGGCCACCGGTGACCTTTATAAGGAGGACAGTCAAAAACAATCATGGCCAAAAATTCTCACCTCGGCGATCGCCAGCATCTTCTTGTTCTCTCTATTATGATATATTGGTGTACCAAGCAGTAGTAGTGGCACACAGAGCAAGGAAAGCAGTACTAGACTCCTCTGTATTGTTTGTTGACCGGCGAACATATACGCGTCACATACCGGGTCGACAGCTTGAGTAGTCTTAAACAGCATCATGTCAATGAATAAGATCAGGACTTGAGGTGCGCAGGATGAACCAGCTTTGACATTAGCTAAAATTGGGGAGAAGGAGGATTTTGTTTGACCAGCAGTGCGAAACACTAGTACCTACTAGTATTACCCAACTGATATGGCGCGTCGTGAATCTTCGTTCGCACAGAAAAGAAAGTATGACCCCGAAGATTAACGAGAGAAAAAAAAAAACTTAAAACTTACAATCAACCTTAGATCACTACTATAAAGTTCATAATACACTGCAGCTATTAGTTCCGTCTTACTTGCAAGTCACGCCCCTCCGTATGGCGCGCGCTTCCATGGCGGCAGCTGCCGACCCATAGCGTTTCCCGAGCTTTGAAAATGTATCTTCTGCGCAGGTATATCGGTAAGCTATATCAGTTGGGTACTACTGTATGTGCTTGGTGTCAGATTTTTAACTTATTAGGATCACGCCAATGATATTGAGCGTCAATGAGCTTCTCAGTTTAAGTGTATCCCGAACCGGTGGTAAATTCAACTGTATGTACCAATTTAACGTTCATAAGTGCCTTACTAGGGCCTAAACTGAATAAATGACTTTTTGATTTTGCTTTTGATGGCCGAGCAAGATACTACTGCCCGCGCAAGCACGCCACTCGCCCACCAAAACTATTTCTTCTAATTTAGAAAATACTTTTCAAGTAATCCATTTATTTATTGGCGAAACTATAGTCAATAAGTCACATTAGTTCAAAGATTAGGCTCTATGAGAGTAGAAGGCTCTTAATATACTTATAATGTGAAAATTAAAATGTTTTTGATATATTTTTTCATCGAACAAAATTTAACTAACCGTAAACCTGTCTTGGCGCTTTTATACAGAATTAAATGGAAAATTGACATAGATGAGTAGGATATGAATCCTACCTTTGACATTTCAAATGCAGTAGTTCTCAAAGATCCCGGAAATTTAGATTTTTACGAGAAGCAGCCTTAAGGATTTGCTCACACCGTGACGCTAAGCGACTAACGCAGTGCGCACTTTTAAGATAGCGATACGATATATATTACACCTCACTACAGAGAGGAAAATGCTAGATGCAAGAAAAACATTATTTACCGATTGTACTAACTCTGCAGGTGAAGTGAGGAAGGGCATAACGGATTATCCCGTTCGAAATTCGGAGTAGCCCGACTGGGGAAGTACCTCCACCTTACAGAAGATCGCAGCCAAATAATGCTGCTTTAATGTGGTGTTGTGTTCCTGCGGTGAGTAAGGTCGCCAGAGCTCCATGAGGAAGCGCTGTGCTGGCAGTGTTTGGGGACCAGCGGTGTCGCACCTCCGTTGTGTTGTACAGGCGCGGTGTGTTGTTGCGGCGGTCAGGGAGACCCGGTGAAACAGCTGCCCGCTGGCTGCCCGCAGGTTGTAGGGGTCCCGAGCCCAGGGATCACTTAATCTCCGCCCTGGGAGGCTGACCCGCCGCCTCGCGCATAATCCATGGTATAGTTGGTCGTGCCGGAGGAGGAGACCGGAGTGGACCCGGCCGACTGTATCATGGGGGGACCGGGGGCCCTTCCGGCTGCCGCACCAATAAACCGCATCACCTGTCCACCACTCTCGGGGAATAACACTGCACTTTGTCCCTTTCGCTGCTGGCACAGCGATTCCTTTTTAATCTCTATCCAACCCCTTTTAAACATGCCAAGGAAACATAAGAAAAGAAATGGTTCTTCAGCGGCCTCCCCGTCCACACTGTCGGTGGACTTTTGCAACATCAGGGGACTACACGCTAATATCAATGCAGTCCACCAACATCTTGAGACTGCACAGCCGACCCTGCTATTTCTAACGGAGACGCAAATATCCTGCCCTGCTGATACATCGTATTTACACTACCCCGGGTACAAGCTGGAGCACAATTTTGTGCGCCGTGCCGGGGTATGTATGTACGTCAGGGAGGATATTTGCTGTCGCCGTCTCCATGGCCTAGAAGACCGGGACCTGTCGATTTTGTGGGCGCGCGTAGATCACGGTGGCCACACCAAAGTTTACGCGTGCCTTTACAGGTCCCATAGCGGTGACGCGGACACAATCCGGTTATTTGAGCACCTACAACTGACGACTGACAAAGTACTGGAGCAGTACCCCTCCGCGGAGTTAGTGATATTAGGAGACTTCAACGCTCACCACGCTGAGTGGCTTAGCTCTCGGTCCACTGACTTCGCGGGAAGGACTGCTCACGACTTTGCCCTGGCCTATGGCTTCTCACAACTGGTTATTTCTCCTACGAGAATTCCAGATATTGAGAGCCATACTAGTTCCTTACTGGACCTTCTGCTGACTACGCGACCAGACAACTATGCAGTGACAGTGGATGCGCCACTTGGGTCATCGGACCACTGCCTCGTCCGGACGCAAGTGCCATGCGCTCGACATGATCCGCCCCGGCCTCCCGGAAGGCGACGTGTATGGCACTACAAGTCAGCAGATTGGGATGGATTGCGAGCATTTACGCATCGTACCCGTGGAGACAGCTTTGCTTCGCATCAGATGATCCTGACACCTGTGCAGCTGCCGTCGCTGAGGCGATACTGGCGGGAATGGAATGTTATATCCCAAACCCGCTAGTGGCTGCAGGGGTGAAGAAGCGACCGTGGTTTAATCGGCCCTGCAAAGATGCTAGACAAAATAAGCAGACTTTGTTTGAGGCTTGGACCACGGCCCGAACTAATCAGGACCCTAACATCTCTGATGCGAAACGCAAACTTAACGCTGCCTCGAGGTTCAGTAAGCGAATGATTGCCAGGGCTAAGTTCGATTTCGTCGGCAGGTTTGGTGAGAGACTGACTAGCCTTCAAAATCAAATCAAAATCAAAAAGTCATTTATTCAGTTTAGGCCCTAGTAAGGCACTTATGAACGTTATGTACATACAGTTGAATTTACCACCGGTTCGGAATACACTTAAACTGAGAAGACTCCGGCAAGAAACTCAGCAAGGTTTTTTTTTTGTGGAAGATCTTTTAATATTACAGCTTTTTTCCAAATACTTATACAATATATACATTATTATTTTATGCTTATTCGTACAATTGTCACTTAGCCAGGGGGATGCAAGTGCAGAGAGAAGCTACTACAACCATATATTCTTGTCTTCCACGTAATGAGCCACCTTATAGTAGGCTTCCCTCTGGAAGTCGCGCTTTCTGGTCTCTTGCTAAAGCTGCTGAAGGAAACTTTTGCCAGTCGTCCTTGCCACCACTCCGTAAGCCGGATGGAAAGTTGGCCCATAGTGCAAAGGAGAAAGCTGATCTTTTGGGCTCTCTCTTTGCCTCGAACTCCACTTTGGATGACGGGGGCGCCACACCGCCTACCATCCCGCAGTATGCTAGCTCCATGCCAGAGATAAGCATTACCCAGCGGGAGGTCAGGAGGGAACTGCTTTCTCTGGACATCCATAAGTCGAGTGGGCCAGACGGCATACCGGCAGTGGTGCTGAAACAGTGTGCTCCTGAATTGTGTCCAGTATTAACGCGTCTTTTCGCACTTTCTTACACCAAAAAGGAAGTCCCGTCTTCGTGGAAGACTGCCCACGTGCACCCAGTGCCCAAAAAGGGCGATAGATCAGACCCGACGAATTACAGGCCTATCGCCATCACCTCCCTTCTCTCCAAAGTAATGGAGCGTGTGATCAACACGCAGCTTTTGAGATACCTGGAGGATCACGAGTTGTTGAGCGACCGACAATATGGCTTCCGCCACAGTCGCTCAGCTGGTGACCTCCTTGTGTATCTCACACACCGTTGGTCACTCGCCATCGAGAGTCAAGGTGAGGCATTGGCAGTGAGCCTAGATGTGGCGAAGGCGTTCGATCGGGTCTGGCACAGGGGTCTTTTAGCGAAGTTACCATCATATGGGCTTCCCGAGGGATTATGCAAATGGGTTACCAGCTTTCTGTCCAGCAGATGCATAAGAGCCGTCGTTGACGGTAGCTGCTCTGATAGCATGGACATAAATGCTGGCGTCCCGCAAGGCTCTGTGCTGTCCCCTACACTGTTCCTACTGCATATCAATGATATGCTGTCTATTGACGGTATTCATTGCTATGCGGACGACAGTACAGGGGACGCTTTTTACACGGGCCGTGCAAATACCCCTCGTTCCGAGGTGGAGGAAAGTCGCGAACGGCTGATGTCTGAAATCGAGAGTACATTAACTAGTGTCTCCGATTGGGGTCGACTAAACCTAGTCCATTTCAACCCCACCAAGACTCAAGCCTGCGCGTTCACCGCTAAGAAAACCCCATGGTCTGTGGCTCCACAATTCCAGAACACCTCCTTGAACATCAGTCAAAGCATCGGGATCCTTGGCGTCGACATTTCTAGCGACGTTTTGTTCCGAAGTCACTTGGAAGACAAGGTTAAGCTGGCATCCAAAAAGCTCGGAGTACTCAACAGAGCGAGGCAGTACTTCACGTCGGGGCAAAGGCTACAACTTTATAAGTCACAAGTCCGGCCTCATATGGAGTACTGCTGTCACCTATGGGCGGGAGCACCTGGATACCAGCTTGGGCCTTTAGACTCGGTTCAGCGACGTGCCATCAGAACTGTTGACGATCCCGAGCTCACAAGCGGTTTAGAACCTCTCAGTCTGAGGAGAGACTTTGCCTCTTTATGTGTGTTCTACCGCTTGTACAACGGAGAGTGTTCTAAAGAATTGTTCGACTTGTTGCCCACGGCTACCTTCTACCATCGCAACTCCCGCCATCGACGGGGAGTCCATCCTCACACATTGAAACCAGAATTGTTTCGAACTGCGCGGGCCCAAAGGAGTTTTCTTCCGCGGACGCTCAGATTGTGGAATGAGCTCCCCGCCGTGGTTTTCCCAATGGAGTACAGCATGGGGTTCTTCAAAAAGGGCGTGAAGAGATTTCTTCAGGGTCGGCAACGCGCGAGTGATACCCCTGGTGTTGCAAGCGTCCATAGGCTACGGTAACTGCTTACCATCAGGCGGGCCGTATGCTTGTTTGCCACCTTAGTGGTATAAAAAAAAAAAAAAAAAAAGGTGTAAAATTTATATATTAATCGCGGAACTCGCTCATATTTTATAATTTAATTGGATTTTATCAAATTCACAAATACGGCAGCAGTTATTTTGCATCTCGTATTTTTGAAACCGCTACGCTCAGGAAAAACAACTATACAGTCTTGCATAACATTAACTGAGTCCTAGGTGCGACCCGCAGTTTCACCCGCGTACCCGCAATATATCCCATTGCTTTTCTAGAACATATTCCATCAGCGTGCCTTTCATGCAAATCTAGAGATTAAATTTTTTTTTCTAGCCAGTTTGGGCAACTTCTGAAATATAGGTCTTAGAGAAAAACGCTGAAACGAAACCCGAGTTGAATTTTGAAGAATATAAAAATGCCATTAAAAAAAAATAAAAAAAAATTGTGTTTCATTCAGTAGTAAAAAGTGTTTTTTCAAATTTATTTTTTCTTTTTCTGCTTCTACTTCACAATACGAACAAAGTTATGTATGACAATCTTGGTCACAAGAAGTGAGATAGTGAGATTTACTACAGAAAAAGGTTCACATTTCCTGAGAGCATTTGAATACGCCTTGCGGTGTCTATAAAATAAAAAATAATAAATAAAGTTCTATATTGTATCGCTATACAGGTCGTTGTTTTGCTCAGCGACGAGCGACTCAGGGTCGATAATACAAATGATACTGGTGCTAAAAAAAATATAAAAAAAATACTTTATTTTTTTTAAATAATAAATTGAATAAATTGAATAAAAACTTGCGCCTAGCTCTAGACTGTGCACGTGCCTAGTAACTATACTTTGCGGTAATTTTATTTCAAATTGAATAAGGTATTTCTCAACATATTTACAGTATTTAACGTAATTAAGTCCATTTTTGGGGAATATGTATTTTGTACTACCGCTCCTGGGTCGCTTGTCGCCGACCAAAACAACACCCTGTATTAAAAAGTGCGCGTCGCGTCGCTTCGTGTCGCGTCGCGTATCGGTGTGAGCTGACCCTAAGGGCCATCTATGATGGCAGGTACGCACAGATATAGCATTGCATCGTGCTCTGGAATTGATTTGGTATTTCCCGTCACTAAATAGTGCTTGTGACGTTATAGTAGGTAGTAAAAAAATTACACGCTTGGTTTTCATACATATCATGATACTGCGTTATCGAGGTATATCTATAACTGTGGTACTATTGGTGTGTACCTCAAATGTTTTTTATTAAATTGGTACCGTTGATAACCTATCTGCCTATTTGACTTATTTTTTTAATTTGTTGGCGTCACACGGCTTGTGTATTTTGCCATTTTCCAGTTATATTATAAGTTCTAGTCACAATAAATCACGTTCACATAGTCCTCAGTCAGTCACCGTCCATAAAAGTCATGTTTTAGTACAATGGTGGTTGTACTAAAACTTTTCACGGACTTCTTGAGACAACTTGAAAAGTCGCGATACACATGATTCATTTCATTTCACTTGACTGGTGCACATGGATTGATCTTTATTGGATAAAATACCACCGATAATATGCAATAAAACTCAAAATACAAGAATTTATGAAAATAAAGATGAAAACGCTATGTCACACTGCAAGTTCCCGCCAAAAAGTCCCCTATTTGACATATTAAGCTTTATAAGTGATCCGGTGCAATAAGCCTCTTTTGTATTTGAGCTTAGGATAATTCTAATTAATGTATTCTAAAATGGACATAGTTGATGTACTAACTTGTTTTGCAATCATAATTGAACCATTTGTAAACGATGAGGATTACCAACCAGAAGAATATACAAGTCAAAAATAAAAATTCTGGAATAAATTGCAGTATAATTGAGTAGCGACGTTTGAAATATCTGAAACATTTTAAATTAAGTTAACTGCTGTTTTTAGGACTTGCATTTGCTAAATTAAAAAGGTGTAACAAATCATAATTATTATTTGCAATTCTATTTGAATAGAATAACTACAATCTATACTTACACTTGGAAAAAATCTGGAGTAGCTTTTTTTGTGCCAATCGGCTCCATTTTCTTTTACTGTGTATAGGCCTGTGTTTGACCACAATCTCACCATGGTAAGTGATGATGTGGCCGAAGGTGGTAAGCACACAGCCTAGAAGGAACTGGCTCTTAAATGCAGCTGTCGGAACACACTGATAGGTGCTTGGTGACAGATTTTCAATTTGACGGTGGTAGCCAGCCAGATGGGTACTACAAAGTACCCTACTACCGGGCTATAGATTCCTCACGATATTTACCACCGAAAGCTCAAGCTCTTTGTAGGATTCGAACCCGGGACCTTCGTCTCTGTATCCGAGATACCATCGCCTCAAAATGTGTGTTTTTTTAGATATTTAATGAAAACATTATACATGAATTGAACTACAATATTAATCTACAAATTTTGTAAAGAATATGTACCTACGAAAGGAAACACCAATAATATAAGTGAGCAATTTTTACGAAAACCCATAAATGAGCATACTATAAATACTTAATGATACATTTTTATTTATAAATAGTCTTACAGATAATTGAATAAGCTCAACATGATTCCAAACATCATGTGTAAAATGCCAACAATTATAGACATCTTCATTTTGATCGAGTTCTCAAACATGATTTTATTCTTTGCTAACTGTAAACAAAAAGTAATCTTATAAAAAATCCCCATTTTGAATTTTCAGCGGATATTTCTTGCGTTGAATTAATTACCTATTCGCATTGGGACGTTACTTTGTGATTCGCGCATGACATGGCATGTATGGAAATTTGGATTATTGTATGTCCTTAGACCCCAAGCCTTCAGCGAGTCTGATATTCTCATTAGCTTTGCTCAGATCTAAACTGACGAAGACCGCAAAAACACAACACATGACCTTACCCAGTCTTACCCAGTCTCATCCCATAATAGCGGCCCGAGTATACAAGACAATCTGAGGCTCAGGGTAATTTATGCCTGAAGAGGTCAAATTATTTCATGCTGCGCAGCAAAGCGCCACATGAGGCAACGAGACGCCGCATGAAAATAGCGGCCAGCACGAGCTTAGCAGACTTGCACGCGTCGCGTATTATTATAATACTTTTTTTTGAGTTATCAAGATGTACCTTAGCACCCTTACGCGGACGAATCAGCGAGCAAGCTCTCAACCGGGGTTATGATTAGGTAACTACGCCTGAGGGTGCCCCAGTTGGGGCCGAACCTCGGCTCAGGGCCGTTACCGGGGGGAGAGAACGGACTTTTTATAAATAAAACGAGTTACGACTAATTAGGAGGGAGCGGATTACTATTAGCAGCTCGGGCCGCTTGAACGGGACGAGACTGAGCAAGGAGTAGCGGCGTCGCCCCGCGTATACCGACAGCATCGTTGCGTCGCGTTGCACCTCAAAACACAGCAAGGTGCAGGCCGAGTTTAAATTCCCTCACAAAACAGTGTACCTTTAGGCCACATTCAAATTCAAAAAGCATTTATTCAATTTAGGCCCTGATAAGGCACTTATGAACGTTAACAAATGGCTCTACACCGGTTCCAAATACAACTTGAACTGAGAAGACTCCGGCCAGAAACTCGGCAGCAACATCATCACTAACGAAGTGAAGAGGTGATCATATAACAGGCCGATTCAAAGTAACAAATATTAGTATTAGTATTTATTACCCCCCATATTGGATCCAATCCGTATTTGTACACTGGATTTGTCATTAGCTTAGGATCTAGTTCAAGCGATGGATTTGTTTTTATATCATCTTCTAAGTACACGTTAAGCCAAAAGGATTGAGTTATGGATATTTTCTGAGCAAACCAATCGTTGTAAATGAAGCCAGTGTATATGCTGAAGATGCCGAGTAGCAGCATCACATATCGACCTGGAATAACAATATACATGCCTGACAAACTTGATAATTCAAATCAATTTGAACCTTAAGTCACGATTTTAAAAGGTATTTTGAGAATACAGGTATCGTAACAAAAACGCTAAAGGTCATCCGCCCACTATGTTAGCACCGCTCCATCGCGGCAACAACTCGGCATCTACTTTTCCATGCAAGTGAGACCTTTAAATCGTATGCGTTAAAGTAAATTTTACAATTACTAGATAATATAGTTAACGCCTCGCGGCCAACGCGCTTGCCGCTATAAGCCACTAATCCTGCTGACCACATACTTCTAGCGATTGGTCCGCTCCCTTGCTGCGTGACGCCAGCAAGCGGTATCTTGCCAAAGCTGCGCCACCAATAACACCGGCGCCGCGCCGCCCGCGAGATGCCACCTCGCAGGCGGCGCGCTAGCAGCTAGTGGTTGGATTGAGTTGAGGCGGTGCCGGGTCGTTGCTGCGGTGGAGCGGTGCTGACATAGTGAGCGATGACCCTTATATGCAGGTGCAGGTTCCAAATTCAAATGCTTAAATCTCAAAAACCTGACTTTAATGCTAGTATTAATTGACATTTTATAATACGAACCTTAGAACACTTGAAACAACTGTTCAAAATAAAAATAAAAACATTACCACCAAAAAATATTGTCCAAATCTCATTGGTGGATCTTTGTGCCATGAATTTCTTTTCATTTTTAACCATCCAAAAGGCAAAGGCGACCAATATGATCCCATGACCCACGTCACCGAACATGAGTGCAAATAGGAACGGAAATGTTATTATTGTGTAAAGACCTGTAACAGAACAGATTACCAGACAAATTTCTATCTTCATAATTTAGCTCGGGGAAGTTTGTTTTATTTCGGAAATCAAGTGAACTCCTTAGATTTTTAAGACTCTCCTTTGTCGCAGTACAGTTAGACGACAGAGCTTACCTTTGTTGGTAACGCATGTGGGGTACCCAGGTGTTGCAAGCGTCCATAGCGCTACAAGAACCGCTTACCGGGTACTTACGCTTGTTTGGCGACTATGTAGTATAAAAAATCTCCAAATAAAACAGTCTGGGGCCAATTGCATCTAGTGGTTCTGACCAGGTCGTCACACGGTACGCTCCATCAGACAAGTAGTTACTGATAATCGTAATTGAGCGCATCTATGACTATTTATTAAATAAATAAATATCCTGGGACATTCCTCACACACTGTCATCTGATCCCAAACTAAACAGAGCTTGTACTATGGAAACCAGATAACTGATATAATACATATACTACTTTTTGTTTGTAAATACATATTTAATATACATAATTACACCCAGACTCAGGACATACAGACATGTTCATGCACACTAATGAATGTCCTATGTGGGAATCGAACCCACGACCTGCGCCGCGTAAGGTGAACCTTAACCAACTGCGCTAACTGGCCCGTCTATTGACAGGTTTACAGGTATTAAGCCAAGCCTTTAGGTTCCAAGTTCTATAATTAGCTGCTATCTAAATATCCAACAAAAGGTTTGACATCAATTACCTGGATTCAGTTCCCTATATGCGGAATCACCGTAGGCACTGATAAGCGCCTGAAAACCACGTGTAAATTTGTTCACACGATGATATGTAGGTACTATGTCGTATGGGCCAGGTGTAGTCTTCAGCATGAATGATGGTACGTTTGTACCCAGCTTTTTCTGGAATGTTACTAAGAACTTACTTACTTTAAGGCGATGATAACTCAGTGGTAGTGACGTCGGATACCGAGATGAAGGTCCCGGGTTCGAATCCTACAATGAGCTTGAGCTTTCGGTGAAGGAAAACATCGTGAGGAAACCATAGCACGGTGGTAGGGTACTTTGTAGTACCCGCCTGGCTGGCTACCACCCCAAGTTGAAAATCTGTCGCTAAGCACCTTTCGGTGTGTTCCGACAGCTGCACTTGAGAGCCAATACCTTCTAGGCTTTGTGTGCTTACCACCTTCGGCCGCATCATCACTTACCATGGTGAGATTGCGGTCAAACACAGGCCTATAAACAAAAAAAAATTTGTACAAATACTAAACATTTTTAGTAACGTACTAGCTGCTCGGCTACATATTCATTGAGAGCCCGCGTCCGTAAGAGATAGAGCTATGAGATAGAACGACGCCACGATATTTGAATGATGTATCTATTCGTAATTGAGCACATTTTTTATTAGGAAGTGAACTTCTGTACCGGATTAATATTTATTATTCTGTGCTTTTTTACGACTAAATAAATGATAATAATAATAAAAATAGTAATATACCGAACAATTCTTCAGAATATTCTTAACGCTTTGAACGTCTTTATCTGGTATCCAACATTGGCCTATCAAGCATTGCCTCGTTATATCCATATTGAACATATTCATGGTGTGGTAAACAGCCTTGGCCTTTCTAACTTGGATCATCCAGGCCCTCCAATCTCTGCCAATAGCACGCAATGACTTGCATCGATGGTATTTTGATTTTTTTAATATCTGAAAATGGTATTCAATCAAGCACTAAAACAGCGTCAGATGGCTGTTTTGTTATGTGGTCATCTCTCGATCATTGTTATATAAAAAGCCGTTATTAAATCC
Organism: Polyploca ridens; assembly: GCA_951394255.1. Classification (NCBI taxonomy): domain Eukaryota; kingdom Metazoa; phylum Arthropoda; class Insecta; order Lepidoptera; family Drepanidae; genus Polyploca; species Polyploca ridens. The sequence continues at coordinate 1,829,998 of OX596244.1, forward strand.
ACAAAAGGCCCTTGCATGATAATAACGTTGACAATCAAGCCAAGTTTCTCTAGTCTGTACAGAATAGGGCGATAGGAGTAAAATTGTTGAGCGCATATTCCCTTGATGTCATCAACTTCTGCCAGACGAGTTTTATCCGTTATCCTAATATAAAAAGTAATTATATAAAATATATAGCGTCTATCCTTTCACATCATATCAGCTATCGAACCAAGGCATAAAAGCAATTATATTATAACACCTAAACAATAAACTCACGGCCTTACTCATAAACGCTATTTAACTAAATCTACTGAATAAATGGTCAAATAAATAACGTCACCTTGCTATCATTGTGAAACAATTTGACGTTATTTAGATGACCACTTTATCAGCTTATTAGTTAAATAACGTTTTATGAGTAAGGGTAAGCGTTCAATTCTCCGTTGTGCAGTCCTCGACTTAAAAAGGCGGATATGCCAGATCGCAACAACATTCACACTCACAACACACAATGCAGAAGGATACGGAACTGAATGTCGCAACACTGACGCTCCTGTCAGGCATCCGGCAGACGGCTATGCCGGATGCTGCACCATTCACAATCCTGTAAAGGGTTGACAGCTTGCACAGTGTGCCGAATAACGGACTGAAAATTGGTCGCTTTTTCGTAAAAATCTTTCTCTTGTAGCAACTATTGGTATTTTTATTTTGTCTTCATAATATTATGTATACCGGGTGGATATTTCAAGATGACCACTTACCTATTATAACTATTGGACCAACTTCAAAAATGACTAACGATCAACCTTACTCGATCAAAAAGAATATCATCTCAATTTAGAATGTATTTAGATATCCAACAAATAATACAACCAAAATTCAAAATTACAATAATTACAGTGTTTTTACACCTAATGCTCTTTCAATTAATGAATTGGTCCCATAGTAATAGTTGTGAAACCCTCACACGAAAAGATGCCACCTCCAAAAGGCTAACTAGCATATAAATATTTATCATCAGCCTTTTATGCACTTCTGGACATAGAGCCTCTACCAAACCTCTCGGGTTTCCCCTCATCCAGCTACCACAGTCACACACGACGCATCCCGAGCTAATTATCACCTGTTCCAAATCTGAGAGCCTAATGTCAAGTAGAGCTATAGCTTCTGCCCTCTCTTCAGCTGTCGTTGGACAGGGGTACTTGTTCACACGAAAGCCGCTTACTACTTTATTCATTCGACTGGTCAGCTCCTCACCTTGGCAAATTGCTAGGAAAGCAACTTTTCTGATGTCTTGACCCTTTGACATAAATGTTGTATTAAAATTTGTTTTGCAAAAGTGGATAAGAAGTGTCCTATATTAGCTGTTATAAATCTGTTAACTAAGTAGAATTAGTTGTTTTGAGTTGAGTCCTAAGAGTATTATTTGAAAAAGTTGCCCATAATTTTTACCGTGGTCTCTAGAGATCTTATTTTTTTATACCACTATGGTGGTTAAAAAGCATACGGCCCGCCTGATGGTAAGCGGTTACCGTAGCCTATGGACACTTGCAACACCAGGGGTATCACTCGCGCGTTGCCGACCCTGCAGAAATCTCTTCACACCCTTTTTGAAGAAACCCATGCTGTACTCCATTGGGAAAACCACGGCAGGGTTCTACACAGGTTTCCACAGTCTGAGCATCCGCGGAAGGAAGCTCCGTTGAGCCCGCACAGTTCGAAACAATTCTGGTTTCAATGTGTGAGGATGGACTCCCTGTCGATGGTGAGAGGTACGATGGTGGAAGGTAGCCGTGGGCATCAAGTCGAAGAATTCTTTAGAACACTCTTCGTTGTACAAGCGGTAGAACACACATAAGGAGGCAAAGTCTTTCCTCAAACTGAGGAGCTCTAAACCACTTGTGAGTTTGGGATCGTCAACAATTCTGATGGCACGACGCTGAACCGAGGAATATTTGTGATTAAAATCGTATGTATTATCAGGATGAAATATGATTTCTTACGGATACCAACGTACTGTATAAGGATCTTGTAGTATTTTATCCTCGTATGCTGGGCGAAAGAAAATGTTTCCTCTCGAGATCCTCCACACCATTAATTCGAAGTTGAACATTCTCTGCCGGCGGACAACGCCCGCTATCACAACTAGTTGTCCGGCCAGGGCATCACCGGCACTTGCCTTGCTACAATTATATCGTCAACGTAATTAAACAGACAATCCACACAAGATGCTACACAGAATGTCTTCTTCTTGCGATTCTAGTTCCTAACAAAATAAATGGAAATGAGTCGTGATTTGGAACCCCCAAATGTCGTTTCTCAGATGGCCGTATGTTTTGGCACCTGCATCCTACTGCCGTCAAATTGTTTAAATTTAATTGAAATAAGTCATTATTTCCATCAACTTTCTTTGAAATTTGAATGGAACAGCATTACGCCTGTGATATGACCGCGTCCTACTTCATATTAGTGAGGCTTACAGCTAAAGGTAATACTAATAAATATTCTACCAATCATGGAAGCTCTTTAGACGCTTTATGTTATTATTCTTCATATCGTAACGCGGAGCTGTTTTCAATCCAATTTAATAAAATATAACATCAGACATGATTCAATTTAAATTTCATCAGTAGACCTCTACATTCACTTCAGAAATTCGAGTCTGTCTAATTGCTTGAATGGCTAAATGACAGATTTATTAAAACCAACTAAAAACAGGTTTACCCTAAAAAGTATAAAACATAGGGGCTATTTTAAAAGCCTATCTGAATGCTTACTTGATGACCATTATAGGTATTTAAAGTTTAAATCTACCAAAAAAAGTAGCAAAAAACAAGCTTTGGCGTTTATACCTTACCCTAAAATGGATTCCCGTTTACACTCAGCATCCCCAAGCATGGGTCCAATGTGAGTCAATACATACATCATCTCGGTCAGTTCTAGATAGTTCTTCATCAAATCAGTCTGATTTCCTGACATCATTAGTATATCATTTTCCATTTGTTCGAGGATAGTCTGAAACAAACAGATTGTCAAAGCCATTTATTCAATTAAGGCCCAAGAAGGGCACTTTTGAAGGTCAGCTCGCTGAATGGGTGTCCTGCTCAAAAGTAGGAGCAGCCCAACTGGTAAAATATCTCCACATTATAGAAGATTTAGTCAAATAACATTATTGTGGTGTTGTGTTGTGTTCCTGCGGTGAGTAAGGTCGCCAGAGCTTAATGAGGATAATGTGCTGGCAGTGCGTGAGGACCAGCGGTGTACATTAGTTAATGCTGTCTCTTCATAATCTTAAGAGCACTCAATTCGTCAAACTTTTCATACAAAACCTCTGTACTTATTATGGCGTTGTTAAACATTTTTCGTTAGATGTTTTGAACAAATTAGTATCTTGTGCACTATATCTAGCCGTGTATCTAGGCGAAATTAAATAAAAAATGTGAACCAAATTCAGTCAAAGCCTCCGAAAAACAGCGTTTTTGCACAAATTTTATCTGAACTTTGGCCATATCTAATGTACCTTGTGGTTTGCTAATGTATTGGAGATTCTAAATAACTAACTTTTTTTTCACAAACTTGTAATATGCGAAATCATGAATGACGACCTAGCGAAGCGGCCGCGAGTGATCAGCGGAATTTACCGACTGATAACCGACGGCTCTGATGCTGTCTCTCTTTTTTCGCAGTCAAACATTACGTTGGATGAAACAACAAGCTTTTAGACTATGCTTGCGTTGAAGTTGCGCCGGCCATAGAGGGCCGCCTTAATGTTCAAGTTCAAGATAATAAATATAAATTACCTCAAAAGCAAACATTTCATTAAACTGCAGAGGGGGTGGTTCCTTATCTTTCAACTCGGGAATATAAATTTTATCCTTCACCATCTCCGACTCGATGTAGCGTAGCTTGCGTTCCATTTCTTCACAACGACACACCTCCGATATGTAGTGCTTGAAGAGCGGTGACACTGCAGTGTTGCTCTGGAATATTATTTGATGATAGATTCGTAGAAGCTAAGAAAACTTGTATCACTACGTTAAGATGGGCTTGGCTCCCCCAAGTCCTTAACGTAGTGATACGCGAATTTACCGTCACCCACAACATAGGTTCTGAGAGCGATTCAGAACATTTCATTCAGATGAGTCGCGGAGTCTCGTTGGAGTTCAGTTCTATACCATAATGGTAAAGGAACACTTACGGTGCTACTTCGTCCATCTGTAGGTATGTCTGATCGTCTGTCATAGTGGCATATTTAAGCAGCTATCGATTTGAGTCCTTTATCTATAATGCGTATATCTATCATCATCAACCTATGTTCATCCTCCTTTGTCCTAAAGAACAATCGGAACTAATTCTCGGCCTTCCATCATCCACCAATCCATCCAACCACTTCCCACCAACTTTTGTATTCTGGGTCCACGTAGCCTTCTGACGTCCTATATGCACTATGCTTGCCAGTAACCAGTTTCCAGCAACTTGCTTCCCTGTCACAGATCTGTTCCTAACATTACTTCACATTTTGTTATCGGTTGTGTTTCAGTTACTGGAATACCCAATTTGTACTTTGGTACGTACGTCCCATCTGCGAGCCCACAGATTGAATAGCCCGAGAAGTTTATTTGGTATAATTCAGTAAGTGTCAGGGTGTTTTGAGTAGCTCCAATTTGACACCTTGCATTACACCATCCCGCATCGCCCATCTGAGCTAAGTATTCCAATGGAAACCCGACCTCAAGGCTAATCTTCGACCAGAATCAAACAGGAATTCGAAGGTACTAACATCGTTAAATTGTACGCAATCCACCTCACCCAGCTGTGATATAATTTCAAAAGCTGTCTCAGGTTGAAGGTACATATCAAAAAAGGTCATAGGATCACTTCTTAACATTTCACCCATGATGTTGTCTCAAAGAGTACTGTATAAAGCTAAATACACAATATTTTCGATTTCTTCTGATTAATAGATATGTATGAAAATACAAGTGCACGATACAATTCAAAAAATATGACACTTTGTTCTATGTCAAAATTATTAGCCTATTCTTGCAAGCAAAAAGGATTTTAGTATAGAAACACTATAGAAGGTAAAAACCATACAAACACAGATGTAAAAAAAGTTCAGAACGGAACACAGCCCGCGATAAGGTGCAGCGCAGATGACAGACTTTTTGTGCGAAGGAGTCTGCGGCACACAAAAAGTCTGTGTGAAAACAATGGGTTGTGCGCCGGAATTTTTGCGCATTGTGTGCGTTACTGCGTAGAATTGTACAGGTTCTATTTTCACAGACTCAAAAGTTCGGCGCGGTGCGGGGCGGTGCGGGGCGGTGCCCTGCGATCTGTTGTCTGTGCTGCACCTAAAAGTGAAGCCAAAAACTCTGCTCCTCTACCGTATACATATACACCACTCAGTCACACATATGCATAAAAACTCAGCTCAGCCCTAATATTTCATTGCACATATCATTTATCCACAGACAAGTAGCTTCAGTTTGCTAATGACAGCGAACCCTCTTAACTTCATACGTCATACAAACTGATGTTTGTATGACACGTCTATGATGAAAACGTTTACGTTCCTTATATCAAAGCTGCTTGTCGATGTTACTTTCTGCATTTCATTTGGTTATTCGCTATTTCCTGTTATCTCTTTATACGATGTCTTGTCAGTGCTGCATCATTCTTTTAGGGTCAATCCACACCGAACGCGATGCGCTGCGACGCGGCGCGCATTATTTATCCCACAGAGTTCTAGAGTTCTGCGATCCGCGATCACTATTGTACACCCAGCAAGCAGTCTAGAGTTCTGCAATATTCGCTACCGATCACACGTCATACACTTTTTGTTACTTTCAAAGGCACCGCGTAGATTACAGTGAACGCGGAACGCAGAACACTAGAACTCTCTTTGTTGGATCGGCGCCTTAAGATAGCAATACAATATAGAACTTTATTTACTACCTACACAAAAAAATACTTATTTAATTGAGAGAATTTGAATATATCTCGCGGTGCAGCACCACGCAGCGTGACTCGACACAGTGATGCTTCAACGGTAGATTGGGAGGTTTTACGCAGCTACACGATGCGCCTCGCGGAATCGCGATGCGTTTCGCGGCGTTAAGAGTGCGTACCAAGCCAGAAAAATATGGCAATGTCAGATGACACAAACTTATGTCTAATCTTCGCGTGGAGATGAGATGGAGATAGCATGCTTCGCGGAACAAAAATTAACTAAGCGCTTTTTATCTAAATAACTCGTAAAGTATAGAATATTTTAAATAATCGTTAGTAGCAGCCCTAGGTCATATGTGAGTGATATTATTTATCGAATTTTTGTCTTAATTAGATACACCATGAACGAATAAAACCGAAAATTCATTATTATTAGAGGTAGTTTTGTGATTTTTTTCTATCGAGGAAATTTCATTCCATTATGTTTTTGCTCAGGCAGAACCCTCGCGTATATAATGAAAATACCCATATAAAAATATTTTTTCATTTAAATACTATTTACTTGGTTAAATTTCAATTCTAAGATTGTTATTTTGCTTTATACGCAGTCTTAAACAATTGCATCGTCACGACTCGTCGCGTCCGGTGTGAACTGATCCTTATTCGTTATTTCCTATACCTCTTTATATGATAGGATGTCTACCAAAGAAATTGGATATGTATGATGTCTACATGATGTCTACTACTGCCTTCAACTGATCCTTAATCTTACCCTTGCATACGATTATTCTATAATGTTTTTCATAACTTGTTTACCATAGACGTACGAGTAGGATAATTCATTTTATCAATTAATTAAACTTTGACAATGCTAAGCAATTTCATAAAAATTGCATACGAGAAAAAAGCTCTTTGATTCGAATGACCTTTCATGATATATTTGCGATAAAATCAAAGAAATCAATCATATACAAGATACTTAAAGAGGTATAACATATTTCAGTCGGCTACAAATCAACAATTCACGTAGAACTGTTACCTTCTGTTATTCTTCAAGTCTCCCGGGTATCGGAGGCAGTCGAATAATTTACTGTTTCCCAACTAAGTTGTGAGGTGAGCCCGTCAATCCCCAGGGACGCTGAGCCTATTTTCTTCTCATACATTATAGTCAATTGAGAACATTACTTTGAATAGAAAAGTAAAAATGTTTTTGCTTACCTACTGTATTGAACATTCAAAGCACAGATTACTATACAGATAAACAGCTCCTAAGAACGCGAAATGGTAGGTACTTCACTACATGCGCAGCGATGTGTGCGTGAGCGCTCACCGACGGGTTCACGTACGAGAGCCGAGAAGTCGATTCGGGTGTTTCCGGCGAACCCGAGGGTCCGAGAGTCGGGGGCGACTCGCGACCGAGCGGCACGCCTCGATGCCTACATCACTTGCAGTACGTCGTCGCTCGCTGCTCGCTACCGCGATACTTTGTTTTTAATAATTTTAAGAACAACTTACAAACAAAATGATTATTTATTGCAGTGCGTTTATAAATAATTCCAGGAGGAATATAAATAAATCCAATAATTTATCCAAATGAAGTAATTTTCTTACTAGGTAGGTATGTAGGTACGAGTAATATTTTTACTGGTGGGCGAAATTGGACTCATGTCATCTAGACACGTGGTAGCGTGTCAAGCCAAGTTCAAGATATCTTTTACTTAATGCATATATTACAATACTTATATGTATTTAAACTGTTATAATTTAGGTATATTATATAATAATGTAGACACTGTTATTTTAGGTTTTCAAGTGTGTGATAATGACATTATTTTCATTGTTCACAATGGTTGTAATAATGATTAGGTACAGTTGGACATTATATAAAACGTTAATAATAACATTCATATGTGCAATAAAGGAATTTCATTCTAATTCAATAATTTATCCAATGTTAAAAAAAATCTAATACAAATTTGCCTTCATTACTTTCGAGTAAGAGTTCATATTAGTGTGATCAAAACGCCATTATTTGTGTCATCTTGGTATTATAACGCATAATTGTAGTAGTTTTGTAGTTTGGGTAGTGGAATTCTTCAATGGGAAATTGGGAACTAGCAAATTCCACGAGTTTGGGCGAGCGTGTCGTAAGGCTAGGCTCGTTGTAAGTCTAAACTTGACGCCGCGATGATAACGTGCAAAGCTGTTAGGCTCGGCTTGCCTAGCGTAGACGCACCTCAATAAATTATACTTATAATTTATAATTATTAAAAAAATTACCCAGCTTTCTAATTAAATTTATTTCCTAGTGTGACAGCCCTACAAGAATAGGCTAATATAATAGACGTTTGTAGGGAGCTGTTGCTCTGTATAATATAATCCTCTGTGTTCAAAGTCTGGAGGTTATTTATAGGTTTGTTTAAGTAAAATTCAATATATAGGGTGACTGGTTATTAGTAAACGATACTTAGACACATGATTGTACTCATGATAACAAATACCTAGAATAAATACAGGAATTTATATACCGGGAAAACATAAGATCCCTTCGAGAACGCGGGTTCGAATCATACAAAAAGAGCTCGAGCTTTCAATGAAGGGAAACTGCGGTGGAAACCATAGCACGGTGGTAAGGCTAAGTCGGACCGCGCGTTAGGTTCCTTTAAGCCCGCTATGAAGGTATTTTAGTTTTGTGAAACTGTTTTTTTATTTATGTATGTAGGTAAGTACGAATCGTGCTAAGTTTCAAGTTTATAAATCCTCTTTTTTTCAATCGCCCATCTGGGATGTATGTACCTGTCCTTTCTTCCCTTATAGATGCAAAGGTAAACAACCATACAGCCTCTTCAATAGTTCCAAAAGCAATGGTTGGACCCAGTCCCTGGGCAGTGACACCTAGCCTAGCGGAAAGTCTACCTCACTGTTCCATTCTTATCAATGTTTTTTCAGCAGGATTTGAACATCACTACGTCGCTGTGAAATCCTGCCTGACCTTTCGTCTCACGGTTTCACTCGTGTTACCGAGGAATCTAAAGCATTTTTGGGATATGAAGTACCCTATTTGTTATTTCAGACCTTATAGCTAAATTTTATCCAAATTAATTCAGTAGTTTTTGTGTGAAAGGGTAATGAACATCCAAACATCTATTCTTACAAACTATGATATTCTCTTTAATTACATAAAGGATATAATTCAATAGTTTCACAGTTAGTTTGAATACACTTACACATACCTCGCTACACAAACTAACTTTCACGAATCTTAATTAATAGCTTCTGCCCTAACGTTAGATCCCTGGAGAACGCGAGCGTCTTTGTGTACAGGTGATGCCCTGGAAGCTGGAGTTCTAAAAAGGCTGTTGGGGCAATATTGTTGAATAGAATTCATCTCGTATTCACAGCTGATATTCCGTGTAATTCTTATACTTTTTGGTAAAATAGTGGCTCAACATTATACAATTCAATTATCAAATTTGGATTTGGTTATAACTATAGGATCAATGAAAAAAAAAAACATTCAGAAATTTAGCCCTAGTGGTCTTTTGGACTCCCTGGGGCCCAAGTCTGCTATTACAATTGCGTTCCAATGAACTTTCAGTGGTGTCAAAATTGTGACATTTTACAGTTTTGGTAGTCTGCTAACACAATCGCGTCAGAATGGCGGCATAATGACGGCATAATGGTCCCATAATGGTACAAGAATCTTATATATGTCCCATATTTGCTTTCCGATGATTTTCCACTGAAACTTCAATCTTTGTCAGTTTTGACAGTTTTTGTATATTTTTTTTTTCTACTGATTTTTCGGTATAAGTTTGGTAATCTGCTATTTCCGTAAATATCAGTGGTCTCGTAATTGCTCGATAGATCCGCCATCCAATAATTCTTAAGACAGATCACTTGAAAATATTTTTATCATTATGAGACGGTTGTGCGGCCATTGCATTTTTGACATTTGGGGGAGAGTATAGTTTAGGAGTAGTTAGTTGAACATTGAAACAAATATGAGTTCTATACTGAGATGGCAAGTTTTGGAGATGGCTGGCCAAATTGAAGCTGAAGGCACAGATTAAAGTTTTAACTTAAGGGTTATATCATAACCCGGGGAATCTCATTGCCAAATTTCATTACGTACTTATATTGTAATTCAGTACTACATACCTACGTTCAGCCGTTTAGTCGAGAAAAAGTAACAAACAAACAAACAGAGTTGATTTCGCATTTATAATATTAAGTATGGATAACTTAGATTTATTATTTTTTTACCACCATAACTATGATATGGTGGTATCTACGTAATTATGAGTTCAAACTATTTTAAAATAATTATATGAATAAATACTTACGGAAATGAATTGTTTTTTTATGGCAACTCTACTACTATCCATCACAACACTAAGCGCTCCTGTACACTATGCCGCCGCCCCGCCCGACAACGCGCCGCCAACGCGCTTCTATGCTATGTATACGCGACGCCACCGCACCTCAGCCGCGCCGTCGCCGCTCCGCCGCCGCTTGATTAAAGCATTCTATCGGGGGGCACGGTACTGCCCCCGCCGAGTCGAGCGCGAAGCAAACACTGCCGTACCATCCTTTACTGGAACCATTTCGCCGCATTTTCAGGCCCCTATTTGAGAACCTCTGGATAAGACCCGAACGCAGAAATTTTCGTCATCCAGTAAGCTATAATCACATACTTAAAATCCAAAACACTTGAAAAGTCTGTAGGTCATTTAGTTCCGAAGTTAAGCGAAAGCAAAGTTTCACATTTATGAAACTCACTCACTCACTCACTCACTCACTCATGATCATCAAAATAGAACTAGTACTTCCCATAAACTCAGAGAGCTGAAATTTGGTACAGAGTTAGGGTTTAATGACCACGGCCAAGTCACACAACATTAACTATAATAATAAAGAAATCGCAGTAAGGAACCTTAGACTTGGCACGACATTGTCTAGATTTCATTACTTTTTAGAGATAAACAAGCAGCTCCATCGAGACTTGGCTATATTTTTACAGAATGTTTTTGATGGGATACAGTTGTCAGTAATACATTACTAGCTACGGAGATCACATGTGTTGCACGTTCGTTGGCGGCTGGCAATGGAATAACTCAATTAAATAATGGCGGACAACGTTGCGGTAGCGGCGCGGTGGCGGCGCGGTGGCGGCGCGGCGGCGGTGCGGCGGCATCGCGTATACATAGCATAGCATAAACTGCGTCGGCGGCGCGGTGAGGCGGCGCGGCGGCGGCATCGTGTACAGGAGCGCTAATAAGAGACCATTATGAGACCATTATGCGACCATTATGAAATATTAGACTGCGCACATCGGCTCAATGATAATTGAATTGCAATTGAATCGTGTCGGAATGACATTTTAGCAGACTTGGCCCCCTGATCTGCAGTAGCCACCAAACAGGAATTTTTAAAATAAAATTTTGATATTCTACTAAAATTTTGTATATACTACTAAAGTAGCAAATAAGGATATGGCCCACCTGGCGGTAAGCGGTCACCGTAGCCTATTGACACTTGCAACAACATATTACTCGTGTGTTGGCGACCTTGCCTAGAAACATCTCTTCACACCTTATTTTTACTCATTTTACCGCCTTGATATGCAAAAGAAATATGACAATCCTTATGACCGTTTCAGAGACGCAACAATTAAGTCAATTTTTTATCGATTATCAACCTAAATTAACCCGGGTGCTTACGTATGACTCCGTATTTTATTGAAAAATATTACGATGGTGCAAATAAAACTAGAAAAGTGTATGTTATAGACATTGTCACTTGTTCTGTGAGTAATTATTTGATTATACTAATAAAATAGTCACTCATTTTTACAATTCAATTCATTAACAGATTTGAATTGATACCTACTGCAAAATTGCTTGAGTGGTCATTTTAGACGCTGAAAGTAGACTTGTATAAATAATATAGGTCAGTTACAGTCTAACGTGACCTGTCGTCTGCCACGAAATATGCAAGAACTCATAAACAAGTCCGTAATTAACTGTAATTGAAAGCAATGCAGCAAAGTTTCACTTCCATAACTATTCGTTGCTTCATTCTATTTGCAATCAAAGTTTTGCGATGGAGAGGGACTGAAAACTACTATGCGAGTTGATTTGAAAACTCTTGTCAGGTTGTGGAGTTCTTAATTGTTAGTGTGTTGTTTAACTGAGATAAGGAATTACAAAATGGCGGTTTTCTTTGAAGGCACTAAAAGACCAGCATTAGTGTCAAGGATTTTTATGCGTGTTGTGACTCGAGCCGTAGATCGCTATGACGATACTATTATGTAGGTCTGTGTTTGACCACAATCTCAACATGGTCAGAGATGATTGCCCTGAAGTACTAAGCATACAAGGCTTAGGAAGAAACTAGCTGTCAAGTGCAGGGAGATCGCCAGCCAGGCGGGTACTATTAAGTACCCTATCTCCGTACTATGGTTTCCCCACGAAGTTTTCCTCTTATTATAGGATCTGCGACCTTCGGCATGGCATTTGACATCAGAGCTATTATCGGTTTAAAATAAAACCGGTTTTAAGATAGTACCGACTCTTTTTGTTAGAAAGTGACGGATATATTTAAAACATGGATTTTGCTACACTTAATTTGGTCAAAGAGCAGCTTGACTGGGGAGTACTTTACAGAATACCGCAGTCAAATAACTTTATGTTGTGTTCCTGCGCGTGAGTAAGGTCGTCAGAAATGGAGCCTAGGAGGTTCGGTAAATATTCGACGGGCCATTGGGCGTGCTTGGTAAGATAAGATACATCACGTATCACAATAAAAGGTCGTGGGTTCGATTCCCACCCAGGACAGACATTTGCATGTATATTTGTTTTAAGTCGGGGTGTAGTATAAGTAAATATTTACAAACAAAGTACTTATAGTGTAATGGTTTCCATATTACAAGATCTACTTAGTTTGGGATCACAAGCTCTTTATAAACGTAAGTTTTATTTATAACAGTAATACCCAACTAATATGGCTTACCGATGTACCTGCGCAGAAGATACATTTTCAAAGCGCGGGAAACGCTATTGGTCGGCAGCTGCCGCCATGTTAGCGCGCGCCGTGCGGAGGGGCGTGACTTGCGAGTGAGACGGAACTAACAGCTGCAGTGTATTATGAACCTTATAGTAGTGTTAAGTTTTAAGCATTCTTTCGTGAATCTTCGGGGCCATACTTTCTTTTCTCTGCGAACGAAGATTCACGACTACTGTACATTAAGCTCTGGGGGAAATTGTTCAAAAGGTAGCTTGACCGGGGAAGGACCTCTTTCCTTATAAAATACCGCAACCAAATAAATTAGAAGTCGCCGATCTCATCGGGAGGAGGAACGGTCGATAACGAGTGAGTGCTGCCCCGTGCGTTGCAAGCGTCCATATGGATACGGTAACCGCTTACTATCGGGCGGGCCGTACGCTTGTTTACCGAGTTCGTTGAATAAACCTCTCACTCAACTAATTTTACCTTATTTTTTACTATGATAAACAAGTTTCAATGAGAGTTCGTTATGGTCATTTATATATTACCTACATATAAAATGCTTTGTCCTGAATGACTGACTGATGGATCAACTCACAGCCTAAATCGCTGATCGTAGAGACCTGAAACTTAGAGGGTGTATTCTTTGTATAACGTAGGCATCCGATAAGATAGGATTTTCCGAAATTCTACCCCTAAGGGGGTGAAAAGTTTGTATGGGACAACTTGATTCCTTGGTCCAATCTACTTCAAATTTAGCATAAACATTCTTTAACAGAATTGGTGGAAGGCGTGTTTCATATTTTATTGAAACTCATCGCCTAACGAGGTTAAAAAGGGGTAGAAAGATATTTCAGGGGTGATTTGCATCGAAGTTGATATCAAAAACACGTGAATTTTATTTTCTATCCAAAGTATTAATTCCGAATTTAAAGTTAATCGGACCGCGCGGTAGGTTTCTTCCATACAAACTTGAACACCCCTACATAATCATAAACTAATAATGAGAAACTTTATTATTTATTTAGATAAGTAATCGTGCTAAGTTACAAGCTTATAAACCCGAGGAATAAGATATTTCATACAAACAAAATTCCCTCTTTTCACCCCCTTAGTTTGGGTTCTGCGTTCAGCAGTCAATCAGGACAAGTAATTATATATGTACTAGCCGCCCGCGTGGTGCTACCCTACCCTGTGGTGCTACCCTACTCTACCCAAACGCATACAAAAAAAACAACTGTAACGTGTGTTTGTCACTGAACTCCTCCTAGTCAGCAGTTGGTATCTAGGTTATATTATCGACTGCAGCGCCATCTTCCGGGCTGATTTGTAAATCTAAACCATCCAGGGCGCCACCCAAACGCATACAAAAACATTCATTCAAATCGGTTAAGCCGTTTAGGAGTTCAGTGACATACACACGTGCAGAAGAATTTTATATATAAAGATAAATAATGGTAGTATGTTTGTTTGATCGATTTTATATACGTAGGTAAACATTTAACTGTGTAGTCTAGGCTGACGAGAATACGCAAGAATTTAATAAAGTACCAAATTCATCTATTAGGTGCCCTCAGATAATAATTGATAGCTTTAAAGGGTTACGCACTTAGGACTAATTGGATATTTAAACTTAAATCTTGTGTAATAAATTGATGTAAATTAATCATCATCATCACTCCAGACTTCAGACCTTTTATTTATCATTATATTATCTATATTTAATACTAGCTGTTCCCAGCGGTTTCATTCGCGCTCCCGGAATAACAACATGTTCTTTGTTAAAAATCTAATTTTTAATACAAACTTTTTTTGAGTGACTGTACTTTTTGTTGACTGTACTTGCGATAAAGTACTCATCAAGACGAATCAAACGAGCACAAACTCGATGGGGTTATGTGGTTTAATTACGGAGTTCCTATGGCCACCTTCCAGCTCCATCATCAGATCAGCACCATGTCATCATAATACAGGTGAAACTAAATAAAAGCTTATAAAAAACTCTTTGACTTAAAAGTTTTATGATATACCTATCTTTCGATTACTGACGTTTCTTCTACCCTAACCTCACACCATAGAGCCTTTTGATCGTGGTCAAAATCTGTAAATGCGGATAGCAATAACTCAAAAAGTAGGGATAGTCTCCTAACATCATATTTACGTGGCTTCAACCCTAAAGGTAGCTGCCCTCACTAACCCGTCTACAATTTTCATCATGTAGATAAAAAGATAAATTCAGCTCAAACCGCAGTGTCTATTTTGTATACAGATTCTTTATTACAACGTAGATATCATTCAAAATTCAACCCCCACATAGCTATATTATTTGGTGGATGACGCAAAAAAACCAATATCAGTTTCTTGCCGGAGTCTTCTCAGTTCAAGTTTTATTTGGAACCGGTGTAGAGCCATTTATTAACGTTCATAAGTGCCTTATCAGGGCCTAAATTAAATAAATGCTTCTTGTATTTGAATTTGAATAGGCTGTTCCAGTGACCTAAGCCATCATTTGCAAACTCATATTAGCTAAATAATATAACAAAAACACGTTAAAATACTTGAAGTGTTATGTAGAGACGGTTGTAAAATGACATTTGTGATATGTCCCGCTAACGACATCCGTCATGGATCGGTCGCCCGGGAAATCACCCGGCGCCGGCGTACAGTGTGCGGCAGACCGCATCCCGTCGACCTGTTAGAAAACACGTGCTGTGAGCCTGTGAGACTCAGCCTGGACCTGTGAGGCTTAGGGTCTGTTCACACCGAGATGCGATGCGATGATTGTAGAGACCAATTGTTTCGCGCTGTGCAGCGCGAACTCGCGAATCGCATCGCGACGCCTCGAAGTGTAGCGCGAAGCTCCGCGGCGCCGGGCGTAGATACTCTAATCTCTTATTGAAATGTACCTTTTTGTGTTTTAAATAAAGTTCTATATTGTATCATTATTTTAATAAACATATGTATATTTACAAGAACGAGGAAACTAAAATATATAAAAATAATGGCGTAGAAATTTTAATCTGATACTGTATTGAAATCACTGCAGATTAGAGAACCTAGTCTCCTATTCTAGTTTTGAATTTTCTTATTTTGAGTTTGATATGCATTTTCAATATCTCAAGATTTGTCACTGATAAATTGATATCATTTGTGCTCCTACACATAATGCAGATGATCACAAAACACAATAAAATTATTTCATATACGTTCTCGTCACTCGATATCTTTAAGTTGCTCAAATCTAAGTATAATTTACCTAATTGTGAAAACCCCAAAATCCGTTTAATGGTTTCGAAGATTGGCGTGTTCAAACAAGGAGGACTCGTTGCGATATTGTTCGTCTTCCTACATCACTGTCAAACAGTTTTTAGAGATATAAATGTAGTTTATGAATTAATTAATTGTTACTGAGCATCTTAACATGGAAGATATGAGATATCGTCAACAGAAAAACACACGAATATAACGATTGAAATATTTTATTCAATTATATTGATATGCATATCTTCGGTGTCAGACAAATTTTAATTGGCATTGAATACACTAGTAACTTCAAAAATATCGACACCGATCCGAAGTGGGACATCGTTTGCTTGTTTACTTACCGACTTTGTGCCAGTATCCTATGTGCAATTTATAAATTATTCCAAAAGATCCAGTATCAAAGAATAAACCAGTTTTGGTGCGTCCTCATTAAAAATAAAATCCATATGTGAGAAATGATATTTCTTTACAATATGATGAACGAAAGCTGTAGGTAATTTTTTCATTAGTATTTCAATATCCGGGCCAGTGGACAACCAATCTTCGCTGGAACTTATCACAGCTATTGGTGTAGATACATTACCTAACTCATAAACTGGCGGAGTCTTTGTACCATAAGTCACCGAATTCTTTTTTTGTCCATAATCAAACTGCTGGAACTGGCCACTAATCACCAACTGTCCGTAATGCAGAATCGTCTTAGTTGACCCACCAGCTGAAAGATGGCTCAAAACATTATTCTTGATTTTCATATCAATTATATTCTGGCCACCATTCGCTAAGAGTAGCAATGAATTATTACATAATTTCTTATCTCCTGTACAAAACTGGTCAATCAGTGATGGAGAAAAACGTCCAGACCGCGAAAAATCCTTATTTAGAGGTAATTTATCTTCACTAAGATTACTATAGTATTTCGCTATAGATTGTAGCGGACCTTTCACGTGCCGCATGAATACAAGAGGAGCTAGAAGAATTGCCAACCTCAACATATTGTTATATTGTGGGTACACTGAAAGAAGAACCACTAAAGCTGTAGCTCCCATAGAATGTCCGATAAAGTTAATTTGCGACATAGTATTCTCTTTTATGAACTCGATCGCGGCTGCCAGGTCCATCATTCCAATTTCATGCCAAGAAAAGTCCCAAAACTCAGGTGAATTATATTTTTTGGCTAGGTGCATTCTTGAATATTTATTTCCCCTTGCGTTCATTAACCACACTTCATAGCCAGCGTTTAATAAAATATAAGGCAATGATTCATTTGGACCGAGAAGGATCCAATTATCAGAACTACCGAGTAACCCATGATGCAGCAAAACTAATTGTCCTAATCTTGAACTATTTTTACTGGGTAGTAGCCTTTGCAGTGTCAGCAAGTATCCATCTTTAGTGGCCACAGTGTGGGTTTCTACTCTATACCCATGCACGGCTATCAGCTCCGGCGTTGACATACTGTATTCAATATCTTCCAACTCTCCGTTTCCACCCATTCTCAGTGTTTCATTTTTATCATCATCAAATGCTTCATTAATGAATTTGTAAAACGCTTTTTTAATCTTCCTCCTTCTGTGTTCCACTTTTTCATAGGTAGTTTTAACTTGTTCTGGTATTAAATCGGCAAAAAACGAGTCTGCTGAACGTTTCACAATATTTTTACTGGTGCCCGTGATGGTATCTTTAAATTTGGCTTTAGTGATTTGCAGTAAAATGGCGAGAAATAATATTTTTTGGAACAGTGACATGTTGAGTACCGAATAACATGCACCGGTGACTGATTCAAAGAGTACTGTGTGATTTTGTCATAACAATGGTAGAGTTCGATTTCTTGTTGTTATATTAGATCATGCTATTGTCTAGTTTAAAAGAATAGCAACTAATATTATGATATTAAAACATTTTATACAATAGACGAGTGAAATACTGATTCGTTTGAGGACTAGATCCGGGTGATCAACTGATAGCAAGGCATCTTGTGCAGTATTAGACTTCCATGGATCTGTACATGAATTATAGTAATGTGCATTGCGAATACTAATCAATATACAATTAATGAAATTAAAATAACTAGATCGATAGGATTTATTTAGAGTCGATGTGATTTTTTTATTGTTTTCTAAAATCTATAATTGACGCCTGACTAGGCATTTTTGGGCCGACACTCTCGCTTACAACATCACTCGTCCCAGTATTACACATAAGAACGCAATCTTTTTTTTAAAAGCTAATGACCTGAAATATTATTCTAGTCCGTCTATATTTTATCAAAAAATATAAAACGCGTATTTCTTCCCTTCCCTACTCCCAAATTGTGACTTTATCTGTTTGTAAACGGTTGATTTGATAAAGCACAAAATACGTGTCAAATATTTTTGATAATCTAACTTTCGGTCTAATTATTTTTCCCCAGGCCACATCTCTATTGCGTGTCCTGGCGGCAAAACCACAAAGTAGACTTAATTAATATTAAATAAGTAAATAGCAAACTTACGCAGACCAGCCCTCACAAGCAGCACCTTTGATGTAGGTACATAGTACGGGGAAAATTTACATTGGAGAGAATTTCCTTTAAATTGCAAAGAATTGTTTGTTAGTTCTAGGAAACTGTAACATGAGCTCTTAGTTAATACATGTTATATTTTGTAGACGCACTGAATCTGACAAGTTAGAAATTTCCAGAAACTCTTGAGGATGTTACTAAGTACTAGCAAGTTTTTGAAAACACGTCTCGTCAGATTTATAAACCGTCAAAAACTTTTCTAACGTCAAATCAAGAGAGTAAATATGCTGTGGTGGTTCAGTGCAGGGATTACGTAATTTTGTTGCAATCTGATTAAAACAACATTTCAATAATAAAGAGAGAAGATTTGGATTTATGTATTTTTGTTTGTAATGAATAAACTCAATAACTACTGGCCCAATTTTAAAAATTCTTTTACCTGGAGAAAGCTAAATTATCATTGAGTAACTTAGGCTAAATATTAATTATAAAACGTAGGGTTCCTTAGGAACAAAAACTCCAATAATGTAACCGACATTTCACCCGGGCGACGCCGGCCACGAACAGTTAGTTTACAATAAAGCTCTTGCAATTGTCAGAACGTAAAAAGTTGTCAGAAAACCGCTATATTGTATGAAACCGATTCATCATTAATTCGAAAATGTTTGAAACTTATTGCAATAAAGTTACATAACGCCACAATCTACCTTCAAAAATTTGATTGAAATCACTGACTGTCCCTCTGAGTTTTTTACATAAGGAAACTTATATAATTGCAATGTGGACCTTATACAATATACAATACAATGTAATCTCCATATACAAAGTGTACCAAAACTCAATGATAAGTGAGAACCAGAGTCTGCCACTGCTCATGACATGACTAATAATTTTGGTCACACACAAAATAATCTATATATATAAAAATGAAACCCGTTTTCCGTTGTCACGACATAACATGAAAACGGCTTGACCGATTTGGCTTATTTTTTTTTTGTAGTTTTCTAATACTCTGTACAAGGTTCTTACGGAAACAAATATTAAGAAAATTGCGCAGAAACTCAGAAAATTTAAGAAAACTTAACGGTAGGGTGGCTTAGGGTAGGTTAGGTTATAGGGTAGGATATTACGCAAACGAAGTTGCGCCGGGCAGCTAGTATTAAATAAAATTTAACACGGTCATCTGATCCCAAACTAAGCAGAGCTTGTACTATGGATATTTTTGTTTGTAAATACATACTTAATATACATAATTACACCCAGACTCAGGACATACAGACATGTTCATGCACACATGTCTATGTCCTGTGTGGGAATTGAACAATCATAACATCATCATATTCAGCCTGAGTACTCAATACTGTATTTATTATTCATAATATTAGAGTGCTATCTTATTATTTCATACAATATTAATTAGAAAAAGATTTTATTGATATATAGCTTTTTGGTATTACTCAATAATAATCTTTATATATAAAACTCTACTGCACGTGTGTATGTCACTGAACTCCTCCTAAACGGCTGGACCGATTTGGTCGGTATTTAGGTTATATTATCGACTGCAGCGCCATCTGCCGGGCTGATTTGTGAATCTAAACCATCCAGGGCGCCACCCAAACGCATACAAAAAAACATTCAAATCCGTCCAGCCGTTTAGGAGGAGTTCAGTGACAAACACGTACAGTTGTTTTTTTTTTTGTATGCGTTTTGTTTAGATAGGGTATGGTAGGGTGGGTAGCACCACGCGAACGAAGTCGCGCCGGGCAGCTAGTAAGTTTATAAAAATATAGGCTTATGCGATTCATAAAAAAACAGACACCCGAACAAAGATGATTTTATTAATGTTAATCTTAATCCACTTGGTGAGAAATAATTAACAAAGTAAAAACTTATTCCAAACAATTTCCCGGAATATTTTCGGATTTATATTTGCATTAGAATAATTCTTTCGAGCGGCAAATTAAAATAAAGGATTTCCAGTACAATGTGGGCTGACTAATGTACCCTGAATGGAATAAATGCAAATCTGTTTGCAAATTATTCCTGTGTTTTTTTTTATTATTTTGTCTCTCTTTACATCGTCCACTTCGTTTCAATGGTTGTATTATTCCCCTTTTGTTTTGATGGGAAACAAAGGAGCCATTATTATATCACAATTTTTTGTTTATCTTTATTTTTATTTGTTTGAAATTCGGTTTGCGTTCGGTTAGAGACTCACTCCAGAATTATATTTGAGCTAAGTTTTGCCAGAGTAAATTTATTTAGCTTAAAGACTAATATAACCGAAAGGATATTATTATGAGTATAAAAACTCTGTTGTATATTCTTCGTAGCATAAAATCCATCCTAGTAGAAAATAGTTTGAAGTTCTAGCGTGGCGTCAGAACACGACACTATAACGCTCCAAAGCTTGTTTCTTAATCTGCGGTAAAGTTTATTCGCTGTCTTGGCGGGGGGCACTCCCGTGCCCCCAGATCATTTCCCTAAATAGTATAAAACATATTTATTTACCATAAAAGTCTTAGTAGCCCCACCGATATCTCGAGGCTTTGATGTGTTATTTTTATTATTTATTTTTTTAGGTAGTGGGTTTTTAGGTAATTAGGTAACCATTATCAATACACTATTATAACGTCTAACTACTAATGCAATCGCAGTGCATAAACGTTGACAGAAGTTGTAGTAAGAGTCAATATTATAATATCATTGGTAAGAGTTTAATCAGTGTCTTGTGCTACGCGACACTTGTTCCCGCTGTTTCTTTCGTGTGGCGCTAGAGTACCGTAGTGAATGTATTACCCAATGATTGTGAACCATGCCCCTTGTATAATTATTATGAAAACTGCAGTATATTTCTGATAAAGATCAAATTTAATTATCAAATTAATTTGATAACATTCATACTCGAGATGTTAGGCGTTTTCACAAGCTAAGCATAAGATGTCATTCTTATATGTTAGAAATAATAAACATTAGAATATTTTATAAAATTTTAATTAGTTATAAAAACTTTATTTTATTTATTTATTTATTTCATAGATTCATAGCTTATTAGCCAAAACGAATCTCATTATATAATCCAAAATCATAATATTAATTTAAAAAGAGTAGGAATGTTAATTAAACAATAGACATTAAAAAATTAAAAGTAACAAAAAGAATCCTATCAATTAACAAAAAAAAATACTTAACAATTTTATTTATAAAGATTATGTAGGTACCTTTAAAGAGTCGTTCAGACAAACAGGGCCTGCGGTGGCGAGCCGCAGGGACCAGATATTCATACACAGGTGGTAGTGGCGGCCTGACACAGTAAAAATTTTGGTCATCGCAATTAGTCCACACGTGCTGTGAAAATTACAACGACTCTGCAACTTCACCGAGGTCAGCGGTGGTGGGAAATCGTTCGGAAGCCCAAGCGAATGCGATACCCGTGTTTGAATAGCTCTACATCCAACAATGCGCTAGAATTTGCCGTCACCGCAGGCCGCGTCTGTCTGAACAACACTTGTAGCAAGTTTTTTTATATACTACTTAGGTAGCAAACAAGCATGCGGCCCGCCTGATGGTAAGCAGTTACCGCAGCCTATGGACGCTTGCAACACCAGGGGTGTTAATCGCGCGTTGCCGAACCTGCAGAAATCTCTTCACACCCTTTTTGAAGAACCCCATGCTGTTGTACTCCATTGGGAAAACCACGGCGGGGAGCTCATTCCACAATCCGCGTCCGCGGAAGGAAGCTCCTTTGAGACCGCACAGTTCGAAACAATTCTGGTTTCAATATGTGAGGATGGACTCCCCGTCGATGGCGATATCAATATTAATAGAAAGTCAAAATATTTCAAGCAATCTTTACTCTATTATAATAATTTTATGCTACGCTACTTCATTGGTTATAACACCATTCTCCAAATATTCAAAAACTTTGACAAATACTAAATTGTGCGCTTCGGCACCCCATACAAAGTCAGTGTGACTCAAATTTTTATCACGAATCAAGTAGTGATCAATAGGGTTTCCAACACTAAGGTAAAGTTTGAAAATGTCTGAATTGCTGGCTAACCAATCTTCGCTGGAACTGAATAAAGCTACAGGCACGGTGACCTGTTTCAGAGGAAACTTGTTATTTTTGTCGTTAAATCTATGAAATACTCCATTTTGGCTTATCTGTGCGTAATGTAAAAATGTATTAGTGGAACCACCAGCAGGTACATGGTACAGAAGTGTCGCGACAAAACTTGAGTTTCCCATCGCATTCGCCTGTGGTATTCCACCAGTAAAGAAGTACAACGGATTTCTGCAATATATCACAGAGCCTTGACAGTATCTGGTCATCAACCATTTTGGTATCTTTCTCGATGGCAGAAACTCACCCGAACCTAGCATTTTCAGAAACTGCTCAGGATCTGAAGACATAGTCGACAGTAATTTAAACGGACCTTTAATTTTCGACATGCAAGCCAACGGTGCTAGTAAAATGCCCATCTTAATGTATTTATTATACATTGGTCTCGTCGAAAGCAAAACTAAAAAAGCCGTAGCCCCCATCGAATGTCCAATAAAATAAATTGGTTCACTTTTGTTTGCTTTGTCCCTGATATAATCAATCACTGCCGGTAAATCGAATTCACCCATTTCTTGCCACGAGAAATTCCAAAACTTCTGCGAGTCTACATTGAGAGTAATGTGGCTTCTGGAATAGTAGTTACCTCTCGCATTAACCATCCACACGTCGTAGCCGGCGTTGGAGAGCAAATAAGGGAGGGACTTCTCCGGTCCAAGGAATATCCAGTCGGCTGAGCTGCCGAGGAGCCCATGGTGCAAAATTACAGTTCGATTATTTGACTGCGATGAATGAATCCGATGCAAGGTCAATAGATATCCGTCCTCAGTCTGTACGATGTGTGACTCCACTCGCTTCCCATGAACCATGGCGAGCTGTGGCGTCGACATCAGTGCAGTCGGCTCCAATTTGTAAGTCAAATATTCAGGATCCGGAGGATCCTCGATTTCTGCTGCAGTTTCTTCAACGAAATCATTGAATGACTTTTTTACATTATGCTGTACCATGGGTTGCGTCATCTCAATTTTCTTGTTAGACTTTTTATTAGACAGAAAATTGGATATTACTTCTTTGATATCCCTCAGAGAATCAGTGACGGTGCGTTTAAACTGTTTGAAATGCACAGATAAGAAATCAATGAACGAACCACTGACATTTTCATTTTGATACATTAATGTAGCTAGGATAATAATGAGAGCCCTCATATTGTTGCGTCGGTGGGCAGCGTGTAAGCTCAACTGGCACTCGTCTCGTAACATACTCCGATTGATCTATTACACTACTATTGTTACCTTATCAAAGAAAGACAATGAGTTTGGACCTGATGTTTATAACACTAATGATTCAAACTATGTCACTATTATAAGTTGTGGTTACATTGTCTCAATTACAATTGGTCTTCATAATAATCGTTACATAATAGTAGATAGCTACAAACAAAGGCATAGGTTTATAATATTGATTGCGTTTGATATTACTCATCAAATAAAGTATCAAAATTCACAAAGTAGGTAGAGGAGAGTTCCGAAATGAGGACATTCGTAGGAGAACGAAAACGACGGACATAGCCCGTAGAGTTAGAAGCTGAAGTGGCAATGGGCAGGCCACATCGCTCGAAGAGCTGATAACCGATGTGGAAGAAAGGTTATTGAGTGGCGACCACGTACTGGAAAGCGCCGAACGGGACGACCTCCCACCAGGTGGACCGACGACCTGGTCAGAGTCGCTGGGCACCGCTGGATGCAAGCGGCCCAGAACCGTTCGAAGTGGAAATCAATGGGTAAGGCCTATGTTCAGCAGTGGACATCCATACGATGAGGTAGAGGAGAAGGTGTGAATATGGCACTTAGATCAAATAAAACCACAATAATGTAATATAATAATAAATAGAATAAAATCCGTCAAAGATAAAACATCGCAGATACGCCTACTGCACCTTGGCAAGCATATGCGCTCAGAGATTGCAACAGTTATCCTTTTTAGGAGCAGAAGAGTTCGTTGCATATCTCAAATCAAACAAACGTTATCTGGATAAAGTTTTCACTCATACAGATACAATGACATGATTGAAATCGTTGATTATACAATCTCCGCCAACAAGATATAATAGATAATTATTAAATCAGGTATTGCATTACTATAAAATACAGAGTATTTTTTTTATTGGTACCTATTGATGGCCCAATCCTTAAGTACCAATAGAATAGTATGTATAGAATAAAACGAAAAATGCTCAATGAAGTCTCGAGGCCTTTTTTGAGAAAATACTAAACTTAAAATTAATTAATTAGTTATATACTTCAACATGTAAGTAGTATTTATATACTCTGAGCTTCAACTAATTCCCATACTTAAATTGAGTTTTTTTTTTATAAAATCTTACTTAGGTTTTCAGTATTCATTCATCCTGTTTAGTTTAAAAGAAGAGGCAACTAAAATGGGTCACTAAAATTCTCACACGATTATGCTCCAAAATTAAATATACCGACATAAACGAAGAAGTTTCCTGCCGCTCGCCCAGTTCGGTAAAACTTTCTTTCTTAACGACGTAAACAATTTAAATCTAATGCAATATGCAGACCGCTCTGGCGACTGAGGAACACCTCGTTTCACCCCACCTCACCCCACACCATCTACCTGCGCCCTTATAAAAAATTCAGCCAAATTCCGAAGCAAGAGTGTTTAAGATACCTTAAGGTCACACTATTGCGGTATTTCCACGTTTGCTCCTAATAATTGAGAATTTTATTTTCATCTCGAATATTACTAATCTCAGATTTACCTTGACAAGGCTTTCACAACAAGATACGAAGACATAGATTTTGAGCATGTAATGGAAAGACGCAAAAGTAGAGAGCAAAGAAAGTATCGATGCATAGTGTGAATGATACATGTGTATTATTGTGTATGAAAGGAGAAACTGAACTGGGAGAAGGTACTGAAATGGCAGATAGGGAGAAATGGAAGAAGACATGCTGCACCGAACAAGCGAGATAGAACGATGATAAAAAAAGGTTTGACTAATTAATTAGCACAAACTATATAGTAGAGGCTGTGGTAGAGGTTTTATTGTGTTGAATAACAAAATAAAGAAAGAAAAATAATTTATTTTGGTTCCAAAAAAAAGCACAATATAAAAGCAAAGTATAGATACGATATGCCACGACTGAGAGCAAAGTGATGGTAAAAAGGCACCTATCTCTGCTAATACTATAAAACTACATATCTCCTTTAAAATAAAACTATACCACCAAAAATA
This sequence comes from Polyploca ridens, assembly GCA_951394255.1. Lineage (NCBI taxonomy): Eukaryota > Metazoa > Arthropoda > Insecta > Lepidoptera > Drepanidae > Polyploca > Polyploca ridens. The sequence continues at coordinate 1,856,029 of OX596244.1, forward strand.
TTTACACATAAAATGTTGCCAAGACGAGACCATATGGCTCGCACTATCAAAAATTTATCAGATCTCATGTAGAGTCAAGCTTATAAATCTACACGCCCTAACTCTACAAACCCTAACTTTACAAATTCTGCACACCGTAGTCAAAATATGTAGCTTGGCCGTTTCACTACCATCACATGGGCGTAAGGTGAAAAATGTATTCACTGTTAATTGCTTTTCTGTAGTACAATAGTTCTTGTAGTAGCGAAACGGCTTTCTAGGACTTCAGGAAGTACCCTAAGAGTTTTGATGATCATCAGTGAGTCAGTGACGAAATCGGGGTTATTTAGATATCAATAAAATTTAAAGTATAAGAGCTATGTTATTGAAACTTAATATGTTTAATAAGTCTACTATTGACATCATATCCCAAGAATTTTGTTTATCTTTTATAATCCAAACCCAAGTTATGAGGGTTCAAATAAACGACGAAGCGCTTCGAGAAAAGGTCGGTGGTGCCTTTGCGCTTCGCTTGGGTCGTCTTGGCGGGGGCACTCCCGTGCCTCGAGATTGATGAAGTCCAAAATAAAAACAAAAGTTTGGCTTTACCATTTTTTTATAACGAATGCGACGCGTAGGTTGCGGATTGATTAATCCTATTGTGCTGGTGGTGCATCTGTAAAACCAGACTCCATACAATATAAATTTGATTCTATTCTATTCTATCAAATCAAGAGTGAAAAATTCTGTGAAACGTACACACAAAGGCTGAAAAAAACTTTGGTCAATTAAAAAGTTGTCAGTAAATGATAGGACTTAGCTTTCAGGCCATAGAATTTGATAAAATAAAGCTAGGTACAGTATATGGCTTATCGATGTACCTGCGCAGAAGATACATTTTCAAAGCGCGGGAATCGCTATTGGTCGGCAGCTGCCGCCATGTTAACGCGCGCCGTGCGTAGGGGCGTGACTTGCGAGTGAGACGGAACTAACAGCTGCAGTGTATTATGAACCTTATAGTAGTCATCTAAGGTTGGTTGTAAGTTTTAAGCATTCTTTAGTTAATCTTCGGGGCCATACTTTCTTTTCTATTCGAACGAAGATTCACGACGCGCCTTATCAGTTGGGTAATACTGTACGAGTGTATCTAATCAACAAATCACTCGCCGACATAGCACAAACAAAACGTAATTTTATTGCTTTGTTGAGAGTAGTTTTTAGGTTGAGACCTAAAGGTGATAAAAATAGCTTCAGGGAAAAAACAGATCTAATATAATGAAATATAAATTATGATTTACTTAGATAAATAAACCGCATAAAAATAAGGGCTAATAGTATCCATATTATACTAATCGATGCCAGGATATTTTTTACGAGCAGGGTAAACTAATATGGTTTACCGATGTACCTGCGCAGAAGATATATTTTCAAAGCGCGGGAAACCGCGATTGGTCGGCAGCTGCCGCCATGGTAGCGCGCGCCGTGCGGAGGGGCGTGACTTGCGAGTGAGACGGAACTAACAGCTGCAGTGTATTATGAAACTTATAGTCGTGATCGAAGGTTGATTGTAAGTTTTAAGCATTCTTTCGTTAATCTTCGGGGCCATACTTTATTTTCTGTGCGAACGAAGATTCACGACGCGCCATATCAGTTGGGTACTACTGTATCCCAAAATATGTAAATAGTGTTTGTGTTATAAGCACATAAGGAAAAAGTACCCAGATCGAGCTGCCAACACTGACCTCATGCAAAATGCAGTAACACCTCTCCCACCTATTGCGAACACCCGAAACCCCATTTATAAATGATTCTGCCTCAATTTCGTACTCACTTGGATATTGTTTGACTTGTGGACACACTGGACCGGGTGACTGTACTCTATATTTTGGTATATATATAATCTTTCAACATTACATTTTCACATCATTTTTACATCCTTTTAATTTACTCAGAACAATATAGAACATTCCTTGGTTCGTCAATGCGGAAATCCACAAACAGCTGAAAATGAGTACTGTCAAGGAGGAAATCCGCCACACAGCCGCAACCTACATGCATAGGTTGGGTGGCCATCCGAATGTGCTAGCAGCCGGGCTGATAAAGCCAAGCTATGTTAGACGCCTAAAACGTCACGACATCCTGATGCTGGAAGATCGGGTGTAGCGAAACAAAAGAGTGCTTGTCTCCGCTCTCCTCACGCCATCTTATTAGATCTCATCTGCTTATAGTTAACAAAAACTGATTGCATATACAACACAAAACCAAAAAAGAAAAAAAACATCCTTTTGGTACGTCCATGCTACGCGAACCGAACACGAGCCGAGCCACGAATACCCGAACGCATGGCACCCTACATTACAATCGGACTTACAGTGGTCTATGTAGTGGTTGCAGGGGAGTGGCATGTTGTCTGCTCGGTAATGTGTGACCGGGCGTCAACAAGTGTCTGAAGTTACCGGACTAAAAGCTGCTTGGTGGTCAGACGTGGGGTTAGTGAGTAACCCTCAAGCATGTGAGCTTCTGCGAGCGAACTACATCTCCGGAACTTTCCTGGATAGAAAGTAGAGGACTACCCGCTAGATTAGTTTTCCGGCAACCCAGCTGTAGGTATTGGGTAGATGCGTGGATATATATTGGGAGGTGAGCGCGCATTACAGCTCCGGGACCAGACTGGAGAAATAGGAGCCAGTTTCTCTGGCGTCCCAAGCGGGGATTGAATCTGCGTGCGCGTGGTGAGTGATTTTAACAGCTCCAGTACCATCTGCAGTAATGGTAGTGAGTGATCACGATGCTCTCTCATATCTAATGAGCACCAAGGGATACTCTGGTGGCGTAACCTACCGCAGATGGTCTCAGACGCTTCGTAAGGGGTTGCCAGTTATTGTCTTTTATAACCTAACGGTCGGTAAAGGTGGCCACTATAGAAAATCTTAGTAAACAAGAAGAGTATGATACATTGGATGTATAAAATAAAATTTACTTCACAAACACTGACTGTGTTTTCGATAAACACTGCACGCTCTATATCACAGAGCGCTCTTCCGGAACCACCATGGTAGGCTGTTGCATCTATCAAATAGCATTTGATGCTATTTACACACCTTTGACGTGTTTGAGCTGTACTGGCTGCCATGCCCCGGGCATAACAGGCGTTACTCAAACAGTCAAGTAAAATACGAATTCCTGTGTTTAAAAAATCCCCATTGAGTGAATAACTTTTATAAAAAAAACCTCGATAGATTTTTTGCAGCATACAAAAATGACAATATTTTAAATATAAAAGACTGAACGTTCGTAATGGTCAGTGTAATTACTAAATTCGGCAACATGATACCTTAAAATCGCAAGAAAGAAGAGTTTTTACAAGCTTTTTATGTTTGTTCTGGTGGAATCTTGCAGGTCGAATTTCACCCACTTCCAGTGGTCGGATTGACTTGATATTTGGTATACATTAGTATATTGGATGACGAATATGACGATGCAAGTACAGTCAACAAAAAGTACAGTCACTCAAAAAAAGCTTGTATACAAAATTAAATTTATAACAAAGAACTTATTTCTATTACACTACTGTAATATTAGGGTGTGCACACTGGAAGCTACTTGTTGGTAGTAAGTAAGTAGTAGTGCGAATAAAATAAGGATTGTAAATACATACTTAATATACATAATTACACCCAGACACAGGACATATAGACTTGTTCATGCACACAAATGTCATGTGTGGGAATCGAACCCACGACCTGCGGCGCGATAGGAAACGACCCGTCATTAATCAGAATAAAATTAACAAACACGTATGCCTACAAACAGTATTTGGTATAAGCTGTAATGTGATATGATAGGATAAAAATGTACTAAGATGATTTATTAAGTTACCTATACCAAATACTGAGTCATGTTAATTTCATTTTACCGGAAAATTTTCCACGTCAGTTTAATACGAGATAACTGAATACTGTGAGATTACGGCGTATTATACCGTGTATAAATATACGTATAACACACCAACTATGAAGTAAGGTTATACCACCTCACCACAAAACAACAATGCTTTACTTTACAAGTTTATTAAAGCCCTGAGGCCTCTTCAAAAATTCAAATTAGTCTCAAATTTTGGAGCCAATATATAGTGAAAATGAGAATTGCAATGATGAGGTCATAAAATCGTGAGAACGAAACCATAGCGCGATGTAGAGATTTTCCAGCGCCGCCCGTCGACTGCCAATGAAACCTTCATATTTTCTAATTTTTCACAATATTTTGAATACTGTATTAAATTATGGCTATATTATTTAAATATTATTACAATATTTTTAAATTTAATATAAGCGCCTGAATTCCTTTTAATTTCAGTGTTCAATGTATTTTTGTTCCCGGAAAATTTTACTAGATGTCGCTACTTTCTTTGTAGAATTAAGGGTGCAACTAATTTTGAAAATTTACCGTGACTTATAAATGTAATATATATATGTAAATACAGTTATTATTTAGTGGTTATACAGTTGGAAATAAATACAGCCTATATAACTAATTTATTAATCGGAGATTCAACGGGGACGATGACGACTTGTTTTCTAAATTTTAGCAAAATAAACACTAATATGGATCTTTTTTCTTTGAATATATAATTTACCCAAAAAAATTGGCTCTCGCTCAACTGATATGATTCAAATTAAGATTTTTAAATTAATAACTGCACAAAAAAACATTTACAGGTGCGTGTTAAATATTTATAATATTTACTTTTTTGGAGTTTTTTTTTAGGTATGTTCATGGTTGGAAACGATTATATCGACTTGAACTGTATTGTATGGTCTCAGGTACTACACTGCCACCACAGTAGCAACACAAGGAGACCTCATGGAGCTCTAGCGACAATAGGTAGGTACAAGTAGTAGGTACCCAACTGATATGGCGCGTCGTGAAGATTAACGAAAGAATGCTTAAAACTTACAATCAACCTTAGAACACTACTATAAGGTTTATAATACACTGCAGCTGTTAGTTCCGTCTCACTCGCAAGTCACGCCCCTCCGCACGGCGCATGCTAACATGGCGGCAGCTGCCGATCATAAACATTAACTGCGTTTTTCTTAATGATTAGTACCTATTCATTGGGTACATTATGTGGGCTACGTTTCTAAGACGAATAAAAAGTCACGGTGTATATAAAAGGCTTAGACAAAATAACAGGGTAACGCCGATGAGCACGTTATTTTTCCCCTGTTCAATCTACGGAAATAGTTGCTCTAAGAGTGTCATAAGTTAGGGACTGGCGTAGATCAGGTGTTACTTTCCTGTAAAAGGTGTACGGCGTTTCATAATACTAAGGACACATTGATATCTACTAGCGATTACAAATTACAACCAAATTCAAATTAAGAATTTTTTGTTTTTTTGTTAAAACATGATTATAGATTGTAGTGCCAAGTAAATGCTAATATGAGATAAATAAGTTTTTGTTAAAAAAATAATTTCTAATACATGCTTTACTTTTGTACTTTTTGTTGACTGTACTTGCATTGTCATCCAATATACTAATGAAAACCAAATATCAAGTCAATCCGACCACTGGAAGTGGGTGAAATTCGTCTTGCAAGATTTCACCCGAACAAACATATATACATACATTGCAAGTTAAATAAAAGCTTGTAAAAAACGGAACTTTTAGAGCGGTTTCGCACTACGTCCGATACGAATCCGTGAAAATATAGATCTAGAAAACTCGCACCGAATTTGGATATTGCTTTTCGCACTACCTCCGATCCATTCCGTAATTCTGACGTAATTTTATGAAAAACCACAGCAGTGAAAAACCATCTTGTCTAGGCACTAGGGATAGACATTTCAAATCGAAATACCACGTAGTTTTTAACAATCTCTTATGTCAATCTCATACAAAGACTGATCGTTTATTAACGACATGAAACAATTAGCCTATAGAAGCGCAATGACGTTCATTTTGGTTGAAAAAAAATTCCTCCAATTTCCCACCGCCGACAATGCGCGCTGATTGGTTAAGACAAGGACGCATGCACTCTGATTGGCCAAGTCAAAAACACACGACGCAGCGAGTGGTCCTTACTGTTCAAATTCAGTGACAAATCACTGACTAGTTGTGGAATTATATTGTTCAGTATTACTACTCTATAGGGATATTTCCTCGATGATTAACGATGACGATTGTCCACAACCATCTTATCTAGGGGGCTGTCCTTTCAATAGGCGTCAACTTTTCTCAATCCTATTGTACAGAAGACATTATTAACATTAACATAATAAATTATTGTTAATTATTTACCGCGCCCCATATAAGTCACAATAATTATATATACTATCACTAACAGTGGAGGATGTCAAGAAGAGATAAAGAGACGCTGCGCTGTAACTAGATCAGCCGTTGAGAAGCTCACAAAAATCGAGAAAGATCGCAGAATAACCAAAAACACAAAGGTTCGTCTGATGAATTGCTTGATCTTTCCAATTTTCTTCTATGGAGCTGAGACGTGGACGTTAAGCTTGCAAGATCGAAGAAAAATCGACGCCTTGGAAATGTGGTGCCGGCGACGGATGCTGAGAATAAGCTGGACTGCGCATCATACCAACATCTCCATATTAAAAGAGCTCCGGATTAAACAAAGACTTTCGTCGATTGTTCAGATACGAATCCTAAAATTTTTCGGACATATCACCCGTAAACATGATTCTATGGAGAGGTTGGTCATCCAAGGTCGAGTTGAAGGCAAACGTTCGCGTGGTCGGTCTCCAACCAGGTGGCTTGACCTCATAAAATCTGCCACGCAATGTACGATAACCGAATGTTCCCGAAACGCCACAAACAGGAAAAAATTGAGAAACATTGCAAATGCAGCGGTCATGCGAGAAAGGGACAATCCATGACCACGACCACTCTGCCAAGAGTGCACGACTAAGAAGAAGAATTATATATAAAGGGTGGAAATTTTAGACGGGCAGCTACCTTAAGGGTTGAAGCCACAGTTATGGTCTTAGGAGACTATCTCTTACTTTTTAACCGACTTCAAAAAAAGGAGGAGGTTCTCAATTAGAATGTTTTTTTTTTATGTTTGTTACCTCATAACTCCGCCATTTATTAACCGATTTGGAAAATTCTTTTTTTATTTGAAAGGGTACGCTTCCCGTTTGGTCCCATTGTCATCAGATCGTGATTTGATTACTTGTGTTAGTGTACTTTGAAGTCGGTTTAAGGTTTTTATAAAACAGTCCAATTATTGAGTTATTGCTAGTTACAGATTACGATAAAATGAACAGTAAGAGAGAAACGGCGGTTTAAAAAAATGCATATTCGATCCTGTCTCCGACAAGAAAGAAGAAGAAAGAGAAATAAGAAGCGTACATAAGTATTGCGCCGACCCCAAATGATTGGGAACAGGGCAGGCAGATGATGAATGTATCCTGTCTCCGGCAAGGATCCAAAGTTAGGTTCTTGTAGTAGTTTCTTGCCGGATTCTTCTCAGTTGAAGGCCGAGTTCCGAACCGGTGGTAACTTCATTAAATGTGTCCTTCATAAGTGCCCTTCTGGGGCCTAAATTGAATAAATGGCTTTGAATTTGACTTTGAGGTTAGGGTACTAGAAACTTCACTCATCGAAAAAACTTTTCAAATACATTTTGTTAGGAAAATGTTTCCAAGCCTGTACCTAAATACCAATAGCGATAACTCAAAAAGTAACTCTCCTATAACCATATTCGCGTGACTTCAACCCATAAGGTAGTTTATCCTTACTGACCCATCGAAAATATCCACTCTGTATAACAATGTATCAAATAGAAGTAAACATAAAACACTTCAATAAAAACAACATTGCATCAAGTATCACTCGACCAAATGCCGTGATCAAAACACAAGAGAACCGCTTCCCTTTCCACAGTATCCCTTACCTTGTCTCCCCTCGTCCCCTTCTTATCGGTGAGGGGCCCAGGGGCCCAACAAAGCTCTACATTACCGCATCAAATAATAACACTTAGTGAAAAAGAGCCGCCCGTCCCGCCTCTGGGACGGAGCGGATCGATGTTCAGTACCTATTGATAAACATTATAAGCTCTATACGCAATTACCTTTTCTAAAAGATATATAAAATATTAAAATTATTATAGAACTATCATTCCGCTCCGTGATTGTACCAGCAATCCCCTCTTTTAATTTTTTTTTATACCAACAAGGTGGCACACAAGCATACGGTCCGCCTGATGGTAAGCGGTTACCGTAGCCTATAGACACTTGCAACACCAGGGGTACCCGCGCATTTAATTATCTGGGGTATTTTGATAATCTTTTCCTAAGTTCCTGCATTCTTTTTGTATAGAAATATCAAACTGTCTTTCTAGACCTGTTGTTTGTCAGTTTCTCTTTTTTATCAGTTAGAAATAGATAAATGACAGTTAGAAATAATATTTTGTTTTTTTTTTGTCCCATTTGGTTTTTAATATATAAATAATTTTTGGTCGGACGGTGTTTTAGCAAAGAAAATATAGTCACCGCATACTTACAAAAACACAATTATCAAAGATATTTATGTATTCACTAGATACGGCAAAATCATCGAACTTGAAGACAGCGGGGGCGCAGGTGAGGGCAAGCGCGAAGCGTACGCAGTGGATTGACTGTTCCAGCGCTAGATCAAGATTGTCGTCTAACAAAACTGTTAAAAAATGCAGCGCTAGACGCTTATAGAGTATAGCTTTCTCGCGACCAAAATGAATTACATAGCCCTTACGCGTTTCGTTCAACTTAGTGTAACAATATGTCGTCCCTATAGAATTTGCACCGCAGTCGTGGCATTTAAATATAGATATATTTTTCTATTATATATTTATATTACGATATGATTACCTAAGTATTCACTTGAACAATAAATAAGTTTACTTACTTGACTACATTTACGTTCAGATTCAAACTTTGATTTGATTTGTCGTATTATTAGTGCTGCTCCGTACACGCCCAAACAAAATGAATCTCGAAGCCACACTAAAGTAAGGTGACCGGACGGCAGTTCAGTTCATTCGAACAGAGTGAATGTATGGCACGCCGTATCTAGTGACTACATAGATATCGTTGATAATTATTTAATTTTATTTTTGTTTAAACTTGTCTCCTCTGTGGTTGTATCTATGTCGCCTTGGAATAAAAAGCCTATGTCATAAAATATCTGGCCCATAAACCAACTCTATACCTATGTAAAAAATCAAGATCCGTCGGTGCGTGAAAGAAGGACAAACCAAAGACACTTACGCATTTATATTACTAAGCTGTACCACCGGGAAAAATCATAGCCTATATTTCAATTCATAGGCTGTCTGCAAATTTCATCACGATTGGTTGTGCCGTCGACACGTCAAGGATTAATGAACATAATGGTCATCACTCACTATATCAGCACCGCTCCATCGCAGCAACAGCCCGGCAATGCCTCAACTCAATTCAACCGGTGAAATTGGTAGCGCGGCTATGGCAAGATACCGCTTGCTGGCGTCACGCAGCAGTGCCTTGTAGCGGCAAGCGCGCTTGCCGCGAGGCATCCACTATTTTATCTAGTCATTGTAAAATTTACTTTAACGCATACGATTTAAAGGCCTCACTTGCATGGCAAGTTAGATGCCGACGCGTTGCTGCGATGGAGCGGTGCTGACATAGTGGGCGACGACCTTAAGGCTCATCGCTCACTTTGTCAGTACTCATCATCAGGAGCATTTGTTCATTTGACTAGTATTATAGTTTAATATATGAATAACAATTTATGTAGAAAATTATAGACCACACACACACACATGATGTATGCATGCATTAAAAAAGCTACTAATTCAATAAGAAATGTGTTCGCAATATAATTTCAATAAATACAAGGGGTTTGCCAGATCATAAAAACAAACAAACCTAAAACTAGCATTACTAATGCACCGCAGCTGCATTCGCCAATTTTTTATTGCGGAATAAAGCTTGTAATAACGTAGGGGTGGCACATTTGGTTGATTGTAAGTAATGCCCTTAGTTTTTGGTACAATCTACTGATCGTATAAAATTGAATGTTTGCACAGTTTTTCAAATACCTGAGGACGCTAGGAAAAATTTGTGTGGAAACAGAAGTTTGTCAAAGAAAACATTTGTAATTACCAGTTTATTTTCGTGCAGGTTTCCCAGTTAAAGGTATATGTTTTTAGCTTTAGAAATTGTTATGAAACTTTCTAAAACCATGAAGAAATATTTCTTAAGTGGAATTTATTGACGTGATATTTCTAATTTTAAAGCAGTTTGTGGTGAAATCTACCGCATTTGTATGGTTTCATGTGTTTACTCTCAACTTAGGTAGCAAATGGACATATGATGAAACATTAAGACGCTTTTGTGGAATTGGCTCTCAAGTGCAGCTTCAAGAACTCAACGATTGAAGGTGGTAGGCTGGCGGGCACTATAAACTGTGAATTATATGTATTTCCCCCAGACATTTCCTTCACTTGTTTTTTTTTATTGTGTATAGACCTGTGTTTGACCACAATCTCACCATGATGGTAAGGTGGTGGCACATAAAACCTGTAAGGAACTGGCTCTCAAGTGCAGCTGTCGGAACACACCGATAGGTGCTTGACAACAGATTTTCAAGTTGAGGGTGGTAGCCAGCCAGATGGATACTATAAAGTACCATACTATCGTGCTATGGTTTCTTATGATGTTTTCTTTCATCGAAAGCTCAAGCTCATGATAGGATTCGAACCCGAGACCTTCGTCTCGGTATCCGACCTCACTACCACTGAGCTATCATCGCCTTTAAAGCAATACTAAGACATTCTTGCCTTCCTTGCAAGACTACTTTTGCGCGACGTTTCAGTCTTTTTAACTCTATACATATACTCTATACATTCAAGCCATGAAATGCTGCGCAATCAAGTACTGCACATTCAGAGAAGCCAAAATCATAAGCAAAAATTGGCACTTTGACCAAACCGAAAAAGTTCTGATCGTTCCGAATTGAGAGTCACTTCACACATACATTCACCACACACCCCACACTCACACATACACACCTAGCCCTTCCATAGAGCCAAATTTTTGGGGAATTCTTGACACTGTTAAAATTCCAGAATAGTCAAAGAGGTTTACTTAATTTTTGTCTATTTCTAATAATATGATATGTAAATTGATGTTTTTTTTTCTAGTAGTTACTCATAATTTGTTATTAATTTATAACTTCCCCCTGTTTGGATATCAAATTTGTCAACGATAGAGGTTGCCCGCGATACAGGATTTTCCTAGTGCGGGGACCATTGTAAATGTTTACTTTTTAAAATAAATGATTTGATTTGATTCTTCACACAAGGCAATCTGATCGTAACCTAACTTCACTAGCGTCAGTCTGGGTTGTATTAATGACTCAGACTTACCTGGGGTTGAAAAAAAAAATGCAACAAGACGGGCAATTACTGCACCTAAATGTTTAGTGTGTCCTTGACTTAGCCAATCAGACCACATTGTCTGTGGTGGGCAATTGGCGGAATAGATTTCAAACAAAATAACTGTAATTGAGTTTCTTTGGGATAATTGTTAGATACTGACATTTAATGACATATTTAAACCCAGGTAAGTAACTAACTCAGAGTTATTAATATAACTCACGTTGACGCAAGTGGGCCTAAGGCAATTTGTAATTGAGATATTTTAATATATACTTTTGTTTTCAAGGATCAACAAACAGTGTACACACTAAAACTATAATAAAAGGTATTAACTAAAAATTTTACAAATGTGACACCAACCGCGTTAACCACAAGTTACATTAAAGACTTAAGCATAAAACGTAAGTTGAGTTAAATATCTAAGAGTTAAATAGAAAAATTAAAGTGACAAGTAATGTAGACATCAAAATATTAACATAATAATACATTACATAATCACAAAATTAAATCTAAGCTCACAAATTATACGTCTCAATTTCAAATAGAGAAAGTATTCATCTCTGAAACCAAAATCGCACTGAAAAAAATAAACTACAAGTGACTACAAAATTTTATTTAACAGTAACACAAAATTTGACGACCATTAATCTAAACAGAGTCACTTGCGAACTAAACTTATAACAAAACTAGTTTTTGTTCGTTACTAAATTTTTTGATTAAATGTAACTAAAGTTAGTTTCCCGACAACAAAACGTCAACTTACATAACTAGTTTTGTAGATAATTTTTTTCAGTGCGTGGAAACAAAGAGACCTGTTGCTCAGTCATTTTTTGATCGTCTCTTTCGAATATTTTATTCCCCTCCCGCGAGATTTATTATTTAATTGTAAGTATGAGTTTCTATTTTCAGGTATATTATTGCATTGTTTGAGCTATATTATGTTTAAGTAAGTTTACAAACAAAACAACAAACAAACAAACCGAAATGAGAGAAATTAATATTCGATTAATCCTTAATTTTGAGATTGAGGATTGATATTTGACATTACATTTCACAATAAATTGTTAACTTATCTTGAATAAACATTATTATAATAAATTATTAGCCATTTATGCAAATCAACCTGCACTGTTAGCACTTGTACCTATTGCTTATTAAAAAAAACTCCCCTCTATAGCGAGGGTTCATAACAATGGGTACAAATGTAAAATTGCGTCACGCATAATAAATGCTATTGATTGGCGTGGCTCTCTCTAATCCGTCGGATAATCTCATCTGTGAAACATATTGCCTGCAGCTGAGTGCAATAAACATTTTGGCCGCATGTAATTTTAATTGAATTTCAAATAAACGACGGTGTATGATTATTTATATTATTATTACTTATTGATTTCACGAGGACGTGAATATGATTTTCCAATTTAATCCATAATCCAATAAAGCACCATTTTACCCATAGATATTATGAGTGATATAAATATTGAAATTTTGCATATTGCTTGCAAAATTATAAAATGAAATCATAAAAACAGTTTTTAGTGCGTTGATAAATTTGTTTATGACAACTGTTTTTTTATGGTTTTACAATAGTTATCGAAATATCAAGCTTTAATTAATTAATTTAATTATTTTCCCACAATCACCACAAACACAAGCCCCACATCAACCAGTAAACTGCAATTTTTTTTAAATAAGAGTGCCAACACTCACTTGTGTGAATGATGTTCATGCAAATATTTTTACAATCCAATAATAAGATTAACTTTTACGGTATATGATCCATTAACAACATGATATTATTGTTTTTAGATGACTTAGTTCTTTCTGTTATAAGAAATAAAACCCTAACCTTAGACCCTAACTATGGTTTTCACCCCACCATTCCGAGTTGTTTATTATGATTATTTCAACCCCCATATTTAATCACATTTGTAACAAGTTTTCACCCCGTATTTATCTGCATTCCTGTGGGAATTTATAGTTATCTCGCAATAATTATTGAAAAGTGAATTTTCTTCTTTATAAAAATTACAATATTTAGTAGAATATCTGAGATTTATTTAAAAAATGTTACCTTTGAAAATGAAACCGAACACTTAATGGGGTTTTCACATTTAAATTAAGCTTAGGAATATATCAGATTTATTTTATCAATATCGGTAAAGTAATATCTAACAACCTGTACCAAAGCCATCGAGTGGAGATAAACTATGTAAACAACCGACCTCTACTGAGTTACATTACGATAGCGAGCGATAATTATCTCTCGCATGCAATAATGACGTCAGTTGGTCGACGACAGCTGTCGTTGTGTGATTCGTGGTACAGGAAAGCGGTCGGTGAAGCAGCTGTCAACATAAATCATTTAAATATATTTTTTTTACATTCTTTATTTCGTCTCGTTGGCTTTGGTATAGGATATTATATTTGTGTGCATGAAGTTTACAAAAAAAATAATTAGTATTCAGTTATCTGAAGTCTATGGCAACAACAACAACAAGCTCTGCTTAGTTTGAGATCTGATATCCGTGTGTGAGGAATGTCTTAAATCCTAAATTAACCTCGAATAACTCTATGCAAAAACAGTTCCAAATTCAAATTAACAGCTAAATACATTGGTGCCGATTCTGTTGTAAATCGCACTAAACTAATTTTAGAAAAAAAAAGGAATTTTGAAAAAGGATAGAACATATTTTAAGTTGTAAAATTAATCTTTGCCGTCTTATTTTGCGTGTATTTAGGCGTAACCACGATAGATGGCGACTAAATTTATATTGAAAACAAGCATTGGACTAATTTGACAGGACTAAATTTCTTACATCCTTTTCTTATGTTCTTTGTTAGAAAGAGACATAGTGAGATTAAAATTAGTTTAGTTGTGAACAACAGAATCAGGGCCAGTATCTGTCTATTTAAAAATCAGTCCTAAAAATGAAATCTGATCGAGAGAAGCCGTGAAAAAAACGACTTGTACGAAAAAAGAAATTTAATTTAAACGATTAAACGCAACGATAACTTTTTCGTTTTTCTATACGATTAGTTTCCTCGACGGAAATTAAGGAGCACCCTTTGCATAATAAGTGGTGTATTTTAAATACGATAGGGGTAAGTGTGATGGTGCACCATGGCATTCTACCAGGGGAATTCACGATATATTGGTAGTAGGTACTGTACGGCGCTAATACTGGGGTACACGGCAAAAAAATAAAAGCCAACGTAGAAGAAGCTATCCTCGAGGGTTTTGAAGAAAAATACCCGCAAAGAACTAAGAACTGCAGCATTTACTTACAGAATCAGCTGACTTTGGCTGGCTTCGGAAGGGACTAAAGCCGTTGGTCCCAGTTCACTTAATTGTGGTAGTCGTTAAGCTAGTTGGATGCCTCCTAGACGGGTTGAGAACTCCAACAGTAGATTGACCACTAGCCTACCTCCACCGATAGGCAGTAGGCATTTCCCTTCACCTTTTGATGATTTAACATTGGTTATTTACAATAATGGTGTAATTATAATGCTACATGCACTTTTCACCAACATTTACACATCATGTCCACCACCACGTCATCACACTCGCCCCACTATTGAAAGTAGGGTGCAATGAAAAACCTTATCATGTTATTATGATCAATTCACACATTATTAAAAATGATTCATCTGAATCCTTAAAATTCAAAATTATTTATTCAAATAGACCTTCGCAGGCACTTATGAAAAGTCTGACTCTAATACTGTTTCAGAAGGTTGCATTTGCTGAGAAGAGCCGGCAATAAACTCAGCAATTACTCTTTTCAAAACAAGCTTAGATTCACATAATATTTACATTCTAATCGCACTGACAACAATTGCGTGCCCCGGCGCGGCCGCAAAACTACAAAGTAGACTGAATCTATATTTAATATGTAAATAAATAGAAAACTTAAGCAGACCAGCCCCCACAAGCAGCACCTGTTCACAAGTATGACGCGTGTGGCAGCCATCGCCCTCCTCGCCATATTGGAGGGAAGTGAGCGACCCGTCACACGACGCCGCCTCAAGCAAAGGCCTTAAAGTGAGCATGACTTACTTAAGTCTGCCTTAGAAATGAAAAAATAACTAAAGGGAAACTACTAAACACACAATTTGTTTATATTATATAATATATTACCTTATATTATATCTTACTACTATTATAAACGTGAATGTTTGTATGTATGTTGGTTACTCTTTCACGCAAAAACTACTGGATGGATTTGGATGAAATTTGGCACACAGATAGAATATGTTCTTCATTAATACATTTCCCGGGAAAACGTACGACCCCTCGGGGATGCGGGTGTAACCGCGCGGGACAGCTAGTGTGATTATAACGATCTTCGCGGCACAAATCATTGCTAGTGTTAAAATTTAATTGTATAATAATTAAGCTGTTTATAATGACAATACTTAGTCAACAGTGCGTTATATAAAAATAGCAGACAAATTCTGCATAAAAAATATAACTGGGAGACATTTGACCAGCCCGGGTAATTTGGGACTGGTAATGTGACAACTTTTGGTGCGTTTACCCTAAATGGCTCCGATGTAACGCGGTTCAATTGTTTAGTTTCATTTTGTATTCTATGATAATAAATATTGAGGATTGAATTTTGAATATAGTTTTTTTCTTTGGTGTTTGTTGTTTACAAGCTTTTATTTAGTTTCACCTGTCCCGTTGTTTGTAATGGAATTTTGCAAGTTAAATTTGACCCGCTTTCCGGTATCCGATTGAGCTGAAATTTTGCACGAATATGCAAATCGCGTGACAATGCAATATTATGATGACGTGGAGCTGATCTGATGATGGAGCTGGAAGGTGGCCATAGGAACTCCGTAATAAAACCACATAGCCCCATCGAGCTTAGGCTCGTTTGATTCGTCTTGATGAGTACAATAAAAAGCTTGTTTTAAAAATTATTTTTTTAAGAAAAATTTGTTTATGTGTAAATCTGAATTTAATTGTGTCATTTACCTTTTCACGCCTAAATCACAGATAACCTATGTTATGGAGATGGATATATGCTATTTTTATCCCAGAATGCGCGTGAAGCCGCAGGGGACAACTAGTTTAATTATAAGCAACTGCTTTGTGTAAATATACAAGCTCGCAAGAATGTGTTGTTTTTCTCTATTTCATTTATCCTACCCATATCTAACCATACAGTTATATCAATCTTATTCCTTTTTATACTTCTGTTAAACACAAAAAACGAGGAGGATCTCAATTCGTCTCAGCGAATACAGAATAAAATACGTATTCTAAACAAAACCTCAAAAAAATACATGAGTATAAAAATAAAATCTATCAAGCGAATAGTTTTATTCATACAGACTTCTTGAATAGAATAACATAAAAAACTAAGTATTCTGTTATATATTTTACTGATTTAATGCTTGAGCTCACTAGAGAAGCAGTATTAAATGGTATTGAATATACTGTCTGTCTGTACTGTTTGTATTAATATCTGTATGTCGATCGTCGGTTCGCTGTGGCGCTTGTCGTCGCAACTTAATGCTGATCGATTACCTTTTTTGACACACCTTAATTTAAATATTTAATTTGTTATTTACTTTACCATTTCTTGTATTTCGTGTGTCTAAATTAATTTATAAAAATAACTAAAGGGAAACTACTAAACACACAATTTGTTTATATTATATAATATATTACCTTATATTATATCTTACTACCATTATAAACGTGAATGTTTGTATGTATGTTGGTTACTCATTCACGCAAAAACTACTGGATGGATTTGGATGAAATTTGGCACACAGATAGAATATGTTCTTCATTAATACATTTCCCGGGAAAACGTACGACCCCTCGGGGATGCGGGTGTAACCGCGCGGGACAGCTAGTGTGATTATAACGATCTTCGCGGCACAAATCATTGCTAGTGTTAAAATTTAATTGTATAATAATTAAGCTGTTTATAATGACAATACTTAGTCAACAGTGCGTTATATAAAAATAGCAGACAAATTCTGCATAAAAAATATAACTGGGAGACATTTGACCAGCCCGGGTAATTTGGGACTGGTAATGTGACAACTTTTGGTGCGTTTACCCTAAATGGCTCCGATGTAACGCGGTTCAATTGTTTAGTTTCATTTTGTATTCTATGATAATAAATATTGAGGATAGAATTTTGAATATAGTTTTTTTCTTTGGTGTTTGTTGTTTACAAGCTTTTATTTAGTTTCACCTGTCCCATTGTTTGTAATGGAATTTTGCAAGTTAAATTTGACCCACTTTCCGGTTTCCGATTGAGCTGATATTTTGCACGAATATGCAAATCGCGTGACAATGCAATATTATGATGACGTGGAGCTGATCTGATGATGGAACATAGGAACTCCGTAATAAAACCACATAACCCCATCGAGCTTAGGCTCGTTTGATTCGTCTTGATGAGTACTATAAAAAGCTTTTATTTTAATGTTTTTTTTAAGAAAAACTTGTTTGTTTGTAAATCTGAATTTAATTGTGTCATTTACCTTTTCACGCCTAAATCACAGATAACCTATGTTATGGAGATGGATATATGCTATTTTTATCCCAGAATGCGCGTGAAGCCGCAGGGGACAACTAGTTTAATTATAAGCAACTGCTTTGTGTAAATATACAAGCTCGCAAGAATGTGTGGTTTTTCTTTATTTCATTTATCCTACCGATATCTAACCATACAGTTATATCAATCTTATTCCTTTTTATACTTCTGTTAAACACAAAAAACGAGGAGGATCTCAATTCGTCTCAGCGAATACAGAATAAAATACGTATTCTAAACAAAACCTCAAAAAAATACATGAGTATAAAAAGGAAATCTATCAAGCGAATAGTTTTATTCATACAGACTTCTTGAATAGAATAACATAAAAAAATAAGTATTCTGTTATATATTTTACTGATTTAATGCTTGAGCTCACTAGAGAAGCAGTATTAAATGGTATTGAATATACTGTATGTCTGTACTGTTTGTATTAATATCTGTATGTCGATCGTGGGTAGGTATCGCTGAAAATCAGCGTTGTGGCGCTTGTCGTCGCAACTTAATGCTGATCGATTACCTTTTTTGACACACCTTAATTTAAATATTTAATTTGTTATTTACTTTACCATTTCTTGTATTTTGTGTGTCTAAATAAATTTATACTTATTCTTATATCTTATCCCCGCCAAGACAGCCAAGCGAAGCGAAAGGGCACTACCTACCTTTTCTCGAAGCGCTTCGTCGTTTTTTTGAACCCTCATAACTTGGTTTTGGATTATACTAGATAAACAAAATTATCAGGACATGATGTCAATAGTAAACTTATTAAATATATTAAGTTTCAATAACATAGCTCTTATACTTTAGATTTTATGGGTACTTCCTGAAGTCCTAGAAAGCTGAAATTTGGTATGTAAGCTTGTATTAGTACACACACAACAAAAAAATTATAAAACTTGGAAATTTCAAATAAAAAAAAACATGAGCAACTTACAAAAAGAAGTGAAATCCCACCAAAAACATTTTTGGTGGATCGACATTTCTGCTGACAGTAAATCAACTAGGGTACGATATATCTGTGAAGGCATCTATATGCAAATTGTTCACGCTTCGCACAAATTAGCGCTCGTGTACACGACGCCGTAGCCGCACCGCCACCGCGCCGCCGACGCGCCTCTATTCTGTGTATACGCACCACCGCCGCTTGATTATAGCATACTATACAGTTGTCAGTAATACATAGCTAGCTATGGAGATGACACGTGTTGCACGTTAGTTGGTGGCTGGCAATGGAATAACTCAATTAAATAATGGCGGACAACGTTGCGGTAGCGGCGCGGCGGCGGCGCGGCGACGGTGCGTATACACAGCATAGAGGCGCGGTGGCAGCGACGATATCACTATTAATTTTCTTACTCTACGGTTGCTCTATTTTGAGAGCAGGTTGCATGCAACTTCTTAAATTGTAGGGAGACCATTTTTATCTTTGGATGCCGATGTTCAAACGATTTTCAAATTTATTTAATATTTGTCATTACAAGTTTTAAAACATCATTTTGAATATTGTAGGGATCGCTATCGCAAAAGGAATACAAGAAATCATCATTATGCACCTTATAACTATAGACACAATATTTAAACTTGATATTTGTGTAAAATTATCCGAACATCTAAAAGTACAATAACAAAAGTATAGAAAGTGCTATTGAAATTGATTTTATGTGGCTTTAGCTATATTGAAGCGCTCGTGGTGTAGCATGATTAGCCGTTCTTAATCGATCGGCAAAGTTAAGCTACGCCTGTCGTGGTCGGTACCTGGATGGGTGACCGCTTAGTGGTATTTCAAATAGAGCGTTTCCGTGCTTCGGAAGGCACGTAAAGCCGTTGGTCCCGGTTATCACTTAATTGTGATAGTCGTTAAGCTAGTTGGATGCCTCCTAGGCGGCTTGAAAAATTCCAACAGTAGGTTGACCACTAGTCTACCTCCACCGATCCGCTGTGGGCACGCGTGGTGGAGTATTGCCCATTCCCTTTCACCTTCATTTGTGAAAGGAGGCCTGTGCTCAGCAGTGGGACATTATAGGCTGATGATGATGATGATGATGATAGCTATAGGCGCCAATCCCACAGCGAGCGGTCTAGAGTTCTGCGGTAACAGTTCTACGTGCGTTCTCCTTGACCGCCGCAGTTGCTGAGTGCAATGATCAAAAGCACTGCATAGATTACAACGAACACGGAACGCAGAACTCTAGACCACATGCATGTATGGCTACCACACACAGTTTAAAATCTATCGCTGTGGTTTCGTATTTTTTATCGTATTTGGCTACTAAATTACTTACCATACTATATGATCACATACGTAGCAAAAAAGTTACCTTGATACTGATACTTATGTTTTCAAGACTGACAAATGATATTTAAAGTTAAGCTCGATAAAGTAACGATTTAAGAGATTCTCTTGATAGTAATAGATGCTCTTAAAATAAACTGACTTTTTCCTTTTTTTTCTCCTCTCCGGAATTCATTTGGCAGGGGGTAATCAGCGACAAATCGTGCAGAAGCGAGTCGAACTTGTCTCGAGTGGAATTCGGCCAAGAATTTCAGCCCGTGTGCGTTACAATTTCGATCGAACCCTTGTACGCTTTTTTTTCTAAGGCGTCACACTGCTTGTGTATTTTGCCAATTTCCAGTTATAAATTCTAGTCACAATAATTCACTTTCACATAGTCCTCAGTCAGTCAACGCGCATAAAAGTCATGTTTTACTACAATGGTGGTCATCTACGAAAACTCTTCACGGACTTTTTGAGATAACTTGAAAAGTCACGATACACATAATTCATTTCATTTCACTTCACTGGTGCACATGTATTACGGTCATACATTTATTATTTCTTAATTACAATTTTGGTCGTACTGTTAAAATAAAGATAATTAGCTTATGCTTCTCACCATTATACAACATTATATTTGATTGGACTATCTACCTCGAAATCTACAATAATACAATACAGTTTAAACCATCCAACTCGGATAAGCCGTTTCCGAGTAATCTGTGAACATCCATTTAAAAATAAACATAGGTACTCGTCGAACATAGAACCTTCTTCTTTAGAAGTCGGTTAATAAGTCAGGAGCGTGCGTTCGATTGCTGCCAGGATATCTTATATCGCATTAGAAAAAAAAAAACGCTATGAATAAAAATATTGATAATATTTACCTTATAGGTTATCATTGATACAATTTTTTTTTTAACTATGTTCCACCAATTCGAATCTTCTGTAATTTTTATATATAATATCCTACTAAGAAATGAACAAACAATATATTTTTGGTAGTAGTCACTTCAGAGGTTGGTATAAAAAATCACCCCCCAAAAATATAATTCTTATTTTCTACCGTTTTTAAACGAGCGAAAATTCTAGAAAAAATCTATAATGTGTAATTCGTAGTCATTTATAAATAGTTTCAAACTCATTAAGATATCTCGAGTAGTTTCGAAAAAAAATGAATTTAACGTTAAGGGTTGTCACCCCCATTATTCCCTAACCAAGGGGGGTAGGAGTCTGAAATTAAGTGTGAAGATGTTTTAGATAAAGAGCAATACATACAAGATTAAAACTTTTCATTCGAAGCTGGTGCAGTTTTCATATGAATACCCCGCTATACCCTTTGGAGGAATAATAATAAATGTTTATTTGCACTTTAAAAGATAATTAAAACTATATGAATATCAATTTGTAAATAGTATGGTTTGATAGTATACAATTTAAGAGTTATATATAACTAATACCTAACTTAACTAAGATACAATATCCTGTATGATAGGTATTAGCGCCTACCCTCGGCGAAACAGGGTTTTTATTTACATTGATATTTTCGGATTTCATTTTAAAAATATTTAAAGGTGAGTTTATTTGAATTTGATGCACATGTAAGAGATTATTATAGGTAGGTTACCTATCTACCTATAATAATCTCTTTACATACTTATTATATTGATTGTTAAGGTTTCAAGAAGTTATGGTTATTAGTTATTCCGTAGAATCATAATTCGATCCCTAAGGAAATGAATGATGGGATCCTGGAATGAAAAACTAGTATTAAACAGAGAAAAAACCATAGACGAAAAGAATAAAAGTTCATATATCAAAATTAAAATCTAAAAAAGAATCTAATTAGAATTTCAGTACAGTCCGTTCAATTTATTCACAAAGGGCGTTCGAAGCATTTTTCATTCTATAATTTTTGCAGCATTTTTAAAAAAAAACAACTGTAAATCGTAGTCTACACTAAAGGCTAAAGGCCTATACATTTTAAATCTAATTAACTGAACATCATATTTCCATAACATTGTTTCCTGGGTTTTCAACATGGTTACGTCGCTGGATTTTCCATTAAATGGTGAATAATTAAATATTTTATATTGTATGCTTGGATGTATTTTTAGCCATAAAGTATGCATTTGGTCGTAATAATTTTCTGAGATGAGAATATAGAAACTTGCGTGCATTTTAATGGCATTCCTGAGAATTCCATCTTTAATGTATATATAAAAGGAATACATAGAGCTATTTTAAATTGAGCGGGGAGCATACAGGGTGTTTTTTTTTTGAGGTTTCTTATATTCGGAGTTTTGGGTTTTTACTGTAGTTTTAAGGGTTCCGTACCCAAAGGGTGCCAAACGGGATCCTATTCATAAGACTCCGCTGTTCGTCCGTCCGTCCGTCCGTCTCTCTGTCAGTAGGATGTATCTCATGAACCGTAATAGGTAAACACTTGAAATTTTCACAGAATATGTATTTCTATTGCCGCTATAATAACAAATACTAAAAAATGTACATTAAAGGGGGTCCCCAAGTCCCCATACAAGAAACGTTTTCTTTTGGTGTTTTATTTGTTTGCCTACAATTCATTTCACAGTCAATTTGAGTAAGGTAACATTATTATTATTAATGTACGGATCCCACCGTGTGCGAGTCCGACTCGTGCTTGGCCGGTTTTTTTGATAGAGGCGATATTCTGTGAAAATTTCAATTCGTTGAGCACCTTTAGGTACGGAATGTAACGTAGGTCCAATGTATTGGATGTGCTCGACTTATAATAACCCTAGCTGTTTCGCGCGGTTTCACTCGCGTTCCCGTGTTAAAAAATACCCTATAATACTAGACGGAGATAATGTAGCTTCCTATTAGTGAAAGAATTTTTCGAATCCGACTGCTAGTTCCAGAGATTAGCCCGTTTAAACAAACAGAAAAACTCTTCCGCTTTATTATATTAGTATTAGTATAGATTTGTGTTGGAAGAAAATCATAATGTCATAGTTTTTTTATAATCTCAATTTTTTTTTGTTATTGCTTAGTTTTTCGGTTTATATAATTATTAATATCTATTTAATAGGTGTTTATATGTTGTAATAACTAGTATTTCGAAGCATGTTGTGTTCACATTTAGTAGGTCATACACGTAATCATGTTTAGTTTTTTTTTATAGATTATTATCGTGTAACAACCAGTTTATTGGACAAATAAAAAAAAGGAACTCACTGAGTCAGAATATTTAAAATATTAATGGACGTTTGAAAAGATATCTACAATGAAGACACACAGAATTTAAAATCAAGTACGGTATTATGTTGCATCAAAGTGAACGAGAATCGCACAGTCGAGACATCGTTAGGTAACTTAAGCTCCCCATTAATATATAAATATTTTATGTTAAATTGATACTTATAACATACAATATAAAAGCCATAGTCGATGCACAGTTTACTAAATGTGTTTTTCTAAAAAAGACCATTCGGTATATATTGTTAAATGGAATAAATTCTTGGAATTTGTTAAATTAACAAAACATTGGTACTACATAGCTATTTTGTGAATTCGGGAAACAAATTCATTTCAGTACTCCAGCGTTTCAGTTTGAAATAAATACTTATCATATTTTGAAAAATAAGAATTAAGTCAACAATCTAAAAAATCGTTTACAAACAAACTTAAGTATGCGGTCCGGTTTCTAACAACAGGAATAGCCCAAACCAAGAAATATACGTCTAAAGAAGGTCGGAACCCTCAGTGAGCGAGTCAAAAAATCAAAATCAAAATCAAAAAGTCATTTATTCAGTTTAGGCCCTCGTAAGGCACTTATGAACGTTACATTGGTACATACAGTTGAATTTACCACCGGTTCGGATACACTTAAACTGAGAAGACTCCGACAAGAAACTCAGACTGAGACTCGCACTTGGCCGGTTATATTTGACTAATGTATAGGTTTGTGAGTGACCACATCGCATTTTTAATTGAGCCACTGGCAGTGGTCCCTTCAGTTTTTGGTAACCCAATCAAACAATACACCATGAACAGTAAAAGGGGAAACTTTAGAAATAAACACTAAAAAGAGGTAGAGCGTAGCGTTTATTCGCCCAAAGAGTTGCTCAACTGGGGAAGTACGTTCACCTTACAGAATACCGCAGCCAAATAACTTTATGTTGTGTTCCTGCGCGTGAGTAAGGTCGCCAGAGCTCATTGGGGAGGGGAAAAAGGTCGATAACGCGCGAGTGATATCCCATCTGTTGCAAGCGTCTATAGGCTACAGTAACCGCTTACCACAGGCGGGCCGTAAGCTAGTCAACCGACTTTGGCGTAAAACAAAATCAATTGTTGTACATTTCATATTCTGAATACGACGATTAACAATCCTCTTCATTTTTTTACGTGGTACGGATCTTTCAACAACTACCGGGTGTGTTCCAACAGTTGGACATGAGAGCCAGTTCCCTCTAGGCTTGTGTTTACCACCTTCGGCCAAACCCTCACTGACCATGTGAGATTGTAGTCAAGCATAGGCCTGTAACTGCCAGTAGTTGGTTATCATTTTCAATTTCCTACAACGTAATATTTGACATAAAATATATATTCATCATTAGGAAATGTATTAGTAAAATAATATATTGAAATGCATTGATATATTATTATGCGGTGTAAATATCTGATACAGACGATAAATATACCTAGCTCGTATTGTGAAATAAACATTATTTCCCACGAAGTCCACGTTAAAAGCTCAGTAGCACTAGTGGAATTATCATTGTGAGGGTGTTTTTTTACTCACTCCTTAATGAATGAAGGGAAAAGGATTTAAAGTAACAAAGTCTAATGGATTAGAGTGTTGGATATCTTTTACCTCGGATGTTTATTAGATTTTTCAGAACGCAAGGAAAATTGCAAGTCGGAAACTTGTCACGGTTTTTTGCGGGTTGTATATTGTTTCCATAATGTTAACATGGAGAGGAATGATATGACCAATGGTGGTAATCACATGGAGCCTAAGAGGAACAGACTCTCAAGTGCATCTGCCAAAATTCACCGTGATGTTCACGACTCACATTCAGCCACCCAGCTAGGCTACTTCAAATAGTACCAACCAAATAGTGAAGCGCTCGTGGTGCATGATAAGCCGTTCTTAATCGATGGGCAAGTTAAGTACCTGGATGGGTGACCGCCTAGTGTTATTTCAAATCGAGTGTTTCCGTACTTCGAAAGGCACGTAAAGCCGTTGGTCCCGGTTATTACATAGTTGTGATAGTCGTTAAGCTTGGAAGCCTACTAGGCGACTTGAAAACTCCAACAGTAGGTTGACCACTAGCATACTTTCACCGATCCGCAGTGGGCACGCGTGGTGGAGTAACTGCCCATTCCCTTTCACCCTGATTTGTGAAAGGCGGCCTGTGCTCAGCAATGAGACATTATAGGCTGATGATGATGATGATGATGATGAAATAGTACCAAAAGTACCTCATCATAATTTTCATCAATAGCTCAAACTCATTGTAACACTCCGGTCGAGAGCTTGCTCCCCGGTTGAGAGCTTGCTCCCCGGTTAAAAGCTTGCTCCCCGGTTGAGAGCTTGCTCCCCGGTTAAAAGCTTGCTCCCCGGTTAAAAGCTTGCTCCCCGGTAGAGAGCTTGCTCGCCGATTTGTCCACTTAAGGGTGCTAAGGCTAAATTTTGGGGACATTTTACCAATTCATTAAAAAATATTATTGTAACATTCTAATCAACAGAAAGACAGACACGGAGAGCGACTTTGTTTTATACTATGTAGAGATAAGAGTTTATCAATCAGTATGCACGCCGCAGACTAGGACAAGCAGAATGACGTGCAAAGCGAGCGTAGGACGCAAGCAACTACCACGCAAACTACAATAACTTTGTCTTGTTTAATATAGGTAATCCGGTAGTGAGGTGACATGCCATCTTTACATAAATATGCCTTTAACATCAACACAACACACTCCCTGGAAATGCATAATGTAGGCGGTGCGGTGATCACTTACTTTAGATACGTGGATTGCATGTTTGTCCAGTTTGTCGACCAGTGAACTTTTTATTTAAGCGTTCTTGAATTTTTCCCTTTGCCTTATGCCATTTAAATCTTATTTATAATTATTGTGTTGTTTTTTCATGAGAATTCTTATTTTCAGGAAACACTTTGATTTGTTTTTTTTTAGCATGCTTTAGTTTGATTAGATATATCGGTAATATATTTGGATTTTAAATTGCATAATTATTCGGTCAATATTTTATTTAATTACTGCACGCTTTTTAAATTTTACCTATAATAACACGAGAACTTTGATAGAAAATACTTACCTCAATACAAATTACTAAATAACAGTATGTAAAAAATATAAAATTGTTTGTTTTTGTTTTTATTATGAAAATAGACAACATTACATTATTGTTTGGTTTTTCATTCTTTTTTCTGTCTTATATTTTGTCCAGTGTCATGTTGTCTTGAATTAAACTGTTTTTTTACCGCTGTGTTTGACCACAATCTCACCATGGAAGGTAATGATGTGGTAAGCCCACAAAGCCTAGAAGGAACTGGCTCTCAAGTGCAGCTGTCGCAACACACCGATAGGTGCTTAGCGACCGATTTTCAATTTGAGGGTGGTAGCCAGCCAGGTGGGTACTACAAAGTACCCAACCACCGTGCTATGGTTTCCTCACGATGTTTTCCTTCACCGAAAGCTTAAGCCCATTGTAGGATTTGAACCCGGGACCTTAGTCATGAAAGCAGCTAAGTGCGAGTCGGACTTGCACACGAGGGGTTCGCTAAAGACGTTTCTTGTATGGTGTAACGTTGCACTTGCAAGTTACATAAATAAATATAAGTATAGTTAGAAAACCTTTAATAAAATTAATTACACTTAAATTAAAATAATATTTACAACTTATTCTAAAACATAATTAAATATAACCTATTAAACTAATAAAACTTAAAAATCTAAATACTTAATAAATATTTTTGTACGGAATCGACAAGTACGTATTAATGATAATGGTTTCCGCACCTACGCATCCCTAACAAAACTAACGGGTTTGCGAGCTGCGCCGGCGCGGCGGCCAACGCCCAGTCGTTCAGTTCGAGAATTCTCCACGGCCAGTGCGCTTTGAGACTTCACAGGTGACGGCTGCGTCACTTGCTTCGAATTTTGTAACTAGTTCAATATCACGTTGGAATCCCGCTAGGGATTTACGCCTACCTTTTCAACTAACTACGCAGCTTGATACCTAGCTGTGGGGAAGGCTGTGGAACCTACCTCCATTCCTGCTGGCTGACAATACTACCGCTGACTCCTGGGAGCTGGACCAGACCGAAGCGAACACTAAAGCTGCCATTTCTACTACAGTTTAGGCCAGTGTTCCCTAATAAAAATTGTACCCCCTGTGAAATCTGGACGTGAGGCGGCCACAGAATTTTAGGCAATTAAATGTGTCATTGGACTAATTTCCATTGTTTCATTTAGTCGAACCCTACCTACCTATCTGTTGGCGTCCCCCTAAGGGAATTGCCACAATGGGGCCCTTCAATTTTATTTATTTTCTATTATAATGGCATTAGAACTACACAGTCTGTGAACATTTCAACTGTCTACCTATTACGATTCATGAAATATAGTCCACTGACATATAGACGGATAGACAGACAGCGGAGGCTTAGTAATACGGTCCCGTTGGTACGGGCCCCTAAAAATATTACATTAAAATTATTTTTAATCCAACACCTCATAATCTTTAAAGGAATAAACATCTCTAGATGATTTCATTATGATAATAACGTTATCGTGTCTCGGCGGGAAATCGAATTTCTCAACGCGGCTATCATGTTACCTTGCCTTGCTGAGGGGTTGGAAAAATATACACCTCATTTTACATTCTATTTACGGCTATTAGTGTTATATGACATGACTTACATCATCTAGGTTACACATTATTCTTGTCTCTGGTTTGTCACGATATATAACAAAGAAATTGTTTGTAAAAGAAATACATAGCCAGGTACATAGTACCCAACTGATATGGCGCGTCGTGAATCTTCGTTCGCACAGAAAAGAAAGTATGTCCGAAAGAATGCTTAACACTTACAATCAACCTTAGATCACTACTATAAGGTTCATAATACACTGCAGCTGTTAATTCCGTCTCACTCGCAAGTCACGCCCCTCCGCACGGCGCGCGCTAACATGGCGGCAGCTGCCGTACAATAGCGTTTTCCACGCTTTCTAAATATATCTTTTGCGCTGCGCAGGTACATCGGTAAGCCATTACTACTGTATAAGACGAGACGAAAATGAATGTTATGGATTTGTATGGGAAAAATTAAAACTACGCATTTACATACTTATATTTTTAGATATAGATAAATGGATATACTGATGGTAAAAACTGATTTTGGAGCCGATTAATGATAATATTGTGATAAAATACAGTTGAAACATTCCAATGAAAAAATACGTATTTACCTGTGAAACATATAATTATGTGTGCTATTTCATACTATTCACATCACATTTGCTCACGGAACATTGACAATGTCTATAACACGCACTTTTCTAGTTTTCGATCGTAATTATTTTTAGTAAAATACTAAATCACACATAAGCACCCTGTTTGATATGGGTTGATCTTCGAAAATAACACTGACTCATGCTGTCTATGCGTCTCTTTCTCTCTCGCAAAGTGTCATAAGGATTGTCATATTTCGTTTTCATGCTATGTAGGTCTATTTAGCGTAGCGAAATGCTAAGTCTATGGATATAAAGCCTAAAATATTCCTTAAGAATTGTGCAAGGTAAATGTGAAAATCTATGGGTCTCAAGTTACAATAACACTAATAGGCGGATAAAGAGAGAAGTTGCATTTTATTATACCTTTGTTAGGATAAAAATATTTTTGCCATATTTTTTATACACTGTCAATATGATACCAAGCTAAGCAGAACCTGCAGGCAATTATCACTCTTGCGTTACCGATCCTTTCCCCTCTCCAATTAGCTCTGGCGACCTTACTCACGCGCAGAAATTTGGCTGCGGTATTCTGTAAGGTGGAGGTAGGTACTTCCCCAGTCGAGCTACTCTTTGAGCGAAATAAAGCTAACGCTCTCTTAAAGGTACATTAATTGACCATATTTAATCATCCCCAGGATCTACACCTACCAGGTGGATAACTTACTAAATGAGCCCATAGACGACATTGTTCTGCAGTGTATATGGAATTGTGGCATAAGTTATGTTACGTCAGATATACCATCACATAACTTAACATAGTCGGATTATAATCAAACACAAATATATTCACAGTAAAATAAAGCTGGTAATCAAATTTGAAGGACCTTAGTTTTAC
Organism: Polyploca ridens; assembly: GCA_951394255.1. Classification (NCBI taxonomy): domain Eukaryota; kingdom Metazoa; phylum Arthropoda; class Insecta; order Lepidoptera; family Drepanidae; genus Polyploca; species Polyploca ridens. Next base: position 1,885,636 of record OX596244.1, read on the forward strand.
TGTAGATTTAAATAGAATAAAAGGAAATTCACAGAATCCTTGCTCAAAAGAAATTCGGTAGACCACTAACCTCTTTCACTTCCACCGCCCGTCCCAGACGTGCGCCAGTAGAGCTCATTATTGGTTATCCAAAACTCTTGATATAAATGTTCTACAGATTAATTTCACACGGTGAACAATTTATTTATTTATTTATTTATTTATTTGGCTCACTAGCAGCTTACATTTAAAACATACAACAGAAAAAACCTTACGTACTATTTTAAGCTAAAACGTAAAGCCTATTATAAGTAAGCACCTCATGCTATACTTAAAATTACAGTTCTTAAATAATTAATTAATTAGTAATAATAATTTAAATAACACAATTTCTTAGAAGTAGGTACTGGATAACAATCAACAATCGTAGTTGTTAATCGTAGCACAACAAATTCATAACAAATTTTCGTTTAGAGCAACATTGATGCATTTTTTATATTTTTCCAATGGATCCGCATTTACATCGACTGCTTGACAAACACTATTATACAGTTTACATATTCTAGGAACAGGGGAGCTACATCCAAATACTGATCTACGGAAAGGAGGAACCAAAGAAGTGATTTTATTCCGGGGGTATCTCAAAGGTACTCTTATTTTAAAACCCTCTAGGATTTGCGGACAGTCTATCTTTCCTCTCATAATCTTGTAAAAAAACAGCAAATCTAGAATGTCTCGACGTTGCGAGAGAGATGTGATGTTAAAATATTGTAATCTTTCCGTATACGACTTAATTTTTTTAGCTTTGCCTACACTGTAGGAAAGATGGTAAAGGAATCTTTTTTGGATACGTTCTATTCTAAGAGAATGGGAGGCATAATGTGGACGCCAAACCACGCAACAATATTCGAGCAAACTTCTGACATAAGTGTTAAATAAAATAATCTTTGTTTTATGGCTCTGAAAATCCCTCCCTGTTCGTGTTATAAATCCGAGCATTTTCGTAGATCTTCCAATTATATTATCTATATGTTCTTTAAAGGTTAATTTTTTGTCTAGTATAATTCCTAAGTCCCTAACAGTATCAACTTCTTGAAGTGTATGGCCATCTATATTGTAAGAGGAAGCGAGTAAGTTATTTTTCCTAGAAAATTTTATATGTAAACATTTATCTTTGTTCAAATTCATAGCATGTACCCTGCACCATTGGCAAAGTCGATCCAAATCCAATTGAAGTTTGTGGACATCATCCGTAGAATTTACAATCCTTATGAACTTTAAGTCATCTGCATACATATAGGGTGTTGAGTTTTCAAAGCAATCAGGAATATCATTTATAAATATGTTGAATAAAACGGGACCCAAATGTGATCCCTGAGGAACACCCGACGTTATACGACATTTAAAAGACTCAAATCCCCCCACCACGACATAAAAGTTTCGATCAGTCAAATATGAACCTAACCATTCTAACAAGGATCCAGAAAAGCCGTAAGTGGACAATTTCGTTAGAAGTATGGAATGAGTGACCCTATCGAAAGCCTTGCTAAAATCAGTATAAATACTATCTATTTGTTTATTAGCGTCTATTGCCTCCGACAGAGACTCTACAAAACTAACAAGGTTGGAACATGTTGATCGGGCCTCTACGAATCCATGTTGGTGAATTGTAACAAATTGCTTAAAATGATGCTGAATGACTGGACATATTAGAGACTCAAATACTTTTCCGAAAGTAGAAAGAATTGAGATGGGTCTATAGTTATTTACCAATGTATTGTCGTTTGATTTGAATATAGGCACAACCTTGGCCGTTTTCCATCGGATGGGGAAGATACCCGAACTCAAGGATTTATTGAATATGATGAAGAGTGGTGCAATAAAGGCTGAAGACAGACTGAAAATGAACAATGGTGGAATGCCATCTGGACCAGCTCCTTTATGAACATCTAAGTTCTTCAATTTTTTCAAAATGTCTGCTTTGTCAATAGTCAGAGAAGCTAGATTTAGACATATAGACTGAACGCAATTGTTCGTCTCCAAGTCTGAATTGTAATCATTACAATGAGTTTGACCATCAGGTTGGTAAACTGATGAGAAAAACGAAGCGAACAAGTTACAAATCTCCGTGCCATCAGAACTACTCGTGCAACCATCTGACATAACCGCAGGATAGGAGCTTGCACCACTGCGTTTACCTTTAACAAACGACCAAAATAATTTCGAGTTTTGTTTTATTTTCATTTCAATATTTTTTATGTAAGTATTATAGGAGTCCGTTGTCAATCTTTTGCAGCGTTTGCGTAATAGTTCGTATGCTAATTTGTCCATTGGGTTATTATATTTATTCATTCTGCAACGTAATTTATTTTTTTCGCGAATACGTTTAATTAAGTTATGAGTATACCAGATGGGATAGGATGTTTTTCGATAACATTTTTTTTTTGGTACAAACTTTTCTATTAGTCCCTCTATGGTGCAATACAAGATATCTACCATAGCGTTCACATCTGAACAAACATTGAATTCATTATTCCAGTTGATTTTAGATAAGTGTTCACCTATTAATTTGTAGTCAGCTTTATGAAAATTACGTCTGATATTTGAAGAGTTTACTTGAAGAGTTGAGGTTAGTAGGTCAAATGATATGCATATATCTATTGGAGGGTGGTATACATCTATGTTACTCAGCGGACAAAAACTATTCTGCACCTTACAGACAGGCACATCACCCAAGATAAGATCAAGTAACTTATTACTAACATTACAAATAGAATTGAGTTGGCGGAGGCCATTCATGTTTACAAAATCTATGAGTAATTGGGCTTGTATGGGAAGACCGTGTGCGTTGCCAATACTGTTATTCAAATTCCAATCTATGCTACTAAGGTTAAAATCGCCGACAATACATAAATACGAATCTGTAAGGCCATCAATGACTGCATTACAATTATTTATAAAGCATTCCAGCTGTGAACGATGGACTGGTGGGGCCAGATATGCAGTACACAGGATGAGCCTTGTATTGAGATCTAAATCAATACTAACCCATAAGTCTTCACATTGACTTTGCCATGGTAACATACATTTAGAAGCAATTTTTTTCAAAACTGCAATTAAAGCTCCTCCTCCATCTTTTTTACTATTAAGCCCAGTATTGTCTCTATCCCGCCTGTACACCACATACCTATCATCAAAAAGTTCTGAACTTTGAATATTACTATTTAGCCATGTTTCGGTGAGGATAACAATATCATAAGAGCTACAAGTAAGATTACGGTAAAATGTATGCGTTTTCGTTCTAAGACCTCGTGTGTTCTGATAATAAATATTTAACGATATGAATTTTGAAACATAAATCAATAACCGCATGATTGCATAATTAACAAATCTATAGTTAATAAAAAGATTAAATCATTCGATCTTATTGAGAACATGCATGTCCTTTATCAATTTATAATCAGAGTCTTCACTTTTTCGCATGAAAATCTTTCCGTTTCTCACCCAAACAAACTTATAATGTAGTTCTTTGGCTTTAGCCCTTGTTGCAGCATGCAGAGCTTTATTGGCATGGGATAGATGTTCGGCAATAAATATAGGTTTTTTTTCGCCAGCTATGCCAATATGTGATGTATTTATTTTATCCTTAGAATTAGACTTATTATATTTAATAGTAGCCGCAAGAAAGGCGTCACGAACAAGTTGATTATTGAGTTGGACTATAATAGATCTGGGTCGTGCACTTGCCTGGTTAAGTTTAGCAATTCGAGTGCAGTGCGTGATTTTGTCGTCACTCAATGTACACCCCACTGTATGGCCTAGTTGCTTCACTATCGTAACAAGGTTTTCGCTTTTTGATTCAGGGACACACTGTATCTCCAAATTATTAGCTCGGGCCTTCTGCTCCATATGGTTTAAACGACTATTCATATCATTTATTACAGAGTTCATGTCCAATACTTCAGTTTTCAGGCTTCTAATTTCATCGCATGAATTTTTATACGCTTGTTTAAGATCTTCATACTGTGAGTTCATAAATTCCATGGAATCTTTAAACCCCTTAATTTCTTCTTTGACTGCATTCAACTCAACATTCAATGATCGGAACCCTGAGTTTATATGTTTTAATTCATCTTTAATAGTGGCTCTGATAATATCTTCAATATTCTCATTATCCGCCGAGCATACTTCAGGCGAAGATGTGAGTGCCTGTCGCTTCTTTGATCTCATAGTCATTTTTGCTTCAGTATTGCTTTTTGTTCCTGAATCAACTCCAGCTTCAGTTTCCAGACGAGGTACTGCACGAGTAACCGGCGTGTTGGTTGCTGGTTTGGACGATGAAGGAGGCGTACGCTTCATGGACATTTTATAATTTTATAAACTCAACCAGATTTGGGCCGGTGAAAGTTTTCCCCAAGATTAGGCAATTTGTATGTGTATGGCAACACTTTCTTTGGAGAAGTAAACAATCGTTTGACAGGTGTCAATAGTTGTCAGTTGAACTTGTGAGTGTAAAAATATCAATCAAAGTGGAGGTAGTTTTATAATATGATGGATGGTTATCACAATAACAAATCAGTTTTCTAGCTAGAAATTCTAGCTTAATATGTCTGACCTCTCTTCACCAACAATACACGCTGTCGTCGATGGTTTGATCCAGGTATTGGTTCACTATTAATTGCTGTTTCAACACTTGCTAACATATAATCTTTATTGAACTACGAGAGTAATATTATCACAAACAATTTTTTTTTTTTTTTTTTTTTTTTGAACAATTGTCAATTAGCACATGAAATAATGTCCAAGAAACGTTCTTGATGAAAACAACTTTCCTTAGACCTAGTATACGCACGAGTGTTTTCATATAGTTCAACCAGCTAACTGCCTCCCAAGGCATCGGGGCGCGGCGATACCGACGTCGCATCCCAAAACGAGGGTAGTTATAAAAAAGTCAGAAGCAACATTATTAGTCTACCTTATATTTTCTAATAATGAGCAAGGCCTGAACATAAGCCATATAAATAATACATTAGACCAAAGTTTTGTCGTGGTTTTGTCCTACAGTAGGACTTCATATAGTAAAAGGTACACCGCACTAATACATCGATTTTGACGTGACACCACGAGGAATTCAATAAATTCCCTAGTGTATAGGTATTTAAACAACTTTTCCAGATGCTTTCTGACTTTAATGCAGCATGTTTGTACGGGAAATTTTTAATATATTAGAAAAGTTTACCGTCGGGACGAGGCACTGCCGAGCTCGACGCACAAACTTTAAAATTTGTTGCTCTATACACTGTTTTATTTTTATTTTAATAGGATTAGGAGAGGTTTTAATGCGGGGAAATAAACAGTTGCGGCTTTAAAAGTTGGCTAAGAACAATCGTTAGGATAATTTTGGTGGTTCATTAGCAGATGTAATTTATTGAGTACATTAGGATGGGATGAGACGGGCTCAAATTGGGGAGGGCCACCTTTACATAATTATTATTTATCACAAATACTTTATCCATAGGATATTACTAAAAATGTGAAGAATTAGCTATGTCATCTCCACAATGGCCGCTTAGTGCCTCAGTATTTCCAATCCAGTTTAACACTAGAGGTTGTCAAGTTGCTAGAACTACACTAAACCGTGTCTCACATAAAGAATGTCTTGAAAGCAAGAGCTTATTACGTAGCGTAGCTCATTACATTGAAGATAAAGATGTCTGAGTGTAGCTGCATTTGTACTACAAGTTCTTTGTTAAAATTTTCATTTTTAATACAAGATTTTTTTTGAGTGGCTGTACTTTTTGTTGACTGTACTTGCGACAATGTACTCATCAAGACGAATCAAACGAGCCTAAACTCGATGGGGTTATGTGGTTTTATTACGGAGTTCCTATGGCCACCTTCCAGCTCCATCATCAGATCGGCTCCACGTCATTATAATATTGCATTGTCACGCGATTTGCATATTCGTGCAAAATTTCAGCTCAATAGCTCAAAAGCTCAGAAACCGGAAAGTGGCAAAATTCCATTACAGACAACGGGACAGGTGAAACTAAATAAAAGCTTGTAAAAGCTTTTAAATACACTTTGCTCATGCATGTATGAAAGTAAGTATACTCTATATTGACTGGCTTCTATAATTATGCACTTAGGTATATTTATTATGTATTTTCCAGTTGTATTTTTTGTGCTTATGATGAGGGTTTCCATTATGAAATGTACCACATTAAATAATAATAATAATAATAATATTTATTCATAACAAAAGAAGTGTACAAAAGTGCAGCTAATATGACATATGTAGATATAAATTTACAATAAAAAGGATTCCAGCTAGTAATTATAGTTGCTCGGTTGAGCACCTAATGCCTATACTAGGTAAGCCTGTGACATAGGCATTAGGCCTCTCCCCTCCGCCAGGTGAGTACAAAATGTGCTGGGTTTTAAAAAAATATAACATTTAGTAAATAAATGTTGTTTACAATTTACAATTTAGTTACACTGTAATACATAGTTTAAAATAACATTGTAATTTTTGGAAATAATATAATAACAGATTTTAGATAAATGTGTATGTGCGTGTGTGTGTTTGAGAGGGTGTGTATATGTGTGTGTGTGTGGGTGTGTGTGTGTGGGTGTGTGTGTGTGTGTGTGCGCGCGTATGCGTGTATATGGGGTGATAATTCAATTTTATGTTAAAACTTCTAGTAGGCTTTCAGTAGCTTTATAATTTTGTGTAAGTAGCCAATCACGAATAGTCCATTTACAGCGGGTCCGGGGTAACGGGTAAAAGTTGAGTATTTCATTTAATTTGTTATAAAGGAAAGGCGCTAGAAAACAGTAATATCGCTGTGCAAATCGGGTGCGCAATTTAGGTGTTCTACATACTTTATCATTTCTTCTTGTTGTGTTATAGAAGTCAGGATCGAATATTATATTAGAGTGCTGTAGGATAATGATTCTATGAATATATAGTTGGCGTACCGTCATGATTTTACATTCTTGATATAAGTCGTATGTAGGATAAGAAAAGGGCTTACGAGTCATAACTTTCAAAACTGACCTTTGCGCTCTTTCCAGTATGATAAGATTTGTTTTGCAAGCTCCTCCCCACGTGGAGATACAGTAGCTAAGTATCGATTGACAAAGAGCGAAATAAATTGTCTTTAGCAGTTTAGGATTTGCAACTGATCGAAGGTTTTTAAATGTCCAAATCAACTTTCGCGCTCTGCTAGTGAGTAGAGTTAAATGTGGTATCCATGACAACTGTTCATCGAGCTCCACTCCCAAATACCTAACCTGTGTACATCTTTCTATATCTAGACAGCAGCAGTCTCTAGCGCTCGTAGAAGTGGGATTAAATTGGCAGGAATGAGCTTTAATTGCAAAATCTAGACTGGGAAGGAGAGATTTTTTAATCGAAAATGGAAGAAATTTTGATTTGGCGATGTTAAGGGTTAGAAGGTTTTTATTAAGCCATTTAACTATTTTATTAAGTTCTATCTCAGCACAGGTGCGCACCTCGTCCCAAGTCTCTCCCTGAAAAACTAAAGCGGTGTCATCAGCAAAAGTGAAAATTTTACCATTAAGTGGGGTGTAGAGGCAGAGCTCGTTTATGTAGATTAGGAAAAGACTCGGCCCGAGGACACTACCCTGAGGTGTTCCGTATGAGATATTAGTATCAGCACTAACGTGAGAATCAATCTTGACATATTGGCATCTATTAGTTAGATAGTCCTTAAATAGTTTCAGAGGAGTTCCCCGTATGCCCAAATTCTCCATTTTCTTCAAAAGAATAGGTATAGAGACAGTGTCAAAAGCCTTTGCCATATCCAGGAAAATGCCAACACATTTTCGCTTTGTGTCCAAGCTAGTGACAATAAAGTCAGTTAAGCTATTAACTGCTTTCTCCGTAGACTTACCAGCGCGAAAGCCGAACTGCGAATCAGATAGTAGGTGTTCATTTTCCAAGTAATTAATTAGTCTGGTGTTTATAAGTTTCTCGAGTATTTTAGAAATGGCGGGTAGTACTGAAATTGGCCTGTAGTTGTTGACACTGTTTCTAGGACCTTGTTTATGGATAGGGTGAATCAAGGACCGTTTAAGTATCGTTGGGAAAACACCCGTTTCGAAACAAGTATTAAAAATATGCGTCAATAGTGGAACCAATATGTTGGAGCATAGTTTTAGATATAGAGTAGGAATACCATCTGAACCAGTAGCCGAATCATTTTTTAAATTAAATAATGTTGTATAAACTTCATCTTCGTCAGTGTCAAGTAAAACAAAGGAATTGAGATGACTTTGGATGGGTATATCATTGTGAGTGGAGGTCAATATTGGACCTGGAATTTTTTCCGCTAGTGTCTGACCAACGGTGGCGAAAAAACTATTTACACGATTGACAGCAGTTATTGGATCCTCTTTATCATAGCTTAAAAGTTCAATTGCCGGGTTTTTGCTTTTAGCTGAATTGGTGATATTTTTTATGATTTTCCATGTTTCTGCAGCATTTTTACAGTTTTGGAGTAGCAATCTATAATGTTCTGTTTTGAGTTTTTTGAGGAGATTATTACAGAAGTTTCTGTACCTGCGGTAAGTCGTTACGGCTATATCATTTAATGGTGACTTGTTTGCTTTCCGATGTAGCTTGTCTCTATGCCGGATACATTTAAGTAAACCAGGAGTCATCCAAGGTTTTAAGGTACGTAGGCGTCTAGGTAGTGTGACAATTCTAGTGTTGTTATCAATTGTTTCCTTTACTGATTTAACAAGAAAGTTTGTAGCTGAGTTTGGATCTGACATGTAGTAAATTTCAGATAGGTCCAATGCGCTTAGGTCTTGTGCAGCTTTAGTGTAGTCAATCTTAGTCATCTTCATCAAAGGCTTGTAATTACATTGGTTAGCGGACATTTTTAGAAAGACTGGGTAGTGGTCTGTTATGGATGTGTGTAATACAAAAGTTTGGCACAGGGATCGCGACTTTATGAGCACGTGATCAAGACATGCATGTCGCCTAGTAGGTAATGTATGTGCTGGCAGCAACCCGTGTTCCGCAGCCAGATTCAAGTAGTTTCCACAGTTACCATCATTATTGCTAAGTGTAATATTAATGTTAATGTCTCCAATAATTGCTATGGTGCCATAAGTATTTAATTGCTGTAAGACAATGTCTAATGATGAAAGAAAATTATCCACATTTCGAAATGATGGCGATCTGTAGATAGCTAGGAATGCAACATTATTTTTGATACGTAGAAGAAGACAATTAGCATCGTTAAACTGCGGTTCTTCTACAGAACAGTTCAGTCCATTTAAGGTGTAGACCACAACTCCATCATTTTGGTTTCTACAGTTCCTAGTGTAAGCTGTATTATAAGAATTAAGCTGCGGTATTGGTTTCTGAATGTCCAACCAGCATTCAGTTAGAATTAATATATCGCAAGTAGTAGTGAGCCTCGATAAAAGGATTTCCAATAAATTTATATTCTTGTAGATGCTACGTATGTTAACAGTTAAAACCTGAATGTTGTCACCACATTGACTAATTCTATGACCTAGCTCGTCTGGATTAATACATTCCGATTGGCATACAGAACTCGAATCAATATCGTTATATACCTCGTTAATGTTAGCCATTTATAAAAGTTACAATAACAAAAAACAGTAAGATTGCAATAAGTAGGTAAATAAAAATACTGCAGGTAGAAAAGTCTATCAATGGGATCAAAACAAGTGCGTCACCGCAAAGGAACTCGTTGATCTTTATGGGAATTATGCGATAATATGTTAGTGTGATTTCAACTGTCCGGCAATTCAGTACGTAAATTAAGTAATGAGTGGTATTGTGAGTATTATAAGTGTTCATTGTGAGTGTATGTTTGTGGAATATGTAATATGTGATGGAAAAACATTTAAAGTTTAGGTAAGCAGTATACATAGTTATTAAGAACGAATATAAACCTAGTCATTCTGCCTCCGTATTCATCTTTATTTCCTCCAAGCGGGATTCATTTTTAATAAGGATAAACGGCGACCCGTCTTTTTTGCGCAGATATACCTTGCCATTAGTGGTCCAGCAGTACACAAATCCTTCTTTTTTGGCGAACTCTCGTGTTAGATAAAACAATCTCTTCATTTTAGGGGACAATTGTTCTGACACAAATATGGGTGTGGAATTGCCTTGAAGTCCGAGAAGGTTTGCGTTAAGGTTGCCGGGACGTTCGTTTTTGTACTTTTTGGTGGCATTTATCACAGAAGATTTATTTAAGGTATTCTGGAATTCAATAATCACCGAGGAAGTTTTATTTTCCTTCTTGCTGGGTGCTCTAAAAACATCTCGAACATCATTCTTGTTAATTTGCAGCCTGAAATGAGTGCCAAGATGATGTATCATGTTAAATAGGCCTTCCTTGGTTTCGTTATGAATTTTCGGAACGTTTCTGATTTCAACGCTAGTCTTCAAGGAATTCTGTTCTAAAAATTCAATTTTTTCCTCAAGCAAAGATAGATTTTCCACCAATTTCTTACGCTCCGTCTCCAAATTATCAATTTTCGACTCAACTGTAGTTATATGGTCTGACATTTTATTCATCGATTTCTCTATCTCTTCATTGGTATTTTTAATAGAATTGTTTAGATTTTTAACCTCAAGTATATGATCTTCGAGGGAGTCTAATCTTTTGTTTTGGGCGATCATCAGTTTGTTGATCATATCTTGGAGCTTGCAAAATTCATTCGGACTGCCTTCACTAGATAAACGACGACGTTTCGGGAAATTCGATCGTAATGTGATGTCTGGACTCTGTTCATCAATTATTGAGTTTGACTGGGATGTATTATGGTCAATTGGTATAGGCTGAGTTGACTTGGAGGGAGTACGTTGCAGCTTTCCGCCAAGCATTGTAGAATCAATACAAAAAAAGGAAGATTAGGCCTAAATTACTGCGCTCAGTCCGTCGGCTTGTAGTAGGTTGCGTATGTAGTTATTGATATATCTGTTGACCACTGGTTAGGTAGGCCACGCCCACGGTCGTGTAGACGAATTATTTTGCGGGTGGGGGTTGCGTAGACGCAATCAGGGGCGAGTAAAGTAATATCACTTTACGGAGGTAACAGTAAGCATATATTTATCTCACTTACTCCGGAAGTTGGTGGTGGCAACAGCTACTTTCAGTTTATGTTCGCCTAGTACACTGCCCAATTTTTTGAGGTGGATTTTTAACAGAATTTATTTAAAATATTATTAAAATAAGAAACAAACACGTCCAAACGGCACAAAGGCGAAGGGGGAAGGGGGGAATATTGCATTGTCACGCGATTTGCATATTCGTGCAAAATTTCAGCTCAATAGCTCAAAAGCTCAGAAACCGGAAAGTGGCAAAATTCCATTACAGACAACGGGACAGGTGAAACTAAATAAAAGCTTGTAAAAGCTTTTAAATACACTTTGCTCATGCATGTATGAAAGTAAGTATACTCTATATTGACTGGCTTCTATAATTATGCACTTAGGTATATTTATTATGTATTTTCCAGTTGTATTTTTTGTGCTTATGATGAGGGTTTCCATTATGAAATGGTTTGAAATTATGAAAGCTAATATAGACTTAAATCTCCTTGCTGAGTTCTTACCGGTTCTTCTCAGTAGACCGTTGACTTCCAAACTTGTGGTGTCTTCAGTAGCTTTGACCTTCATAAGTCCCTTACTAGGACCTTAACTGAGTTTGTCTTCGGCTTTTACTTTGGTTCAAAGCAAATAATTTCCGTGACCCTCACACTCTTTGAAATATCTTTCTTTACACACTATTGCAAACTAAGCAGAGCTTGTACTATGGAGACCAGATAACTGATATACTACATACTCGTATAGTACTTTTTGTTTGTAAATAACTTAATATACATAAGAGTCGGGACTTGCAGACAGGTTCTTGCATACAAATGAATGTTCTGGGTGGGAATCGCCCTCATTGCCTCATGACAGGTGGATTTTAACCCGTACCCGCCTGGCTGGCTAGCACCCTTAAGAGCACTCAATTTGCCATACTTTTCATACAAAACCTCTGTACTTATTATGACGTTGTTAAACATTTTTCGTTAGATGTTTTGAACAAATTAGTATCTTGTGCACTATATCTAGCCGTGTATCTAGGCGAAATTGAAAAAAAAGTTTGAAACAAGTTCAGTAAAAGCCTCCGAAAAACAGCGTTTTTGCTCAAATTTTACCTGAACCTGGCCACACCATATCTAATGTACCTATAAATTTTAAAAGTAAAGAAAACATTTAGTTACCGGGCTTGCAAATATATTGGAAATTCTAAATAACTAACGTTTTTTTTACAAACTTGTAAGATTTTTTCACAAGAAGTATACGCCTGGAACAAGTTTTATGATATGCGAAATCATGAATGACGACCTAGCGAAGCGGCCGCGAGTGATCAGCGGAATTTACCGACTGATAACCGACGGCTCTGATGCTGTCTCTCTTTTTTCGCAGTCAAACATTACGTTTGATGAAACAACAAGTTTTTAGACTATGCTTGCGTTGAAGTTGCGCCGACCACAGAGGGCCGCCTTAAGCTGAGAATCTGCCTCCAAGCACCATTGATGTCCACCAGCTGCAAATGAGATTCAGTTCCTTTAGTATATGGGGGTTACCATGGTGACAGTATAGTCGAAGAACAAACTTCATTACTTTCAACAAGCAGGTTGCAGAAATATTGCTTGCAATTTGTTCACTAGTCTACTAATGACTAGATGGGTATTGACAACTTACAAGTTAAAGTATTTTCAACAGTATGTACCTACGGTATAGTGAATAACGATAGCATAGAGTAAGAATAAAGCGTTTAACATCACCTTGTGTGAAACGTGAGCAGTTTACATCTAGATGCATTCAAAGTCAAAGTCAAAGTCAAAGCCATTTATTCAATATTATGCATTCATATTTAGCTTAGACCTGATGTCCCACGAAACCCCAACTACACGTAAACGAACGCCAATAGACCAATAGTAGACAATTTTTACTCACACGGCCCAAGAACTCACTTGTTCGTAAGCGCTTGTAAATACGTACTACCGCGCTCTCGAATCTACACATCGATATCTGTGGTTCTAAGTAAAAGTATCGATATTAAAAAACTGTTTTACAAAAAACTTAAACCGACTTCAAAGTACACTAAAAGTAATCAAACCCTGAACTGATAACAATGGGATCAAACGGGAAATAACCCTTTAAGAATTTTCCAAATGACGGAGTTCTGAGGTAACTAAAATAAAAAAACATACAACCGAATTGAGAACCTCCTCCTTTTTTTGAAGTTAAAAATGAGAAATTGACATTCATTAGATGTATTTAGGTACTCGTTCAAACTATGATCGCGCAGTTCGTTTCAAGGCAGCATTGCACATACCCGTGCTCACGGCGCATACTCTAGTACATATTTCTATAAACGAAAGCATATATAGGTTGTCCTAAGAATTAGTGTCAATCGGAAGTCCAGAGGTAGGGCATCTTTAGAGGAACCCGAATCATCCCATGTATGTTCCGCGACTATTATTAGTTTTCGAGTTATGCCAATTTGTCATGGTTTTTAATCAAACTAACCATCAAATTTTTGATTCTTCCCGAACGTCACAATATTAATATAACTAAGTCTGTACCGATGTCCAACTGAAATCAATATAGCTGACGCTCTTAGCGTCTATTCACACGGCAACTACACGACAGAGCGTCGCGACTAGAGGATTCGATCCCGGTCGATTTTTCTTATCCCGAGATTTCGGGATTACCTACAATTAATCTCGGGATCCCGTGATAGTCCCGGGATTATATTGGTAATGGAAAGTGGTAACAAAAAGACGGTAAAACATATAAAAATATTTTTTTTCATCTATATTTACTCAGACACATTAATGCATTGTTGCTTTTTAATAATTTCATTGATTATCAATTAACAAAAAAATAACAATACTTACACGACGTGAAGCGGGAATTTTTACACACTTTCACGCATAATCTTCTTCTTCTTTGGTGTAAACAATATGGCTGTCAAAATGACAAATCAAGGTAAGTGCATTTCGTTTCACGCACATTTTTATTGACTTATTTGAAAAATGTATCAATCCCGGAACGGGATTGATACTCGGGACTAAAACATGACCGAGATCCCGGAATCGAATCCTCTAGTCGCGACATAATCAAAAAATCAAAATCAAAAAGTCATTTATTCAGTTTAGGCCCTAGTAAGGCACTTATGAACGTTAAATTGGTACACACGGCTACAGATCAAGCTATACATTTCCAGTATAAGCTGATCTCGCGTTGTATAGGATTTTCGTACAATGGGAGGTCAGCTTATACTAGAAATGTATAGCTTGATCTGTAGCCGTGTGTACATACAGTTGAATTTACCACCGGTTCGGAAGACTCGAAGAGAAGATAATGAAGTCAAGCTGTGGTTACGTGTGCACAGTGTCGCTGCGGCTTTTTGCGGTTGCATTGTGGTTGCTACAAAATGTTAAAATGTATGTACCGTTAGTTCCCGGTGTCACTGGGTTGCGTCTAAGTCACTGGTCGATATATACACGCAGTCGATAGTGACGGCAAAAGGTGCCGCCCACGTGGTGTGGTTGTGATGTGGTTGCGGTGGAAGTTTTTTTTTTACCACTAATGTGGCAAACGTGCATACGGCCCGCCTGATGGTAAGCGGTTACCGTAGCCTATGGACACTTGCAACACCAGGGGTATCACTCGCGCGTTTCGGTAGTGTGGTTGAACCGCAAAAAGCCGCAACGAATCTATTCATACGTAACGACAGCTTCACTTCATTTTGTCGCGACGCTGTCGTGTGGTTGCCATACGTGTGAATAGACGCTTATAGTACCTGCCGCACTTTTGACTCTGACTGTACAGACCGCAATTTGCATTGAAAATTTGCCGGTGTCATGTCAGCGCAATTGGAGTACAAATTGAATCTGCCGCCGATCGTGCGGTTTTTGTCTACACGCATCGATCGAATCACATACAACATATAAACAGAAGGAGCACGTAGCTCTGTCTAGAGCTGTGACCCGCGGTTTCACTCGCGTTCAATTTGGAATATAAATCGTGATGTTATATACCGTATAACATTCCTTAAAATACAAGATATCTAGCGTGAAAATATCTTGTTCACAAATCTAGTCGTTTCTGAAATGCGCGTTCAAGTCTTTCCCTTTTTAAATTTACCCGTCACTTTCTAACGTCATATAAAAAAGCCGGGACTACCTTAAAACCTAGGATTGACTAGACTTGGCTTAAACCAGCTCATTTAATAAGACAGAGGTTTTGCTATTCAGTAGGCAACTCTACATGATACCGGTAAATAGCGCCACCAAATGCCGATGAGTCTAGTCTAGATTTATGGTGTCCTTATATATTGCAGGTGAGAACTAACATAAGATCCCTCCCTCTTGTGAGGTTGATGGAAAGACCGAATGCTTAGCCGAAAGCCTGGAGGCTCAATATACGCCCAGTACTCAAAATCAAAATTCAAAATTCAAAAACATTTATTCAATAGACCTTCGCAGGCACTTATGAAAAGTCACTCTAATACTCTAATACCGGTTCGGAAGGTTGCATTTACTGAGAAGAGCCGGCAATAAACTCAGCAATTACTCTTATGGGAAGCTTTGAAGTCAATCAATCGGGTCACATGGTCGCTGTATGTGTGTAGGTGTCATCCCACACTCTTTTCAAAACAAGCTTAGATTCATTACATAATATTTACATTCTAATCGCACTGACAAAAATTGCGTGCCCCGGCGCGGCGGCTAAACTACAAAGTAGACTGAATCTATATTTAATAAGTAAATAAATAAATGGCAAACTTAAGCAGACCAGTCCCCACAATCAGCACCTGTTCACAAGTATGACGCGTGTGGCAGCCATCGCCTTCCTCGCTATATTGGAGGGAAGTGAGTGACCCGTCACACGACGCCGCCGCAAGCAAAGGCCTTACTTAAGTCTGCCTCAGAAATAAAAAATAAACTAAAGGGAAACTACTAAACACACAATTTGTTATCACTGTGACTATTGACATGTTTATACTACTACTGACTAAATATCATTAAGGTATATAGAAAACATAACAATTAAGTAGACTGACACTCTCCCGATCGACCCGAGTCATTTGAATAAAGTAAATCTAGAAGAAAAATGGAGAGCGCCTCTCCTGAAAAAAGTTACATACAATTTCCTGACATTCAGCCCCTAAGGGGGTAACTTATGTGAACCCTAGGGGTGGAAAGCTAGTAGACTAGAAATTAAAATAAGCAACCATTACTTAAAACCTAGAAACTCGCGGAGCGATTATCATCTGCGCCCGCCGCGATGGCCGTACCGCAACACTCGTACGAGCATGTAGTATATACATGGAAATATAAATAGATTTCACGATGCCCGCGGATTGCGCGATTGTATGCGGGTCCCGCTGCACCAGCCGGCAACTAGTAGAATTGCGTGGTTCGCGGTCATCGGCAACCTTGGCGGGCTTCGCCTATAATAACCGCCCGTTTTGCGATCATCGATCGCCAAGTTTGCGGGTGATAATCGTAACAGTGTCTGTCGGCTGCGGTACCGCAAAAAGAAACGTCTCGTCTCGTGAGTTTAGAAATAAAATAACTGTTCTGCCACCGAGGCGGGCGCGGATTAAAATCGCTTCATGATTTCTTAGCCTACATCTACAAAGAAATCTTACATTATCTAAACGATAACATCAATGCAATGTTTCCAGTTTTTCTAATCGATGTACACGCCAATTTTAGTCACTTTATTTATAATGAATTGGCCTCTGTTTTGTATTACGAGTATGTAACGTGAGCTATGCAAAAAAACTTAGAGTGATCATTCTGTTTGTATATATGGCTCCATTACATGATTGCACGTTTATTCGCGATACACATACAACATCGCTCACAGAACATGTTTTAATAGATTAACATCTTTTTTCAAACGTCTAACGTATAGGTTGCTGCCGGCACGCGGCGTACAGAGAGATTCTTTGCGTGATATATCAAGAAGTCACTCGATGTGTTCCCAAATACGAGATGCGATGCGAACTTGCGTCCCGACGAACTTAGACTTGATTGAAATATTTTGAATACGCTATCCACTAGCTATGTTTAAACCAAGACGTCCGCGCGAGTTTGGTAAATATCATAAGATTTTAATGTTTGAAAAAACTGTTAACATACATACAATGTGTTCTCTTCGTGTATTATTATTTTATTGCTATATCAACCAGTCGCTAGGAAAGCACGGGTGCCTATTTGCATAGAATATGTTTGATTTAATAATGTATAATGATAACTGAAAAAATCTACCTAACTTGTATTAAATAGGATAAATTCACTATCTTTCTTCAACTTCTGTCTAGAAGATCCACAGAAATACTTTATTTATTCGCAAAAAGATTGATCGAGAGATTTTGATGCCTTTTTATTCATAAAAAATGTTATTTGGAGTTTGACTTTCCACGGCTTTAGATATTACTAATTGGATCGTATTTTACTTGAAATCCAAAATACATATAGGTACTATGTTTTGTATGGAGATGCCTATTAGTAACATCCTCTTAGTTACAAGCCTTTGAGTTCCTGGCTGCAAGGAATCAGGTGAAGATATTGGAAATTCGATACTAAAACTTGGTGGCAAAGACAAACAACGTGCCGAAACCATTGGACGGTCTACTATATATACACTGACTGAGTATCTACCTCACAATCTGTCTTCAAACAGAGGTACGGTAGTAGATAATCCTAAATCTATGGGTACTATTGTGACATTGAGAACCTTATAGGCTTTGTGTGCTCGCCTTTGGCTGCATCATTACTTTACTACGTAATGGTCACACAAAGGTCTATAGACTCCATAAATATAGATAGAGGATTTAGTTTAATAACAAAGGTTGGACATAGAATACTCTCGCTATGCTAAATTGGACCATGATAGAAAATTTCAAAAATTTGATCAAACTATTGGTCAATTCGAGAAGACCCCATTTTTTTCTCGTAGCTTCATGATTCACTCTAGGCTATCTGATTCCAAACTAACGCTAAAAAAATATTTATTTGTTCTCAGTTGAAGGCCGACTTCCGAACTGGTGGTAACTTCAGTAACTGTAGCTTTTCTACTATAGCCTAAAAATAATGGCATTGACTTTGAAAAAAAATTACCTTACTATTGCCATGATTTGCTTTTTTCTTACGAGAGCTTCTAATTCAAACAAATTTATTATCCTATGATGATATCGTCGACCCGACGGAAAAAGGAATTTATATTTATTAGCGTGAAAATCATAACAATTCCTTGAAACTGGTTAAGAAAAATGTATGTTTACGAAACGGTTATATTACCGAAGGCTATTATTGCATATGTTTATTATAATTACATAATTATGTTAAGTTATCCGATGCCAAATCGGAGCTATGTTCAAATGTCTCAATAAATGATGTAATTTGAATAATTAGGCATTGGCAATAATTGAATGGAGCAAATTGACACAAACTATATCCATAGAAAACGTGATATATCAATATGCGTTAAAAGTTAATTCTCGTTACAAAATAACACAAATAATGATAATTATCAAAGTTAATAATTATAATTTACCGCCAATTATTTCTGTTTATAAAACATGATACTTATCACAGTTAATAATTGCATTTTATCCAAAGTTCATAAATTATTTTGACCAATTTGCGGCTATTTAAGTATTATTATATTTTGAATATATATTCAAATATTTGAGATATAAATAAATAACATTAACCTAATTGTTAATAAAGTTAATTTAGTTAATACTTACATTGCATTTTATATCAAATTAAAAATAATGTTTAATGCAATAAAATTGTATAAATTGTACTCGTACTAAAAAAAACCTATGCTGATTCACAGGTTTTTGGAACAAAAATCAATAGAACGTGAGATACTCTCTTGCATCTGAATATATGAAAACTCTTTGTCTTTTTTCACGCTCATTAAAAAAGGGTTGACAAGGGTTGAAAATTGCCATTATGAGAAAATATAAAAATTCGCCTAAGATGCATTTTCTGATGAAAATATGCATTCACTAAATAGGTTTATGAGATATTTGTATCAAAATATATGGATTTTATGAATTATTATAATATTATCGAAGTCTATGAGAACCTTAAGATGATTTCCCGCCCGCCCTCGACGTAGCAGGAAAACTTGTAACGGCACGGCATCTAACTTAAACATAAGTTTTTTGATAAGTCAGTGTTTAAACGATTGGGTGGTGGGAGTTTTACAGGTAGATGGGTATGAGGGGAGGTTGCGGAGTGATGGGACACAACATGTCACGATAGTTTTTTATCGACTGAATATATATTTGTTTTTTGTTATTTATAGTCAAGTTTAAAAGATTATAAGATAAATATATAGCTTGATAAGCTACCATTACTTATAATACTGGATAGATTAACATAGTAATAAAATATTAATAGGTATATAATTTGGCTCTACATTTTACAACTCTACTGAGCTCTCTACAGATATAGTTTTCGGTTATTTTTTGTTGATATTGCTAATAACATAATTTAACTACTTAATACTTTTTTATACTTTAATTATATAATCATAATATTTATGAAGATACTTAAAATGTATACGAAGAATGGAATTGAAATATAATAATTTGGACATTCATTTTGAGGGTACAGCGTAAATTATAGATTCTTAAACTTCAGAAGTCCTAAATAAAAAATATTCGTTCTATTAGTCGAGTTTCCGTGATGGGTTTCGAGTAATTTTTTACGATGCAAAAAAAAAATTTTTTTTCTATCTATTATATTGCTTAGATAACTGTAAAAGAATTCTATTGAGAAATAATTTATATTTTTTTACTCCATTTGAAACTTGTTAATACAATCCAAAGCCCAAACCTGTGACAATTCGGTCAATGTCTCACCATTGTCAAAAATCACTATTAACATGCACCTAATATTAATAAGCAAAAACAAATTTAGACAAAACTACCAAAATCCGTCAAAAAACGTCAAAATAAATAAATTATAGTATCGATGTCGATAACATTTTCCACACCTCACTAAGAAGCAACAGGGTGTTCAACGCCTGCGCATTTCCACCCCAGTTGCAAATAAATAGGCCGGCGGGTCCTCTCGGAGCTCACAGCAGCGCCGGGAACCATTTGAGAAACAGTATAAAGATACCGGGAACCCTCGCTACCGAAGCGACGAGGCTATGTCTTTTTCAAACAACTAATTCATCACTTCAAACTTTTGTGCGGTACTAGTTTTTTAGTGATGGGAACTATAATTGACTGTGAAAATGCTGTGTAGTGCTCAGTGAAAAACTAAAAGGTAAGTTTACGAGTATAATCGCGAGGGCGTATTTACGGTAGCCGTGAATTTGAAGGGCGCGCTTCGGTGGATTGTCTTAATTTATTTATGAGATTCGTCGTATTTTTTTTTATTGTGGAGTTGTAAAATTTTTGGGAATATTTGGATTCGCGATTTTTATGACTTTGTAAAATTGTAATGTAAATATTTTTGAAATAGACTTTTATTGGTAAAATTGACAAAAAAGATGTGATTTAAAATTGTAACTCAGATATCCGCAAAAAAATCGAAATAAAATAATATCACTGTATTTTAAAAAAAAAAAAAAAAAAAAATTAAGGTAAACAGTAAGCTGGAATTTAGTGACTGGGCCACAAAAGGAATTCGGAAAAGTAGGGATAAGCTGTACGAACTATATCATTTAAGATCATACAGTCGTGACGAGAATTTCCATAACTATGTTAGAAAGTTTTCAAAATTATTTAAAATAGTATGTAATCGAGCTAAATCGATATACTTAAGTAAAAAAATAGATAAAGCATCTAATAAAATCAAGGCAGTCTGGAACGTTATAAATACGGAATCAGGTAAAATTAAAAATAAAAACGAACAGCACGCGTTAAAAATTAATAATAAAATTTTGTCAGATAAGTTAGATGTTGCCACTGCTTTTGAATACTTTTTCTCGAGTATACCAGAGAAAACTACCGATTGTCTTAATTCGTGTCCCGACGTGGCTGAAACATTACTTAAGCAACATGTTAAGGAATCGTTTCCAAATTTTAATTTTAGTTATGTCACTGCTAGTGATGTCACAAAATCATTTAATGCACTCAATCGAAAAAATACTGAAGACCTATGGGGACTGTCAGTAACTATATTAAAATCAATTATAACAGTGATTGCACCAATTTTGTCAGATATATTTAATGAATGCATTGATCAGGGCTCTTTTCCTGATTTAATGAAGTATAGTAAAATAGTGCCAATTTTTAAGTCTGGTTGTAAGGATAATCCTTCTGATTATAGACCGATTTCTGTACTTCCAGCACTTAGTAAAATATTTGAAAAACTGTTGCTTAATCAAATGTTAGGTCACTTTAATAAATATGAGATACTACATAGTCATCAGTTTGGCTTCACGAAGGGGAGATCTACATCAGATGCAGCAGCAAAATTATTAAAGCACATCTATGAAGCCTGGGAGAATTCACAAGATGCAATCGGCATTTTTTGTGATCTATCTAAGGCCTTTGACTGCGTTGACCACCGTACTCTACTCCGTAAGCTTGGATTTTATGGTATTCGTGGAACTGCTCATGATCTTGTTTTATCTTATCTTAGTAATCGTCAACAAAGGGTAGGAATTAGTGGTACAACATCCTAGGGCTCTTTAGTCAAAATGGGGGTACCCCAGGGTTCAATACTAGGGCCATTTTTGTTTCTAGTATATATTAATGATTTACCATCTGTTGTAAATGGTCTCTCAGATATAGTCTTGTTTGCTGACGATACTTCGTTCATTTTCAAAGTAGATAGAAAAGACAAAGAACTCAATAAAGTAAATGACACCATGTCAATAGTTTCCAAATGGTTTGCTGTTAACAATCTGTTACTAAACTCGAAGAAAACTAAATGTTTAAGATTCTCTCTCCCAAATGTAGTGCAAGTAGACAGTCAGATATTAATAGATGGTAGCAGTTTGGAACTAGTGAAAAAAACTGTATTTTTAGGTATAACATTAGATAATAAATTACAATGGGGTCCTCAGATAGAATCTTTATCTGGTAAATTAAGTTCTGCTGCATTTGCTGTTAGAAAAATCAAACAATTGACGAATGTCGAGACGGCCAAATTAGTTTATTTTGCATACTTTCATAGCCTTTTATCGTATGGCGTATTATTATGGGGAGCTGCAGCAGATATTGAGACTATTTTTATATTACAAAAAAGGGCCATTCGTGCAATTTATAGTATGGGACCTCGTGAATCATTGAAGGAATTGTTTAAGGAAATAAATGTCATGACTTTACCTTCACTTTACATTTATGAAAATATAATGTTAGTACGTAAAAGCTTAGACACGTTTAAAACGAATAGTGAAGTTCACAATATCAATACTAGACAAAAAGACAAATTAGTTGTTCCGTATTTTAGATTAGCGAAAGTTCAAAAGTCATTTCTTGGAAATAGTGTACGTTTTTATAACAAAATCCCACCTTCGGTAATCAAAATGACTGATTTTAAGTTCAAATCTCACGTAAAGAAAGTCTTGAAAGCACGAGCTTATTACAAGGTAGCCCATTATATTGAAGATAAAGATGTCTGGAAATAGCTTCACTCTGCACAAGCGCACATTGTACAAAATTCAGTAGATTACCTACATAATTATGAACCAGTGCAGGTTATTATTTTTTATTTATTTTGTATGTTGGTGTTTTGTTTTTTTTTTTTATGTTTATGCGTTTTTATGTTTGTGTATTTTATTTTGTAAAATAAAACGTATGTATGTATAATGTTTTGGAAAAAAATAGCCAATAGTCAGATTGTTCAAAAAAATATTTAAAAAATGTAACCTTGCTGAGTTTCTTGCCTGTTCTTCTCAGTTGAAGGCCGACTTACGAACTGGTGGTAACTTCAGTAGCTTTGACCTTCATAAGTGCCCTACTAGGGCCTAAATTGAATAAATGGCTTTGACTTTGACTTTGACTTTGACTTTTGAGATGTCTAGATATTTTATAGACTACTAATTGTATTTAAAATTGTATACTTTTAATATATTACGGAAAATGTTATTTTAAAATTGATTTATCGTCTTCTTTTAATTTCTTAGCAAACATAAAAAATAAAACACTTGGGTATAAATTTAATAACTTAAAAAATATATGGAAAACAATATATTTTACTATGTTCAATAAATATACAAATATTTTTACATACTTCAGTAAAAAAATATTATTTTCAAGAAAATAAACTGTTTTGAAAATTTACTAAGTCATTTAACTTTTATTTTATCTCATAAAAATCAGCTAATTTGATATTATTCGATCATGTTCTGTATGCCTCCTATTAAATTATATTTTTATATATTTATACATTTGTAAAAAAAAACAGAAATATGATATTATCCGTCCAAACAAAATATTTAAATTGGAGCAAACTGTTGCAATTTATCAACACGACATTCACCCTTTGTACACGTAAATTAAAATATTCTACCAACAATTTCATTTTATAAACTGTTTTTACAGTTTGTTTCCAATTTAATTGTATGAAATTTAAACTTTTAGTATTTAAATTAAAATCATGTGGCTTGATTTGAGTAAATTCAATAATAGCGGTTTTACTGACCGCGATTTTTCCATGAAAGTGAATATTTATTTTCTGTAGAACAATAAAACGATTTCCAATTTAAAGTAAAAATATTACTTTACTTTCGATAAAGCTATAATATATTTTATGATCCAAAATGATAACTAAAAACTCAATATAAAAAAAAAACTAAAAATCAGTTAAGTCCCCAAATCAAAATTCTCTCTTCAAATTCAAAACCTTGTTATCCCTACAAAAAAACACAAAATATATAACACGTTTCTTTAGTTGTAATTAGGCGTAAGTATCGCATCGAGCTCAAGCCTCAACGAGGTGCGACGTAGCGGCACCTGTTCCCGAGTCGTGCATTATTGTACGTGGGTGGATTACCTATTGCCGAATTACAACTTTTTACAACACCGCATTTTGCAACGTTCAGTAAATTACAGAAAGAAAATCATATATTTTCCACACGCTCATCAAAATTAAATTATAAAAATAAGTAAATTTGCAAGACGCTTAATCTTAATTTAAAGCTTTACATAAAAAAGTCAAACATTAAAAAGTTTTCTAGACCATTACGTTTTTACTCTGTATAGGTACCTAACTTATTAAAAGGCCCAGAGTGACGTAGATAACTAGCTGATGCAAGCGAATCAGGACTATTGGAAGAGGAAATGGTGAACCTAATTTCGTTACTAGATAATGGATATTTCCCACCTCCATGATAATATAGGGTTGACCGAGAGTTGAACTTTAAGTGTATTTGAACCATTCGGGCTACCGTAACAACGCCGACGTGTTTTTTTATTAAACTTTAGGTACAACACTACTAGTTTGCTGATGAAGAAGTTTCTTCGAGGCGATGACATCAAGATCAACATCTTAAAAAAATATTTTTAACGTCGTGTTTTTCTCAAAATTTTGAGCGGTAATTATTTTATTTTCTATAATGATAATAAAGGAAATTCATGAAACTAAAGAATTACCTAAAAAATTGCTTCATATAGCACCTTAATGAAGCTTAAATCTATTTCTTCAAAACTTAAGTATCTGTACTTACCAAAAGATTTGTCTTTGGTACCAGTAGCAGCTACTCATAACTTTGCAGGACTAAGTTCTGGGATGTAAACCTATGGCCCCAGCACAAACGAACACCGAGACTTCCCAAGTTTCGTATATATCATAGCCTGTGCTATAATTTTAACATAATGTAACTGAACTACGCAGAATTTCCATAACTCTGTTTTCATAAGTTACAATTAGTGCAAGATGGTTGAATCGTACCAACTAGTGTTTCCAAGTTTAGTTAATACATGCAGATTATGGTATTCCTTCTCGGAATTTATTTTATTAATTTAATAAGAAACGTCAAATAGCAATAATATAATATTACTTTTAAAGCCCAAACAAAGCAATATTAGACCTGAAATGGGGGAACCACTTGAGCAAGTGTGCCAGTGAGTAAGTGAGAAAGTGTGCGAGTGGTCAGGTTGGCAAGTGAGCAAGTGAGTAAGAATGCAAGCGAGCAAACGAGCAAGTGAGCAAGCGAGCAAGTGAGCAAGCAAGCAAGTGAGCAAGCGAGCAAGCTAGCAAGTGAGCAAGTGAGCATGTGAGCAAGCGAGCAAGCGAGCAAGCGAGCAAGCGAGCAAGCGAGCAAGCGAGCAAGCGAGCAAGCGAGCAAGCGAGCTAACAAGCAAGCGAGTAAGTGAGCAAGCGAGCAAGTGAACAAGCGAGCAAGTGAGCAAGTGAAGAAGCGAGCAAGAGAGCAAGTGAGCAAGTGAGCAAGTGAGCAAGTGAGCAAGCGAGCAAGCGAGCAAGTGAGCAAGTGAGCAAGTAGGCAAGTGATCAAGTAAGCAAGTGAGCAAGTGAGCAAGCGAGCAAGCGAGCAAGCGAGCAAGCGAGCAAGCGAGCAAGCGAGCAAGCGAGCAAGTGAGCAAGCGAGCAAGTGAGCAAGTGAGCAAAAGTGAGCAAGTGAGCAAGTGAGCAAGTGAGCAAGTGAGCAAGTGAGAAAGTGAGCAAGTGAGCAAATGAGCAAGTGAGCAAGTGAGCAAGTGAGCAAGTGAGTTAGTGAGCAAGCGAGCAAGTGAGCAAGTGAACAAGCGAGCAAACGAGCAAACGAGCAAACGAGCAAGTGAGCAAGTGAGCAAATGAGCATGTGAGTAAGTGAATAAGTGAGCAAGCGAGTAAGTGAGAAAATGAGTAAGGAAGCAAGAATGCAAGTGGGCAAATGGGCAAGTGGGCAAGTGTGCAGGTGTGCAATTGTGCAAGTGGACAAGTATGAAACTGTGCATAATATGTGTATTAAACTGTGTTTGCAACTTATGGATTTTTGCTCTACATTTTTTATACTACTAAGGTAGCAAACAGGCATACAGCCAGCCTGATGGTAAGCGGTTACCTTAGCCTATGGACGCTTGCAACACCAGGGTTTTTTACACAAATACTGCCAGTAGGTACGTTATAATACGAATAAAACAATCATAATCTTAGATGTTGGTAGTTAACCGATAAATTGTAGTCACATATTATACCTGTCAGACAATCGCAATTAGGTAAACATCAGTAACCATTCAACGCTAATTTAGTTGATTAAACCACAATAATAGCTTTAAATAGATATAGCCTCATTGATGACTATTGTGTAGTCAAGCCTGTACCGATAACAAGTGTTAGCTCAAATTGCTCTGCATTTGTCATTTAAGTATCAGGAATTCAGGATCATCCATCCTTCAATAAGCTCCTAAATACAAATAAAAAAACAACTTTCAACTGTTAATTGTCCAGTTTCAAATTTCATCTTAAATTCTTTCAACTACTTTCAACTTTTTAGCTTTCAACTTGTAATTTTAAACTCTCCATTACTACTTTTGGCACTACTAAGTCCTACTTACTACGTTTTTAAAAGTAAACTTATATTCCTAATAATATTTAACGTATTATAATAAATAAACCTAATTTAACACATATTTAAAAACCATATTTTTTGTCAGTGAATAATAAACAAGGAATTGATGAAAAAAAGATTACAATGAAAACATCGATTTTTACTACATATTAATCAAACACATTTTTTTTCCTTTATGCAATAATAAGTTTGAAAATAATCCCAATAATTCAAAATCCTCGATTGTTTCCAATGTCACATGCGACAAGAAAATAACGCAAAGTGAAAATCAAATTTTCACGAATTTTAATCTCGATAAATTATTTGTGAGAGAACGAAGGGCCGCTTGCCCTCGCCTGACAGACTGGGGGACCAGGAGACCAAAAAGGTAAGAAATTAATATAATGTCGAAGCGGTCTCAGATAATTGGGGACATAAACTTTATTCATTTTCATCAAAGCGCCTAACTTACTGGAAGCGTTGAGTGAACTAAAACAAATACCGTAGTGCCTAAAAATTGGTGAAAAATATTTATTATTGAAAAATAGAATCTAATCTTGAGTATTTAAGTTACATGTAAAGTAAGAATTTGATTGATTTCATACAGAAATTTCAACTCTATCCTATACGCAGTTAAGCATAAGGACAGAGTTGAAATTACCTCTATGTAAAAAAAAAAGTTTTACATTAGACTAAAATCTAGTTTCACTATTCCTACTTATTCGCTTGTTCCCTTCCTTTTTCTTTCTTAGTGTGTTTATCATCATCTATACATATATCACATGCTTAACTATTAAAAACAAAAACGTGAAAATGGGTTTTAGCTCTAAGCATGTCAAAATCCTTCAATAAAGTAGGTCGTTCGTATCCATTGATTAAAATCCCTTTACAGCCTCTCTAAAAATCTCACACTTATCATTTTAAGTTACACAACTCGCATAACTGCGCACTTCCTACCTAATTAAAGTTGGTAACTCGAAAGTTTCTCGGTTATTAGATACCTATACTTTTTACCGAGCATCGTTACCCCCCGTTTTCCCCACGGCGGGGCCCAGTGCGACGAAATGTGAAATTTCAATTCCACGGCAAGATTTTTATTAAAGTATCGAAGCTTGGGAACCGTTCGAGTATAGTTTGGAAACAAATAAACGACTTTTCCGGGTCGCTTTTCCTTTTTTTATACATAAAAGCGTCGAGTTGATTTATCGTAGGGGCTGCCGGCGACCGCGTGCTGCCGCGAATCTTGATCGACGGGCCATTTCAATTTATTTTATGAGTCGACACCTTCATCTTCTGGCTTGTTCTTTGTCTAACACACTCCAATAATATTACGCTCATTTTCAATGGAAATGCTTTCATGTCTCGGTACGCATGGGCGGTTATCTATTTTTTTAGAAAAAATGTAAAGGAGTTAATTTTGTAATATACAAATTAAAAATAGAATATAAGAACTAGCCCCCTTACTCATAATCGCTTTAACTAAACCAGTGTAATAGTGTGCCCCGTCTCACTCTTTCGATCACCAATATCACCTGTCAGATAAAGACTTCGGAATTTTAGTTATCAAATCAACGTTTGATAACTTTATTATGAATAAGGGGGAAAAACAAAGAGAGTTTTTTAAATTTATTTCATTGAGATAAAATTATTCAATTTAAATATGCTTTTGTGAAAAGTATCCCTTGAGTAAGATACTTCTTGATGTAAATAGCCACAATTATCACAATGGATACCTATTGATAAATTATCAAGTTGGTACCAACTTATAAAGTATTGAAGATAGTTTGAAACTAAGAGGCACCGAAACTGTTTGATATTCTCCAAATCCATTCTTGCAAGATATTAATATTTCTCAATAGCCCAGAGTTTCCATTTCTCCAACTATTTAACATCCCTTTGCAAGTTGTATCGTTCCCAAGTTTAAACCGAAGTCCCAGATTCGAAGTACTGAATGCTTATGGAATAGTTTGCGGGGCTTCGGGAGATGGATGTCTTCGAAGCCTCACTTTGTAAACTATACTTAATGTTGTTGCAACACGATTGCAACTCGTTTACCTGCTCGATAACTTAGTCTATTAAACATATATTTTTTAGAACTTTTAATTATTTGTACATGCAGTACCGTCCTATAGTATTCATCAGACCACACATGAAAAAGCAAAGATTAATGAAGGTAGAGCCGAACAAACAGTAAGAAATCAGTTGATTAGTAATAAAAAGAAATATTCAATCAAAAGACTTATATGGAGTACTGCTGTCATCTATGGGCGGGGGGCACCTGGATACCAGAGGCCTTTAGACTCGGTTCAGTGACGTGCTGCTAGAATTGTCGACGATCCCGAGCTCACAAGCGGTTTAGAGGCCCTCGGTCTGAGGAGAGACTTTGCCTCCTTATGTGTGTTCTACCGCTTGTACAACGGACAGTGTTCTGAAGAATTGTTTAAGATGATACCCACGGCTACCTTCTACCATCGCAACTCTCGCCATCGAGGGGGAGTCCATCCTCACATATTGAAACCAGAATTGTTTCGAATTGTGCGGTCTCAAAGGAGCTTCCTTCCGCGGACGCTCAGATTGTGGAATGAACTCCCCGCCGTGGTTTTCCCAATGGAGTACCTAAGTAGTATAAAAAAAAAAACAAACAAATATGGACATTTGACTAAGCAAAGCAACCTGCGGATAAGAACTGTGAAATCTTTAAATTATCAACCACATTCGAAATGAAAAAGATGGAATGCACAAGCATGTTGAGTAACAAGTGTGAGTGTGTAACAAAATTAATAAAAAAAGTCCGCTCGTACCAGTGGAGTAAACAAGTTAGTGCTATTCAAAGCTACGTGAATTTTAAACGGCTCTGGCGGAATTCCGCTGGCGGAGAGCGTTATGCGCCAACCGAAAAGGTAAAATGGGGTCATAAAGGCGTATCAATATTGACCGCGCATTCCCGTACAGCGTACATCATGCCATTTATATCGGCCATATCTCACGTTATGCGGAGAAGCCATTTTTTTTCTCCATTAATTTATGGCCTTGTCGTTTTTTAATGGATCAGTTTATGTCGTTGCGCGATGCGTTTTAAAAATATCGGGTACGTAAGTACTATTATGTATTCTGTGTCCGGGGGAAATGACGGGATCGTTATACGTGAGCTTGAATATGATTCTCTTTTTAAAATTCTACTCGTAGATAAAAAAATATTCTATTTTTAAAAGCAACGCCTAAAAATTCTTTTTATTTCCGAAAGCTTTAATTATGTAGTGAATTTTATGCAAAAGAAAATAAAGCATCTAATTGTACCTAGTGACATAATGTTCTATATAAGGCAGACATTTCCTTACTCATAAAACGCTTTGACTAATATGTAACTGATTTTTCAACACACTGCTCGTAAAGTGACATTTATTGCACTGATTTTAGTATCTAAATGTAGCTTATTACGCACTAGTATAATCCCGATTATGTTAAGTATGTACCTCAATTTTTTTTTATGTCAATAGCTTGACCAGCAGGCAGACGGGCCTCCTGATGGTAAGTGGCCACCGCCGCCTATGAACATTTGCAATACCAGGGGGATTGCCGATGTGTTGCCGACCTTGTAGAGCTCTATTTACGCCTTTTTTGAAGAACCCCATATCGTAGCGCTGAGGGAAGACCGTAACGGGGAGTTCATTCCACATCCTAATGGTCCGCAGTAAGAACGTCCGACTAAAACGTTGTGTGGACGATCGAGGCGGCTCGAGGATGTGAGGATGAACTCCACATCGCCGGCGAGCAGTGCGATGGTAGAAAGGTGATGATGGCACCAGGTCAAAAAGTTCTTGCGAACTTGTGACCATATATGTTAGATAGAGTTTTATGAGCCGGGGAAAGTTTTTTTTTTTTTTTTTTTATTATTATTTTATCAAAATCAGTGAATAAGTTTCAAGTCTCAATTTACTTCCGCAAACGTTACTCCTAAAAGTATTTAATCTCTAAAAGTAATCTAATGAAGAACTAAAAGTTTAACATTTTTTTTATTTGTGCAAATAAGCAGCGGAATCTCGGAAGTTTTCAAGAGGTTCAATATAAACTTTGAGAGTCTTACCTGATAACTGTTTCAAAAGCGACGCAAATACTGTCTTACTTTAAATGATTAAGTTATGGATCTTAATCGCCTAGTTGGTAAATCTTGGCTTAGTAAGGAGTACTTGACTCCGAGAAATTCCATTCACATATTACTTTTAAATAATATGTTTGGTAAAACACACTAACTAGTAATAAAACTATTATTAACTAATCATGAAATATTTCTGAAACTACGCAAAATGGCTTGTTGAAAAAACATTTAAATGTCATTGTATTTAATAACGCATTTAAAAGACACCAAATTGAAACAAAAAAAAAAAATTTAATGTGTAAAAGAGAATAGTCAATTCATAAACTAAATAGTACCCAAACTTTATTTTGAGAAAATTATAGGTACAAAAATTCGCTGCATTTAAATAATATTCGTCTCTTGACCTCGATTTTTACCTTGTTAATTAAACATTGCAAAGCTAATTGGATGAGTTTTTTAATGAAAACATCCCCTCGGATTCACAGAATTGAAGGTACATATAGCTTCTCTTTGTTTCGGCGTAACATCTCTTTATTTGAGATAAATATTAAATTCAAGTTATTACAAGCTTAAGATCAAAAGAGTATATTATATCTTGTCGGTATTTTCAACGCTAAAGCCAGCTTTTCACTATGGGATATAATATAATATGTATAAATTACATCTTGAGATATAATATTTTATCGCTCTTCATACATTATATCCCATAGTGAAAAGCTGGCGTTAGAGTAAATTGATGTCATGCTCTAACAAACAACTACATACTCAGTTTTCTTACTAATATTATAAAGAGGAAAGATTTGATTGTTTGTTTGTTTGTTTGTTTGCATTGAATAGGCTCCGAATCTACTGAACCGATTTGAAAAATTCTTTCACTGTTGGGAAGCTACACTAACCGCGGTTGACATAGGCTACTTTTTATGACGGGAACGCGGGTGAAACCGCAGGGCGGAAGCTAGTTATGAAATAAATTAGATGTCTCTTAAGTTTTTAGTCAAGATGGTTGCGTTTCACCAAAATGTCCACGTGCTAAAATTGTGATTGATCATTGAGTTAGCACCAATGTCTGGTAGCATTTTTAAAAAGTTTAATACTACATAAAGAATAATGGCGAGATTTGTACAAAAAAATAAAGATTTTTAGACACGTTGAAACATTGAGTTATTATTACTACGTATAGAGAAGCTATCTTTAGCAAAGGTTATGTACCATTTTTTTAGAGTCAACTAAAGTTCTCTTTAGTGCTGAAACAATAATTAGTCGTCTAAGCAGACAGTAGAAACACGAACCGCTATCAGAACGCTTTTAGGAGTATTTTTCTCACAAACACCGTGATTTTCACAGGGCGCTTACGCGTTTCGTTCATCGTTCTACAAGTAACATAGTTGTGGTGTATGGTGTCTTCTCTATACGTAGTAATAATAGCTCAATGCGGTGAAATGACATTATTATTGATCCATGGTGCTTAAGGAATAACTTGAGGCATTTAAAATATTTTTAGTTCCCCGGGATAAAAATGCGACATTCAATGCCAAGCTGGCGAATCGCGACCTAAACCATTATGTTGTTGTTATGTTTTGCGGGGTTTATAAAATATTTCAAGTATATTGATATATTGCTGGTAATGTAATCTCAACATTGGAAGTGATTCAAAACTCGCTATAATGTTTTATTTTACAAATAAATGTATGGTTCTCGCCATGAATCTTTGTAAAATTTGTCGTCTTTGTATATTTGTGCTAATTTTCATCATAATCATCAGTTTTTTTCAGTCAAATGCTGAACAGAGCTCAAAAAGCGCGCCACTTTTTCGATTCCCTACTACCCGAATTCAGCTCAGCCGTAGCATCATTTTGAGACCTTAAGTATCTACCTTTTTCATTATCATCAGCCTATAGTGATCTACTGCGGAGCACAGGCCTCCTTTCACAAATGAGGGTGAAAGGGAATGGGCAATACTCCACCACGCGTGCCCACTGCGGATCGGTGGAGGTAGGCTAGTGGTCAACCTACTATTGGAATTTTTATAGCAGCCTAGGAGGCATCCAACTAGCTTAAAGACTATCACAATTAAGTGATCTATCTTCTTAATCAACAATATTTCACTAAACATAAACTCATCATATATTCTTAAAAAACCAATTTGCGACATCTGTTTACATTTAATTGTTAGTATTTGACGAAAAAACATTGTTAAGATTATCCCTTAGCAGTAAGTATTTGACACGGCAAGTGGGGTCGAATGACCAACAGGGGCTGCGGCCGGCTGATAACGTCGGGACGTGAGGCAGAATATGTTAGCGCACCGACCACTTTCAGTTCACACAGACGGCTCTATACTGCTTATTCTTTGTACTTTTGATACACATTTTTTCACGCATCTTCATGTACGCTACTGGGCTGGTAGTGTTTACTGAAATGAAAAGAAGGGACTACATTATAATGGGATATTATTAATTTCACCTCTGTTTAAAAATGACTCAAACTTAAGACTCTCCTCTAATTTACTTATTGCATATCAGAAAAATGACTGTTGTACAATTAAACTACCTATTCATCAAACCATGTCCTATCATCCAGAACCGACTCGGGGCACTCCAAATACAGTTGGTTAGGTTAGGTTAGAACTGTGACAATATGATGCTAGATGATCATTCAGTCCAAACAGTTTTGCATAAACCATAAAACTGATACTCAGTTTGATTTATTTAGTGTGCGTATTTAGTGTGCAATTCAGTATTTTTGATTCTAGTTTTGATTTGTTGTGTTGGAATAGAGAAAATTAATAGTTAAGGCATTAAATACATGCCCTGTATAATTTGAGCGACTTTTTGGTGACTGTTATTAGAATACCTATAAATAAAATAAATAAATGTCCAAAAAAAACATAGTAATACTAAGGTAGCAAACAAGCATGTCCACCTGATGATAAGCGGTTACCGTAGCCTATGGACGCTTGCAACATCAAGGGTATCACTCGCGCGTCGCATGCAATTCTTCAAAAACTTCCTGAAGAACCCTTTCTTCAATGAAGCTATCCTATTTTTCAGCTAAACATATCCCTCGCTACATATCTCTAGCAGACATGCAGCATTCTGCGAGTTCCTTGTCCACGCGAACAGTTTTAAAAGAAGACCACTGCTCTCCCTTTTTGCACAGATTTTCACAAGCAAAGTACGTACACTCGCGTCATCTATTTAGATGTATATCTGTGAGCAGAGTGGTCAGATTGGCAGAGTATCGGTATACAGACAATAATACAGTAGATAAAAATAGGCCAAGTGCAGTCAGGTATCGCTCTATAAGCCACAGCTTACTTACAAAATAAAGAAAAGTAAATTTTAATTAATATCTCAAAAACTAGTTCTAATAAAACATAACCCTCCTCCCAGGTCAGTCGGGTATTAATGGTCAAGAAGATATCTAGAAAGGAAACTGATCAAACATGTGTGATTGAATGCCAGGAAGAGATAGAGACATGTAAATGACATCATGTTATTAATTTTTCTGAGTTCGAAATATTTTAAAACTAAAATACTCCGAACATAAGAAAATTCATGCCGGATCTACTCACGAGCTGATGAATGAAAAAATGAGAACCCTCTGATCCTAACTGAATGGAAGGAAAAATGTTATGGTTCCTATGCTCACAGATTACAGAATAAAGCAGATGAAGCTCACAACACGGAAGTGAGGCCAAAAAAGCAAGTACAATTTGAAAAATACATACCTGGTATTCGCTTTTGAATGTGTATTTGGTTTATTTAACAAAAAACACTTCTTTATTAATAAACTGTGGTTAAACAGACCAAATACAAACTGGAAAACGAATACCAGGTATCTGATTTTGAATTTGTATTTGCTTTTTGCTTCACTTTCATGTTCCACGCGCTCCATCTGCCTTTTATTCTGTAATCTGTGCCTATGCTATTAACTTATGACTTAACCTAGACACTTAGTTCTAAGACTAAAATAATCTATAGTTAAAGTACAGCTCTAGAAATTGCATCCTTCAAACTCCTATTACTACGAAAGTCTCCAACTTTTCCAAGAACTTCACAGTCAATAAGGTCCAGGTCAAGTTCAAACGAGCTCAATGAATGGTATACTGCACACAAGTTCAAGCTTGTCTGTAGTCAAAGTAGTATCGCATTACACGATTCCAGGAAACGTATCGACGAGACTAGGTGTATTATGTTATTTTGTTGCTATAATTCTTTTTGCAACTGTTCCGACATCTTTGATTACCAACAGAGTTTGAACCTCAACTACAATAAATTTCAGAAAATTAAAGTACAAAATGTTCATGTACATCTTACCAAAATGTACTCGTAAATAAATACAATAAATTAACTTTTAGCCAAGTCTCGATGGAGCTGCTTGTTTATCTCTAAAAAGTAATGAAATCTAGACAAAGTCGTGCCAAGTCTAAGGTTCCTTACTGCGATTTCTTTATTATTATAGTTAATGTTGTGTGACTTGGCCGTTGAAGGGAACACAAGGGTACAAAACCAGGTGTTCCATGACACCATTGCACCAATCTGTACTTGTACCCACTAACGTATAAAGAATGTTCTATTTTGATGATCATGAGTGAGTGAGTGAGTGAGTTTCATATATGTGAAACTTTGCTTTCGCTTAACTTCGGAACTAAATGACCTACAGACTTGAAATTTTGGATTTTAAGTATGTGATTATAGCTTACTGGATGACGATTTCTGCGTTCGGATCTTATCCAGAGGTTTTCAAATAGGGGCCTGAAAATGCGGCGAAATGGTTCCAGTAAAGGATGGTACGGCAGTGTTTGCTTCGCGCTCGACTCGGCGGGGGCACTGCCGTGCCCCCCGATCTATTGCATTTACGAATATTACGAGTATGTAGTACGTCGTTTTCGCAGTAAATGTATCCTAGCTTGTAAATACTACTTACCCCCAGATTTAGTACCGACAGATTATGTTCATGCACAGTTTTATTGTTTATGAAACTAGATATCACGTCCTTTAACGTACCAGGCAAGCAGGGGTCAAGACAACATGGATATCGACACTACGTTACTAAACGAACAATCTTTGTATGGGGTTAACATTTCAATGCGAATTATAACGTATCTTTTTGAGAATTTCTTATTTCAATCCAATTAAACAAGTTTTCAAAATGGTGGCTGTACTTATAAAATAATAGAGGACGCAGTGTATGTACTTCGCGTGTCAAAGGGGTACACACTCACAGGATGGAGAGACTTGCGTTATCTATTTAGTTCTATGTCTGTGGTAAAACTTTTATACGGGTTATATAATGGTTGATCGTTTACTAACGATAACGATGCCGATTTTCGACATCCATCTTATCTAGTGGGCAGGTTAGCTGAACTCCAAGCTAAGCGGTTCTATGTAAATAACTTTCTCTATACCTACTTATTCGGTCATCTCTGGTGCGTCCATGCTTGGCAAACCGAGCACGAGCCGAGCCACGAACGAGCTTACTGCGAGCATGATTCGCGTAGCGTGGACTGGCTTGCGAGCCTCGAACGAGCATTCGTAGCGTGCTCGACTGTGCTCCGCCCGATTGTTAGTTACGAACACAGGGATTCGCATCGCGCTCTTTGTAGGCTCGTTGATGGCTCTTTAAGTACGTCCACGCTTGAAATCGCGAGCAACGAACGAATCCTGTTCGTTCGAGGCTCGGCTTGTGCTCGCTTCGCGTAGCATGGACGCACCATTTAATTCATCACTCGTCTTTACGCACCTATAAAACGAACTGAGTAGCTCGGTAGAGGTTTTACCAGTAGCTGCAACCGTAAACACGAAATTAAATTTTCCATTAGTCCACACCAAAAAAAATCTAGGGCGATGAGTTTTTTATCCTCGAGCGCTACAACTTTCAAGTAATAGCAATGCAGTTTGTTTACTGTGTACAGGACTGTGTTCTGCCGCAATCTCACCATGGTAAGTGATGATGTTGCCGTAGGTGGTAAGCGCATACTGCCTAGAAGGAACTGGCTCTCAAGTGTAGCTGTCGGAATACACCAATAGGTGCTTGGCGATAGGTTTTCAAGTTGAGGGTGGTAGCCTACCACCGTGCTATGGTTTCCTCATGATGTTTTCCTACACCGAAAGCTGAAGCATGTTGTAGGATCCAAACCCGGAACCTTACATCGCGGCATCCGACGCTTAAAACGAGCTTTTTATAACGAGTGCTGATAGGTAATTAAAAGAAACAAAAAACCCGACTGCGTAAAACAAAAACTGAAATGAGAGAAACAAGCTCTTTAATCAGTCAGGGATAAGCCCCTCTTTTTTATTCGTAGACGCCATATAAAAATAATATATCCTATAACATTCCCACAGTTAAGACGAATCTAACGACACCTCATATGTTTAAATCCATCAAGCCGTTTAGGCTGCAGAGCGTGTCAAAGAAATAGACATACATTCCCTAAAAATTTCCTCCTTCGGGTAAAAACATGGGATATTTTTGATTTTGGGATAAACCATATATGCTATATAATACTTAGTTATAAATATTTAATTCTCAACGGTTATTATCATGCGTAAAATATGGTTAAACACAGTTAACTGCCTGAACACAATTTGCAACTACATTAATTTATATATCAAATTGAAGTCATATATGCTACACATATACATAGCCTGTGTAAGTAAGGACTCGTCAAATACTGAGTCGTCTTTCAGAAATAGAAGTTCCTTTTGATCGCAACCTTTGAGCTGCATTAAAATTGCAAAAGGTATCATTGTTTCATGAGAAATGAATTTCTATTCGCGAATTTATTTCGTACGTAGTCTTATGTAGTGTTCATTGTTATATTAGGTAACACATGAGTGTTCTCATTGCTGTTATTTTACATATACTACTTTATGTTTGTAAATACATACTTAAACATAATTACACCCAGACTCAGGACATCCTGATAATTATTTTCATGCACACAAATGCTTGATTTGTTTGGGAATCGAAACCCAACAGTGGACCCGTTTGCGGAGTGACGATTTTTTTTAAGTCGATTTTCTAAAAACAAAAACTCGTTGTCCACTTTTTACGTTAATTCAAAGTTACTTAGGTTATGCCTCAACTACTCAACGGATCATCATGAAATTTGGCATGCAGATAGCCTACGGTATGGAGAAGGACATAATATGCTACTTTTTATCCCGGAAACGTGGGAGAAACCGCGGGGGACAGCTAGTATTAATATATATTCACCCCCCTCCCCCCCCGTATGATTTATTGTTAAATTACTTTTCCAATAATCTATGATTAAGCCAATCTTAACCATTGTTACACTAACTGTTAAATTATTAACGATAGTCCATCGGCTAAGCCGTATTATACAGCGTGTTTCACCTTTCAGGCAACATTTTCGAACGTCCATTAAAGGCTTTGGGGGTTTAAACAAGTTCCTTTTAGGGGACGCCCCTGTGTGTTTCGTTTTTGCACTTAACGTATTACGATGTCGGATTAGTTAGACTTATGCTGTATGTCTAATAGTTAGTATTATTTATGTATTTATAACACCTTATATAAATATTAAATATATTTAAATAGATTGTTAACTTTTTTACTATTTCAAAATTCTAAAATGAATTTAAAAATCACGTAAATATTTTTTCATTACCAATTCACATAGACCTAACAAAGAGAACATTTAGATAACCATCTCCCTATTTAAATATGGAATCAATAGGAAACATTATGCAGGCACACGCGCCAAAGTCATAGCTGGCTTATCTACCTTATTGCAGATCTCTAACCGAAAACGTACTCAGAATATTTCAAACAAAAACTTGGGATTCTTTTATGAAGTAGAACGGATTCTGAACAAGGAAACTTTTACAATGGCACGCATAAAAGAGAAACAGTTTTGAGTTTGTTTTCTTCTTAGATATTTATATATCTATATTTATACGTCTATGTTTTAATATTGAATTTCTTCATGATATATAAGACTATTTAAAAACAGGAGAATAACTACCTGCACCATTATATGATAAAATACATGATTAAATACATAATTACACCCAGCCTCAGAACAAACAGAAATGTTCAGGCACAAATGTGTGTCTAATAAATACTTCTCAAAATTATGTTGTGATTATCGTACGAATGAACATTCTGTTAAATATATTTCTTTATTATACTAGCCTAGTACAAGGATATAATTTTGATCTTGTTACAATTTAGTTGCTCAAAATGTAGTCGTTTAAAGTATCAAAATTTACCATTTAAATTATCCTAAAAATGTGAACATTTTGTTTGTTAATCTTTCACGCATAAATGGCTTAACGGATTTGGATGAAACTTGGCACACCGATAGAATATGTTTTGGATCCTAGGATAAAACCGCAGGACGACATATAACCTATAAAATATGTATACATTTATGTATACATTCATAGAGTCGTTGGGTATTTTGCTCACATACGGGTCGCACAAAGGACCATCGTTGCATTATGTTAATACATTGAAATACCTACCGGCAGCGGGAAACGAACGATTATTCCAATGATATCGTGCCGGGGGATATATTTAGGTAATGTCAGTATAAGATTGCATTATCCGTTTCGTAAAAATGCGCATAGTATTGCGCATTTTCATGTGACTGATGAAATAATCTGTCAAAATAAAGACAATACATTATTTTATCATATGTTAATGCAGTTTTTTTATTTGACAAAGGTTGCAAACAAGCGTGCGACCGGACAGGGATCAAGCCTACTATTATAATTAATAAAAGCTATTTAGCTAGTTCGCGTGGTGCCCTACCCTACTCTGGACATCCACAAATATTTCAAAATCAAAATTAGTCAAATCGGTTCAGCCGATCTCGACTTTTTAACGAGATTAACGAACAGCTATTAATTTTTATATATATAGATATCGCCATTGCCGTTGAGCTAATATGATTTTCGACGCTGTGAATCTTGATACTTCACCACTGATAGTTCATTGGAACACAATTGTAATAGCAGATCGTTTGACTGCATGACCATGTTTACAATAAAGCTATATAAACATTTGTAAAAAGAACCATAGATTGTACAAAGATTAGAATGTCATTATCAGACAATATTCCCAACAACAATATAGTCTTATTTAAAGTAAATAGAGTACAAAGCTGTCCATTAAATATGACAAAAACAAAGTTCAAACAGAAGTAGATAAAGGAATTCATCAGATATCGCTCTTAGTTATACCGTTCGTCCTTCGTGAAGTATAAAGATAAATTTCTCTTTGATCTTTCGTAGCTACCCTATTGAGGGTGGACTGGAGTCGGCAACTACATATTTCAATTTAGATAATTATAATTACCTGTTTTGAAATTCATTAATGATCTTATATATTTTACTATTCTAAATATAGACTTTGTTTGAGTATATGTTCTATAAGAAACCGCCATTTTATTAAAAAGCACTATACTTATATATTTTGGCCAAAGAATTTAAAACGTCCAGAAGGATAGTCGTCTCTATGGGAACATGAAATAAACAAGCCATAATTGACAGTATTTAAAAGTAATAAGTTTAGGTAATTAAAAGTGACGAAATCGCAATACTTACACATGGAAGGTTAGTTTTTTAGTTTTTCCTTGGTTTTTATAAGTGTTGTGACAGTATTTTAATACGCAAGTTGACATTTTTTATTTAATCAGTACAGCGAGTATGACGCGATGACAGCCGTGCGCAGTACGAACTGAGAGCGATTTGCTCAGGAGCCCCTCAAGCGGAGTGATATTAAATGTCATGCTTTAGTAAGGCGGACTATCCATCTGGGTAGAGGCACGATGCCGTATGAAAATCTTTGATTTTGGCATACTGATTTCTACAAATGTCATATGATCAGAAAGTATTGGTACCTTAAAAAATGGTAAGGTTTATTTCACATAAAAAATGTGGTAGTATTGTATTTTTTTAAACATTTGGAGGTTCAAAATAGATT
The DNA here is from genome assembly GCA_951394255.1 of Polyploca ridens. Taxonomy (NCBI): domain Eukaryota; kingdom Metazoa; phylum Arthropoda; class Insecta; order Lepidoptera; family Drepanidae; genus Polyploca; species Polyploca ridens. The sequence continues at coordinate 1,926,228 of OX596244.1, forward strand.
ATTAAATTAATAGAAAAATAACAATGCTGTTTCAAATCAGTCTTCCAAACTAGCGGTATCTTCAAAACCTTCAATTACTAAACCTGTAAAAATACAAAAAGAACGCATTGAAAAAATCTCAATACACAACCTGTTAGAAACAAGCAAACCTTCGCCACTTAACCTGACGAATACATGTTTAAAATAGCGATAAAATCACAAACCCTCCCATTATCCATCGCTTTATCAAACGTGAGATCATACGAGCTCATAGTATATGCGGTACATTTCTCCTTTTAAATTATACATGCGATTTTAAGTAGCCGGGGTGCTCGGGATGCTTCGGACCCCTTGATTTCGCTTATCTGCGTGATTCCGACCCGATACCCTTTCAGGGTAAATTGATTGAATAATGTTTTGTATCGCAAAGCTTTTGTATTTGGAAGTATTATGATTTGATGCGAATAGTAAATGTTTATTATTGTCCGAGATTTAAAGATAAGAATATTGTGTAAGGTGTTTGTTTATTGAATAAAATTACAGTAAAACATGACAACATATTTTTTTTTTTTTTTACTGTTTATAGGCCTGTGTTTGACCGCAATCTCACCATGGTAAGTGATGATGCGGCCGAAGGTGGTAAGCACACAAAGCCCAGAAGGAACTGGCTCTCAAGTGCAGCTATCGGAACACACCGAATGGTGCTTGGCGACAGATTTTCAATTTGAGGGTGGTAGCCAGCCAGGCGGGTACTACAAAGTACCCTACCACCGTGCTATGGTTTCCTCACGATGTTTTCCTTCACCGAAAGCTCAAGCTCATTGTAGGATTCGAGCCCGGGACCTTCGTCGCGGTATCCGACGTCACTACCACTGAGCTATCATCGCCTCCAAAATAAAATAAAATAAATATATTTTTTAATCAAGTATTAGTAGTTTTCATCCATAAAAGGATAGACAAGGGTCGTTTACATTTCCGTTTAATTGTAAATAAATATGAATAATGATTTGTGAGTTTCAGTACAGTGTTGGCCATTGTAATAAAACTATTCGTGGAGACCTTTGATACAACATGAAAAGTTACGATACATGTAATTCATTTAATTTGACTTCACTAGTACCCCATTATTGGATAAAACACCACCGATGTATATGCAATAAAACTCAAAATACACGAATTTATTACAATAAAACGAAAACGCAACGTCACTTTGAAAGTACCCGCCAACAAGTCCATGTTATTCAAACAATCAAATAAATAGTAAATATAGACAAATTATATTAAAACAAGGTATTATATCAAAAAAAAACTCTATTCAAAAACATTTTCGACATCAACAGACAAACGACAAGGATATCATTAAAAAACGTCTGTGACAAAGGAGAGGCAGAAAACGACACGCGAAATTTTATTACGTTTCAAAGGAACAGCTACGTCATACAAACTAGGAGGATCGCGTAGACATTGTATCGCGCCAATAACTACGTCATACAAAGGAGGTGCATCGCTTCGCATTTCATACGGAACTCGATCGATGGATATTGCTCGCTCAAGACCGAGTCCAGGATCTGGTACATTAAAATTTCACGTCTATTCACTCCACACAACCGTATGAATGCGTCAATCGCTTTGAGTTCAACCCTACATATTGCATGCACGATATTTTTCTGTATGGAGTTTATTCAAGCGGTTTGAAAAGACGTGTTATTCGGAATATGAAAGTGTTTTAATATTGGGAAAGTGCGAATGCTATTTCTATGTAGTTCATAATTGTGTGTGCTTACTAGCTTTAGGTATATCTTTAATTAACGTGAATAATGTGGTGAAACAAAAGCCTGGACATATTTGAAAAATATAATCATTGGATAAAACAGAGTCATTACAGACTTTTTGAGATTGACTCGTAACGAATGAAGTCCAAAACTGTAAATTTTGAAGGACTACCATTGTTTGACTGGAAGCGCTTGTGGTGTCAGCATGATTAGCCGTTCTTAATCGATCGGCAAAGTTAAGCTACCACCGGTGACGTCGTTACGTGGATGGGTGACCGCCTAGTGGTATTTCAACTCTAACGTTTTTCGCGTTTCGTAACGCAGCTAACACCGTTTATCCGGTTATCACATAATTTTCATAGTCGTTAAGATAGTTGGAGCAGTAGGTTGACCAGTTGCCTGACTCCACCGATCCGCAGTGGTGGAGTATCTGCCCATTCCCTTTCACCGTCATTTGTGAAAGGATGCCTGTGCTCAGCAGTGAGACAATATAGGCTGATGATGACCTGACCAATGTATTGTTTTTGATGATATTTCTTTTGTCTTAAAGACATCTAGACAATACTAGAAAAAACGGCACTATTCTGAAATTTAATTTGATTGAAAAAAATATGTATACAGGTCGTTGTTTTGGTCAGCGACGAGCGACTATACGACGATACTGGTGCTAAAAAAATATAAAAAAGATACTTAATTTTTTGTTAATAATAAAAATAAAAAAATAAAATTTTTGAAAATCATGTAATAAGATAAAGTGTAGACATAATACTCAACGGGACTGCGAGGGAGTAAAGGGGTGGGGCGATGACGGCTTGCGCCTAGCTCTAGTCTGTGCACGTGCCGAGTGACCATACTTTGCGGTAATTTTATTTCAAATTGAATAAGGTATTTCTCAACGCATTTACAGTATTTAATGGAATTAAGTAAATTTTTGGGAATATATTTTTTGTACTACCGCTTCTGGGTCGCTTGTCGCCGACCAAAACAACACCCTGTATAAACAGTCTGTAATTGATTCCGTTTACGAGAACGAGCTAGAGGCCCGAGCCAAACTAAAGCACAAACAGGATTTTCGTACGGAACTCTAAAATTATAATAAATCAATGTAAACTACATAATTGTGTTTGGGCTACGAAGAAAACTGGAAAGAAAAAATATATAGGTTTATTTAGTGATTTTGTTGAGCTAATCGCGTTGTCTGCTTAGGCGAAACATAAATATTGTAACTTCATTTAAAAACACTCAAATAAATATTCAATATGTCAACGGAAAACGTTCAATCTAGATATTGGAAAAATCTTACAAACCTTGAGCTACAGAAATGGACTTTTCTGATGGTTGTTAATAAATATTATTAGCTCTTAATTTTTTTTCTTAAAGGTGTCCTTTTTAAGGTGCCTGCCACGACAACTTTTATAGATTATTAAGAGGAAAGGATGGCTGCATGAAAATAGGTATTTAACAAATCTATTGCTGTCGCGCTGTTGCTGGGATATAAATGTATGAGGGACGATAGAGACAACTGCAGCTTGGATCGATTATACCTATTTAAAATAGACGAAATCGCTATTTCGTAATCCCCAGTTTCCTCCTCCAATACTGGATCGTTTTATTTTATTTTTTCAAGAATATAAAAGGAAGGGCTTTGGTTATGTCTGTCGGTTTTCCTTTTATTTTTATAATCGTTAAATTTGTTTGCTGGACGTCTGATAAGGGCAGTAAAAATGGTCAGTTTTTGTTGTTGGTTGTTTGTCATTTTAGAAGGCTCCTAATTCTTATAATAATTAATTTATGGAGAAAAACACAACTGAGAGACATACAGTGGTACATACAGATTGCATGGTAAAATAATCATAGCTCTAGTGTCATTATCCAGAGAGGAAACTGAGGATTACGTTTGTATGGAACAAACGCCACCAGCGTTTCCTCTTAACAAAATTAAATCAGTTCAATTTTGAGAACGCAACGTATGCTTTTGATGAGTGTGTAAGTATAAAAAATAAAGGTACAGTCACATACGACCGACCGTGTCACAGGCCGGATATAAGCTTCTTCCTTTAATGTACATTCATAAATCCGAATTAAAACCGAAAGAGGGCCCGGGTAAATAATGTTGCCCCGTTTTTCAGAGGTCTTAAGTCCTCCGCGCTACTTTATACAGCCGTGTTTTTATTTTTTCCTATTTAAAACTCTGGTAATTATGAGTAAGCAAATTCTGCGCCAGAATATTTTGCGACCCAGTTGTTTAATTTTATTTGTTTGCTTTTTCATTTTTATTACATCTATTTGGGGCTAAAAAAACTGTAGAGCAGTGTGATAAATATTTTTTAGGCTTGTATTACAACTTTGCATGTCAAGTGATGATGTAGCCGAAGGTGGTAGATACAAAGCCTAGAAAGAATCTAGTTCTCCAGTCGAGCCGCCGTAACAAATTTTTTGGCGACAGATTTTCAACTTGAAGTCGGTGGCAAAGTCACTATCACTGTGCACTAACAAATTAGCATCGCCTTAACACGTTCTCTGCTAACGCGGTCTGTGCTGACCGTCAGCGAAGTTTCCCTTTAGGCCTATTAAAAATATCATAAATCTGTTTAAAATTTACTAAATTGTTTTTTTGCCTAACATCTTTTACTCAAATGTTACTTGGTTATAACAAAAGTCAATTTGAGCCATTATTTATGGAAATAATTATGTCAACACACAGACAGGAAACTGCGTTTTTTCTCGGCATAGAATGTGTTAAAATACAGATGATCATCAGCCTATAATGATCCACTGTGGAACACAGACCTCCTTTCACAATGAGGGTGAAAGGGAATGGGCAAATACTCCACCACGCGTACCAACTGGGGGTCGCTGGAGATAGGCTAGTGGGCAACCTACTGTTGGAGTTCTGAAGCTGCCTGGGAGGTCTCCAACTAGCTTAACGACTATTATGGGACCGACGGCTTTATGTGCTTTCCGAAGCATGAAAAACGCTCGAGTTGAAATTCCACTAGGCGGTCACCCATCCAGGAACCTAACACCAAAGGCTTAATTAAAAAAAAGAACAAGAAACGGACAATATTAATCAGAATTCCAATAAGTTTTGTCTAAGTTATAAGAAAGATATTTGTGATGTGACATTTCATGGTCATATCGTAAAATTTCCATAAATAAATACTCTCAGGCTGCGTAAACTCGGTAACAAAAAGGTATTCTCATTGCGCACGTCCCCATAACTTTGAAACAATACTTCGTTACCAATTTTTAGGATTCCATAATACATAATTCATGTTCGAAATGCGTACAATTTTATCTCTCCTGTGAATAAATAAATGTTTTTATTTTAAACAATCGCGGCGAGACCATTCATTGATTTGTATAAAAATAAGGCATACTTATGAAATATGCTTTTCTTTATAGCCCAAATAATTTATAAAGCCTGCATTATTAGGAGACACAATGAAAATAGTAGGCTTTGGACTGTTTGCCCCGTGGTTTCGCCCGCGTTGTCGAGGAATGTAATTTTTTTCCGGGGAAAAAGTATCCCATATGCTATTCCTCAGGTTATGACCTTCCCGTGTGCCAAATTTTATCGCAATTGTTTATGCCATTGAGGCGTCTAGAGATACAACAAACTCACTTTCGTTTTTTATATTAGTAAAATGTATCTATATGGAAACTGCTCAAGCTTCGCACAAGGTAACGTTGTCACTCTATAATATTCTATGTCTAAGAATAATGCTATAAGTCGATAAAGGTCAAAGTTGATCAAATCTTGAGGTTACATCGGGTAACTTTATCAATCGAGTATAACGGAATATGAAATTGAACTACAATCTTAAACGACTGAACTATTTGAGGGTTGGCCTCGTTTATCAATGAGACCTTACAGTGTGGTCGCATTGTAATCTGGTGTGTTTGTCCCACTACATCGTTGACCACTAAAAGGCTTTCAAAGTTCCAACTCAAAGTAGCAAGCTTTTAACTTTCTCCGAGGGACTTTTGTTGTGACCGCACGGATCTCTCAATATGCGAGTTTAAGCAACGCTAGTAGTGTCTTGGACTACTTTATAACAAAAACAATAGAATATTTATAGATAGGAAGATAGTAGATAAAAAAAACAAACAAAATCCACAGCTCTTAGTCAACACAATTTTACATACTTAATTACATCACTAACAGCCAATTACGGATTTAAATTTTGACTTTTTAACAGTCACATTAATACTGTATTCTGTATTAAATAAAAACAAGAATATATTATGTGTGGTGTGTAGAGGTTGGTGTGAGCTTGCGTGGTGGGAGCGTGTGTGGTGTAAGCGTCTGTGGTGTAAGCGTGTGCGGTGTAAGCGTGTGTGGTGTGAGTGCGAGTGTGTCTATGTGTACGTGTATGTACATACATATTAAATACATAAAATATATCAGTAATTTTATTAACACGTTTTCCCGAGACAAACGTATCATATAACGTAATTCTAGGCTATAATCTACCCAGTGATGCATCTCATGAGTTGTCAATCACGATATAAGGATTTTTTTTAAAGTAGGCTGAATCCAATTTTTTTTTCCCCTGTATAACTATATTTTCATACGAGTGCATACATACTGCATTATTTCTCCAATACCTTTTTCTTAAATTATGCAGTAGTTAAATTGTCAATCAATCTTATTATTGCTAACAATGCATTATGCAATGAAAAAGGACTTGGAGAAAAAATGCAGTATGTATGCACTCGTATGAAAATATACATGAATTCAGCCTACCTTTTAAAATAATACCATAAATTGTGATTGACAACTGATGTGTGAGGAAGATAGGAATGTCCCCTCACGTATCATCATACCTACATGACGTCACTTCAATCTACGTGTAAAATTGATCACTGAAAAGTGGAAATGCAATATCTGCGATATCAATCACTCAATCAGCGGCTTTTGTCGTTGACCAGCAAATTAGCCAATACTCGACATTGATTGCAGAATCCTCGATTACCAGTGTTGGATTAATTCCACAAATTGGCGGTATTTGAACGAATCCCGCTATAGGATAATTGATAGTTTAGGGGAACGATTCGTTATACGCTGACATCGAGTGACCTCACCCAATTTCGTTCTGCGGCTTGTGACACTTCTGTACTAATTACAACATCTGTGTTCCGTGCGAAGTTTTTGGGAATGTGAAACGTGACATCAAAATACTTTTTATTCGTAAAGGACATGTTTTTTTATAACAATATAGCAATGTTGCCACATACTAATAATACATAATTTTGAATTTGTCTATACTAATATCTATTACCCTAATAATAATAATAATATTTTATTTTCATTAACAAAGTTTTTACAATTATAAGGTAACAGGAGTCTCCTTTTAAGCAATTAATGCCTGTACTTACCTAATATTTAAACCGATTAATATTACCGAACTAATATTTAAAGTTTGGAAGTTGGATGTATGGGGTAATATCCGATACTCAAAATTATATTATTGATAGCCAGCTATAGTATCCCCGAGTTCTATAGGCTACTTTTTATCCCAGCAACGTGGAAAGTGACAGCCAATACAAGCATAAACACATAAACTCAAATTCCGTCAAATGGGAAATTAAAAACGGGCACACATTCGCAGGTGATCTAAACAACTCTTGCTGTAACGTTGACAATTTCCGAACAATTATCGGATGTTTTCGCGAAACGGAAATGACGTACCAAATTGACAATAATCCGACAGAGACAATGTCGCGTTCGCGAGGCAATTTCCGGTACCACTTGAATCAAGAGCTGAGCCACTTTGGTGCTGAATACTAAAAATGGTTGAATGTTAAATGTCCCTGATTAATAAATAAAACTGAAGCAACATCACTCCTATATCTACTACCTTTTCATAATGAACAAAGGTTAATTGTTATTAAAGAAATTTTACTTCCAAATTAAAATTCTGTCTTTTATATGGCAATTTCTTTTCACAAATTTTCTTTGGCTTCTTTGAATTTACAATTATATCTCAATAACCTCTAAGCATAAGCTGTAATAACTGGTCCTTCGAGCCGGATCATGTAGCGGAGTGGAAGTGATTAAATGAGGATGTCTCGATAGATTTAATCATGTTTAATAGAAAATAGTACGGGTTACAAAAATGGTTGATGTGTCCACACAAAAATCTATGGTCGAGTGGGGTAGAGCACCGGTGTCACGCGTGTGTGAGGTTGCGAATGTTGTATCATACAATAATGAAGATCATATCGACGCTAAGTGCTCAAACATACTGCTCTACAGGTCGTTGTTTTGGTCAGCGACGAGCGACTCAGGGTCGATAATACAAATGATACTGGTGCTAAAAAAATTTTTTTTTTCTCATAATAAAAATAAAAATATCTGAAAATCATGTAATAAGCTAAAGTGTAGACATAATACTCATCGGGAGTACGAGGGAGTAAAGGGGTGGGGCGATGGCGGCTTGCGCCTAGCTCTAGTCTGTGCACGTGCATAGTAACCATACTTTGCGGTAATTTTATTTCAAATTAAATAAGGTATTTCTCAACATATTTACAGTATTTAATGGAATTAAGTCCATTTTTGGGGAATATATATTTTGAACTACCGCTCCTGGGTCGCTTGTCGCCGACCAAAACAACAACCTGTATACACCACGCTAAATACAGCAGGTAACGATAAAAACTACGGTTTTAATATAAACGCGGCCCTCTGGTGTGTACAGATCTTTAACGGGAAAGCATTTGTTTTAAATAACCAAGAATCTAGTTAGTTCGTGTAAACTGAATCGTGTATTTATTAGGTTGGAAAATTAGCTAGCTCGTGTTGAACAGCGCTGCGCTAGATTAAATCTTGAACGACGACGCAACGGGATATTGGACTCCGATTCTTCAGAGGGCTTATTTGATAAATTAAATAGTTTTTCAATTTAAAATAAAAATAAATAACTATTTAATACTCAAACCTCCTTGTTAAGTGAGATGAGTTAACAAAGACTTGGTTTATCATATAATAAGACAGTGGTGGCGATTCTGTTGTAAATCGCACTAAACTAATTTTAGTTACATCTTTCTTACAAACATTATTGAAAAAGGATAGAACATATTTAAAGCTTTGAAATTAGTCTGCCATCTTCATTTGCGGGTATTTAGACGTAACCGTTATATATGGCAACTAAATTTATATTGAAATCAAGCATTGGACTAATTTGACAGGACTAAATTTCTTCCTTTTCTTATGTTCTTTGTTAGAAAGAGACATAGTGAGATTAAAATTAGTTTAGTTGTAAACAACAGAATCAGGGCCAGTGGTGCCGATTCTGTTGTAAATCGCACTAAACTAATTTTAATCACATAGCATCTATTTCTTACAAACATTATTGAAAAAGGACAGAAAATATTTAAAATTTGAATTTGAAAAAAAAATTGAAATTTGAATTTGATAATGAGAGATAAGAGCTTAAACCATCGGTAGATTAAATAATACATAGAAACTTGAAAGTAGTGTTGTTGGAGAAAGCAGTTTACGAAATTCAATCAATAATACTAATGAAACACAAGAGTACTTTGTTTACCCGCCTGGGGCACAGAATGGGGCCCGATTCTCGCATCTCCAACATCAATGTCTAATTCAACATTTACCGATACTTAAAAACACTATATAGGTATTTTGACACAAGTTTTCCATGTTTATCACCACATGTTTTTTTATACCACTACGGTGGCAATCAAGCATACGGCCCGCCTGGTGGTAAGCGGTTACCGTAGCCTATGGACGCTTGCAACACCAGGGGTATCACGCCAGCCGCATGCCGCATGCCGACCCTTCAGAAATTTCTCCACACCCTTTTTGAAACCTCATGCTGTACTCCATTGGAAAAACAGCGGGGAGCTCATTCCAAAGTCTGAGCGTCCGCGGAAGGAAGCTAGTAGGTACATCTCTAATGCTGCATCGAGCTATAAAGTGGAGAGCGAGAATTGGAGACCACCATCCTCAAGCGAAGATATATCACCAAATACTTACCAGTGTTTCATCTTCTGAGTTCTATACCTTGCATGCCACAACACCACTGTTTTGTACTAAAAACAATCTATTCACAGTAGACAACACTTTTTTACATAACACCATTCACAGATAAATAACTGGAGGGACACTAACAAAATAATGACGTCATTACGTCATACGTTTGTAAACGGCTTGACGTAGTAGCGTGCATTAATCACCCGGTGCGGTTATATGAGCATGCTCGGATATTTGAGCCGGAATGCCGCGGGTTTAAACCCCGACACAACGTCATGAAATAGTGCAGCTGGATTTTCATAGTTGCTAAGCCTGTGCAAGTTTGCTACTTAAAGACATGCGATTTTCAATAGAGTTTGTTAATTTTTTAAAGATTTTGACATTTTAAATGTGTCGATTTTCTATTAAACGAGCAATATTTGTACACAACGTTTAATGGACAAAGTATACCCATAAAAGCATACGACGTCTTTGGTACTAGGCGCATAGATCGCGTAAGAGATATAATAATATTAGCAAGTGACGCGAAAAGATAACGCCCTCATTGAACAGTGACCACGTTGGTTATGATTTAAATTCTATTAACGTGTATGCAGAAATTTGGTATGATTTTTGAGTAATTTATTTTGCACTAAAACTTTTTATAGAGTCCATACCTGATATTTCACGTTATTATATGTTGTGAAATCTCGAAAACGGCTCTATAGATTTAGATGAAATTTGCCATATGAACTGTTTATAGGTGCAAAACATCGATCTAGCTCGGTCAGATCATTGAATAAACGTGATATTCCGAGATTTCTAGCAATGTTCGGTTACCCGGGTAACAATTCTTAATGTTCTCAACGTGAAACTAGAAAGACTTTAAAAAAAAAAAAAAAAAAACATTTTTATCTAAGATACGTGGTACAGTATTCACTGTACTATTTATTATAGTAAGTTACACAAAATTGAAGAAACCGATTTCAGGTATATTATATTTAATATTTTATTAACTTGATATAAAAGAATCGTAAATCTGTTTTTATATTTATATGTAGAGAGTAGGAAGTCGGAATCAACCACAATCATGCGTTGGATATGACTGACATTTTGATGTGACATGACATTTGTGAGATGGGGCGAAAATCGGAGTCAATGTTCGAATTACACGCAATCCGATTCGGTCCCGGTCGATTCCCGGTACGAAACGTATTTGACGTGAATTTATCTTTTCTTACTTTTTTATATCTTTAGTATTATTATAAAGCTGAAGAGTTATTTGTTTGTTGGAACGCTCATATAATCTCTACTAATATTAATAAGAGGTACGTTTGGCTGTAACTGATTCGATTTAGAAAATTCTTTTTTACTTATAGGCAGTTACATTATCCCCAAATATTATAAGCTACTTTTTATCCAGAGAACGCAGGTGAAACCACGAGATACAGCTAGTATTTGCAATAAAGAAACATGACTTTATACGATTTTTAAATATCTCATTACAAATCGTTTCATATTCTGTACAGGCGCTAAGTAATTTGTCATTAATTATATCTACAAATTTAATATGTATCTGGAATCGGGGTGCTAATTTAATTTAATTTATAATAGGGTCCGCATCCTATAAATTCCGTGATCCTTAATAAAATTTTGATTAATATTTCACAAAGATATCGTTATAACTCCATTTAAATAATTCAATTAAACAATTCTAGTTTTAATTTAAATGATTCGCGACTCTATTCCCACTGTGGGATTAGCAGAAATCCTTTGAGTATAATTTCAATGTACTTTATCTAAGTATCTTTTGATTATTGAGTATCTTTTTGACGAATTCTTAGCATATTTATTTACGGAAAACCAACAGCTTTGGATTGACAAATTAACAAAATAATAAAGGAAAACTTATTGTTCCATTATCTTTTTATAGTATCTTGGGTGCTATTCTAATTTCACGTTCTTCTTCTAATGTAACCTGCTGTTTCTTTTTCTCAGTTAAAGACCGAGTTCCGAATCGGTGGTAACTGCAGTGTAAATGTGACCTTCATAAGTGCCAACTGTTCTGGAGCCTAAATTGAAAGGCTTTAAATTTTATTTTATATATTATGGTGCATAATAACTCTTTCAGTTTAAGTAAACGCTATCGGTGCATCCCCTGAATCGGGTGCGCACCCAAAAAGCTATGAATATACCATATTATTCTAATCTCTGTCTGTTATAGTTAGTTTGCTTATATCTCTACACCCAGTGCTAGGATTTAATGCGAATTCCAGTTAGCCAGGGGGCCAAGTCTGCTAAAATGTCATACTGACACGATACTATTGCACACTAAAAGATCATTGTGGCATGATTTTAGTTTCAGTGGAAAATCATCCGAAAGCTATTATGTTAGTAGACTACCAAAATGTGTCAATTTTAGCAGACTTGGGCCCCAGTAGGCTACTATGATTGGGAACAGGGCAGGCAGATGATAATCATTGCTTTGTGACTAAATAAAGCATTTTAGTATATTAAGACAAAAACAACAAAGCAGGTAGAGCCGCGAGCACGGGCCTTTGGTACCCCGGTACCTCGGTTACCTAGATATTCAGGTACGTCCATTTAATTTGCATGGGGAAGCTTTGTAGGAGGGTGGTTTTAGCTGTATCCCGGGCGAATGGAATTTCAAATGAATAATTGCGACTCAGATTTGACGTGAGGAATTTTTATTGCCTGCTATGGATGGTGTGGTGGCGTAAGCAATATTATAAAGTTTATGATTGTTGGGAAGCTTTTTAGGTAATCGGATTTTAATTTTCGTCTGAATGAATAAAATTTTTAAATGTGTTAAAAAAAAAAATTAGTCTGAGACGTCGTAACTGTGTTCTTGGTGTAAATATATATTTAAAAGTATACATTTCTGTATTACATCAGAAATATTCATTAGTTTAAAAATAAAGTATTTAAGAAGTAGCGTATAATTAACTCGTTTTCTTAGTGAAAGCTCTCTATTGTTAGGGATCAGATGGCCGTGTATACTTTACAGTATTTTCGTATCTATTATAAAAGTTACAAAAGAATAATCATTCTAAATAAAAAGTAAAATAAAAAAGTTTAAAAGTAAAAACAACAGGGTAACTAATCATAATAATCGTTAATTCTAGTGCATTGTGTAAAGAATACCAACGATTAGAGGTTACACTGTATAAGGTGCAGCACAGACGTCTGCGGCACACAAAAAGTCTGTGCGAAAACAATGGGTTTTGCGCCGGACTTTTTGCGCGTCGTGTGCGTTAGGTTATATTTTCACAGACTCAAAATTTAGGCGCGGTGCGGTTTATCGTCTGTGCTAATTTGTTGCTGCTACTATAGTTTTTTTATTTTACTTTGATAGGTTTATGTTTAACCACAATCTCACCATGGCAAGTGATAATGTAGTTGAAGGTGGTAAGCACCAGGAGCACAATGAAAAAATATTTGGCTGCGGTATTCTGTAAGGTGGAGGTATATACTCTCTACCTTTCTTAAGAACCTAGAGCTACTTATAACTTTTTAACCCACGATATCACCACATCAATCGATATTATTACCACAGAGTGTGGTGGTAACCACTGTTTGTGTGTACTGCAAAGTACTATACCACTGGCTACCACATGCGTCATGCTTGAGAACAGCTGATGCTTGCGGGTGCTGGTTTTCTTAAGTACTTATCAAATATTGATTAGGCTACTTCGTAGTTTATACCGCCGAAGCAAGCAATTGTTATCAGTGAGATCAGAATGTAAATGTTATGTAATAAATCTAAGTTTGTTTTGAAAATAGTAATTGAGTTTATTGCGGGCTCTCTTCAGCAAATGCAACCTTCCGAACTGGTATCAGAGTCAGACTATCGTTAAGTGCCTGCGAAGGTCTATTTGAATAAATATTTTTGACTGAAACCCAGCACCTCAAAGCGTGGTCGTCCCGTACTTACAAGTACATCGATCGGATAATGTTTGCCAACGGTTGCCTAGCAACGGTAAGGCTTTATAAAAACCTCTCATATGTAAGTGGTAAAACAATAGTACAAAATCGGATATAGGATATGATGTTCATTTTTTCTAGTTAATCATTCATATAGATACAGGAATGGGCTTCTTCTAGGAAGGTGTAAAGAGGGTTTTAAATTATAACCCTCCAAAAATTACTGTGAATAAATCGGTCTGATCTGCAAATGTGATAGCATAGCGCATAGCGCGACGGCAATAGTTTCTTCAAATACCTATTTTTCAAATTCCTCGCAGCAAGAACTCCTCTTAATATTAGCCAAATCTCGGAAACGGCTAATCCGATTGCGATGAGACTCGCGGGATGATTAAGTATTTTCATGATCAGATGTGACGTTTCCGAGTGTCAGAAACGCAATCTCTAGGTGGCCGCACTGTAGCTTCTTTCATCATCATCAGCCTATAATGTTCTACTGCTGAGCACAGGCCTCCTTTCACAAATGAGGGTGAAAGGGAATGGGCAATACTCCACCACGTGTACCCACTGCGGATTGGTGGAGGTAGGCTAGTGGTCAACCTAATGTTGGAATTTTTCAAGCCACCTAGGAGGCATCCAACAAGCTTAACGATTATCACAATTAAGTGATAACCGGGACCAACGGCTTTACGTGCCTTCCGAAGCACGGAAACGCTCGATTTGAAATACCAATAGGCGGTCACCCATCCAGGTACCGACCACGACAGTGGTAGCTTAGCTTTGCCAATCGACCTAGAGCGCTTCTTTAGTTGTAAAAAAACTTTTTTTAACCTAAAATCACAGTTTTACATTATTTATACTCACTATAAATGGTATAGTATACACATATATGTGACTGAAATTATGAAATCCCACACATGGGAAATTGAATATATTTCAATAACATTATTTCGAAAGATCGGAAGTATGATAATAATGACAAAGGTTCGACAGGCATTCGATATACGAGTCGAAGACGCGGACGAATTCCAACTGTAATGTAATCGTATTAGCATTTATTTTACTTAATTTATAACTTTGATAATGCATATTCTGTTGACAATACTTTGTTATATCACAAATTTCCTTATGGCGTTTAAAATTTTATATTCCTTCAGTGAAATTCTATTTAATAATAATGCTTAAATGATACCCTAAGCAAGGCTACATTTCTTTGCATATACCTCATATACTTAAATTAGGTGTTTTGGAGATTAGCGGGTTCAAGCAGACAGAAAAAATAAGACAAGAATGATCGCTTTATATTCTGTTACTAAGTACACGCTGTACTACAGTATCTTTTTTTTTTAATTCAGTGGGCTTTCGTTTGGCTACTGACCCAATAAGGGACGACTTCGAAATCTAAGATGGAACACGCTTCCCCAGAAGAAACCTATTCACTCTGGTCCTAAAAATCCCTAGATTGTTTCACTCTGGTCCTAAAAGTCCCTCGATTATGAGAATCAGGAAACATAGACGCCGGAAGCAAGTTCCACTCCCTTGCTGTAGGTACGCATTATAAATGAGGATGCAAAACGCTGTGTCCGTATTTTCAATATGTTTACAACGTTATTTGTTAATGTTTATTGTGTGTATCATAGAATAAAATAAGTTAAGCCACATGAAAATACAAAAAACTACCCAAACTAAAATAAACTCAAAGCCCTCAATAATATGGCACAATTTACACCATTATAGTAAGCGACAGGCCCATAATAGGTACTTGGATATATTTTCAACGTTATTCTATTGATATTTTCTCTTCAGAAAATACCCATTCATGCATACCTCAGCCTGCCCTACGGAAAACGAAACGTGATTTCAATTTCCCCGACATTCATCATAAGGGTGCTACGAGGGGGGAGGGGGGAAGGGGCAATTTGAACCACTTGACGCGGATTTGACGCCAAGTGCTTTCACATTGGCCGTTAAGCTAGTGGCTTATAGAATCACCCGTCATTTGCTTTTCAATTTGAAATTGCAGATAAAATGTTTGAATACCCTCATTGTTTTCCATTTAACAATATTTCAAATAAAATAAAGATTCTTAAACATTCTTCACTCAGACCGGTCTGGGGGCCAAGTCTGCTAAAACGTCATACTGACACGATACTACTGCAATTCCATTATCATTGAGCCGATGTGCGCAGTCTACTAATTCATAATGGTCTCATAATGAACGAAAAGAATTTTAGTACAAAAGCTGTCAAAACTGATAACTAAAAGTTTCAGTGGAAAATCATCGGAAAGCTATTATGGCGCCATTATAACGCTATTGTGTTAGTAGACTACCAAAATGACACCACTGATAGTTCATGGGGCACAATTGTAACAGCAGATTTGGGCCCCAGATCCCAAACTAGGCATAGCTACTATTGGAACAACTGTATTTCAGAATTTCAAAATTCGAAACACCGACTCATAATAATTCGAATGTTGATGAGTTCAAAATAAGTTTATTCGAATGTATGTTATTGCGAAAAACTTTAGTTCGAACGATTTTCATCGCGACGTATCTTAAAAAGACAGAAATAAGCGAGGGGCGATTAAAAATGATTATCAAGTCTTAACCGATAATAGATAATTACACCTAGACTCAGACAAACAAACGTTCTAGGTATAAATCTAATGTACAACACCTACCTCATAAACAGATCAAAATGTATTTTATTATCATAGCGTCTAAGTTTAAACTTCAGCGTTAATTTTAATTAAAACTATAGCTGTGTAAATAAAGTTTTATGATTCAACTTCCAACGTGTGTGAACAGTAAGCGAACATTGTATAACTTTAGCGATAGTTGCACAACCATCGACTAATGCTCGCCACTTTATTGGTTCATATCCTGCCTTTTCCGAGCACTTTCATACTTCGAATTTCATTAAGCGATCACCATAGCATGTATCTGATCATATCGGGAACAACATACCTAGTATATATAATGGGGAGTGCTCTTCATTATTTGAATTGGTGACATCATTAATTTTCTATCATCGCACTGCTCGCCGGCGATGCGGAGTTCATCTTCCATGCGGAGTTCATGCTCGAGCCGCCTCGATCTCTACGAGTCATGTAAAATTAGCGCTATTTTCGTAAATACGCTAATAAGATCTTTTCAAGGTCGATTCCTCTGATATTGCAAATGTCAGGCAGCAGAGATCACTTAGTCAATCTGTGGACATAAAAGAAAATAAGATTCAATTTTATCATCGAAACTTGAGGTTATTAAAACAACGCTTAGATATTCTTAAGTGAGCACTTGTATTGTACACGTGTTTGGATCTTGCATCAGCACACCTTTATGAAATTCAAATGAGGCCTAGCGAGAGTAGCAGGACTTCGAGCGAGCCGTTCTGTGCATTATTTATTTTCCCGAACAGGAATCGCAATGCTAACTTGTGTGATTTACGAGCAACTCCGCGTATTCCGCAGGCTCGTTTGTATTGCAATATTGTCCGTGAAGTTCTGTAGCGCCAGCTCCACCATATTTCCTCCTGAACAATGCAGCTGACCGCGTGCTTTATTTCATTCCTTTTTGCCGTGACAATGGACCCTTAGTTGACTGGCTTCGTGATAATTATCGAATGTTAAATCATTTTTTCCTCTCCATTCAATATCCTTTGAATCGCACGAATAATATCAAGGCAAATAAGTGTAAGGCGAAGTTCATTAAGGTTTTTACGTTGTTCGATCTATTCTCTCAAAGTAGATTAGTTCGGAACTCATCGAAATAAAAGAGAGCAAGTTTGGGATCATTACTAATGGAACACGCGCCCGCAGTAAAGGTATTAGGTGATTTTACGACGATATTGTTGTTTATATAACACCGTTTTAAGTATATAGAGTTACCTCAAGAGTTTTATGTACCATTTACAGAATTACCAATTGGTTAAGTGTTCGTTTGATTGTATTCGTTGGTTATTTTGATGGTTTTTCCCGATCTGAAATAAAATATTTAATTACTAGATGGATAGTAGTTAGCTAAAGAATCAAATATCCCCAAAATACCCGAATTATTTAAAATAAAATAAAATGAAAAATCCTGATCACTTAAACAAAATTTCGTTCCGAGCGAGCCGAGCAAACAATGAAGTAAAGTAAATAAAGCAAAACACAGCAAAATGAATTCTTACAAAGAATAGACTTCGACAAAGTTGGTTCATTGTTTTAATTCCAACTGGCTTATTATAAAATGAGCATAAGAGCATTACCTACTCGCAAATCAAAGCTAGACATGTATAACCGATGGTACAACCTCGTAACTTACAAACAACGCGACGTGACGTACACTAGTAGCTATAATAACAGGTAATAGAAGTTCATAATGTTGATTTATGGCATTTGGGTCGCCAAGTAAACAAGTTTGTTATTAAAATCTGTTAAATATTCTACAAGTCTCGGGGCGAGGGGCGAGTGAGGTCACTCACAGGGTTCCTGAGGGGTGGGCGAGGGGTGGTTTGAGAGGAGGGAGCCAGACACCTTTATGAGAATTGCACGTGCGCGGGACCGGCAGTAATTTTTGATAAAATTGTATTACACTGCTCTCGAGTTAGAAAAAGGCAGTCGACTCAGGTGCGGTACCACTATGATCCGGAGAATTTTATACACGCCGACCCAGTTGGCTCAATTTGCGGCGGCAAAGAGCTCGAGGGATTCATGGCTTAACCTTGGTTTCGGCGTATAATACTTTATTCCTCGGGCCAAACTCTAAAATTCATTCCTTCAGCGTGCATTTTGATACTCTGCCAAAACCAATTGTTTATTATTTGAAGTGAACGAATAATTTATGGTTTTCAAATAGCTGTTTATTGAAGCGATCTTTGGTAACTGTATACTTTTACATACTTCAATTTTTTATTTTTTTAAAGTCACCCGCGCCGGACTTGGTTTACGCTTCACAATAGTTACACCAATTGTGAAAACTTTCAGCGTATGTGCCGTTTCTCTTCGCTCGGGAAATGTGAATTTGGACAACCCTACGTCCCGACTTAGCGATTATTATTAAATGCAAGATCCGGCTAAATTCTGAAGATTAACGTTCCTTAGGGAGGTATACTATTTAACTTTTGTTGGGGTGTCTAGCAGGATTTGTAGATGTATCATAGCTAAAAACATTTTTTAAAAATTCATGGATGTGATGAACAGAATTTCGTTACACAAAAATACCACAACACTATCTAGTAAAGCAAAGTCATGCTATATTATTAAACATGAAATATGTTTGGTAAAAATACAAAACCATAAAAAAACAAAGATATACCTACATTATTAACTACCTATACATAATAAATACTACATAAATCACATTTACTTGTCAGTTTGTGCGGAATGATAAAAATATTATTATACAAAAGAAATGGAGACATAGAAAGTACTTGAACGGAATTAGGTTTCCGATATCGGAGCTTGATATTTTTATCTGAATGCTGGTTTTCTTTCGTAAATATAGTTATAATATTAATAATAAATACAAACTCTACAAGATTTTGCTCGCCATTTTGCGAACGATACTTGAGCAGTCAGGTAGTCAGATATATAATTTTCTAATCTATACATGTGACTTGTGCGTTTATATTAGTAAGTTTGCCTTTTTAACCGACTTCAATGAAAGGAGGAGGTTCTTAATTCGGTTGTATTTTTTGTTTGTTACCTCATAACTCATGTCATTTATAAACCGATATGGTTTTTTTACCACTAAGGTGGCAAACAAGCATACGGCCCACCTGATGGTAAGCAGTTACCGTAGCCTATGGACGCTTGCAACACCAGGGGCATCACTCGCGCGTTGCCGACCCTGAAGAAATCTCTTCACACCCTTTTTGAAGAACCCCATGCTATACTCCATTGGGAAAACCACCATTTTTATTTGAAAGGGTACTATTCCCGTTTGGTACCATAGTCATCAGATCAGGATTTGATTACTTCTTAGTGTACTTTGAAGTCGGTTTAAGTTTTTTGTAAAGTTCAATTATTTAATACATAGATGTCAGCATCTCGATTAAAGTGTTTCTAATTTTTAAAATTACTTCATTTAGCACCATAACTTTACACATAAGTTCTACAGAAAGGCAAAGCTGAACTAATATTGTTTGTGGAAGCTAATTTATCATTTACTTAGAACTTATGATCATAAGATAGGCATCTGAATAGAATACCAGACGATACCTAATATCTAGTTGAAGGACTAACAGACTTAAGTCTTCCAGTTTATATATTCGCCTAGATTTTGCGACTGTGTATTGATATTTGATGTAAAGGTGCGTTTACGCTACGCGAGCCGAGCATGAGCCGAGCCGCTCTACGTTCGTCGTTAGCGAATATCAAGTGTGGAAGTAAAACGCGCCTACAACGAATTCCTGTGTTGGTCTAAAAACTGATAATTGGCGGAGCGCAGTCGAGCGCGAGCCAAGGCTCCCAAGTACGTCTACGGTACGCGAATTCGTGTTCCATTTCTCATAAAATGTGTCAAATATCAATCCACGATCGAAGGATAGATCAAATATGAAACCGGCAGTAAGTCTCCAAAAAATAAGAAACCATTTATTTGTAGCAAAATCAAAATCAAAAATGATTTATTCAATTTAGGCCCTGATAAGGCACTTATGAATGTGACTACACAAATTGACATCGTAAAACAACTTAAACTGGGAAGACTCCAGCAAGAAACTAGCGAGCCTTTTTTACAATCTTTTATTATTTATTTTTAACTTGCAATGTATGTATGTATGTTTGTTCGGGTGGAATCTTGCAGGTCGAATTTCATCCACTTCCAGTGGTCCGATTGAGTTGATATTTGGTATACATTAGTATATTGGATGACAATTCAAGTACAGTCAACAAAAAGTACAGTTACTCAAAAAAAGCTCGTATATAAAATGATTTTTTTATCAAAGAACTTATTTTGTGATATTTTCATCTATCTATCTATATATAAGGCACTGTCAGACTAACAGCTGCACGCACAAATCAAACCACAAGGCATATAGAAACTTGTTTGTATATATGTCCTTATATAACGTGGGCATCCACTATGAAGGATTATTCAAAATTCAACCCTTTAGGGTGAAACCGCGAGGCGGGACGCTAGTCCTTAAGTCGCTATGGCTCTGTCTGCCTTTGCCCGTTAGTTTCTTGTTATCTGGAGGACCACAGCACCTCTTTGATGCGGTCAAAGATACCTAGGGGAGTTCCTTAAAGAAGGTTTACGCTATTTTTTATTATAGGTGACTAATCCGGGCTACGAAATGACCTTTTAAATGAAAAAAAGAGAGAGTCAGAGATAATGAGTTTAGCATATTTGCAACCAGATGCTATAGATACACTTTAGAATTATTAAAAATTACCCTACTAAACTAGAGCGCATACAAAACAGCATGCCTGTTTTATCTTATTGCTGCACCTGTTTCTCAGCTACACCTGTCTCTTTTACACATGAGCACCAGAGAGGTACTCGAGCCGTTGCAAATTGAAATCGCAAAGGGTTCACAGTTAGGGTTGCCAATTTCTAATAAGTAATTATGACTATTTATTTTTTCTTTAAATGAGTACTGTAGGTGCGTTTTATTATGTCTTCTTTTGATTTATTAATTATCTTACTAGAAATCCAAAATAGTTTAAATAGTGTACTTTATTCGCTTACAACGAGTTGGCGCATTGTAATAAAGTACTCGGGCACAATCGCGAGATATTAACAAGTTCTTTAGAAATCATGGATGAAATGGACTCTACTTCAATATGTGACGTTTTCTTCACTAGCATAAATAACAGGTGGAGATTTCGAGATGGCATGTTTTCGAAACCTATGTTAGTTAGTCATGCTGAACAACTTTTACTATGGAACCAATAGTGAATTCTCAAAAAAAAAATGTTACTTTCCATAGTAAATGACAACCATGCTCGATCATAATGTATGAAAAGTTAAAAAAAAAATTAGTTTTCTGTGTTAGTCTTTCGATAATTTACGGTTTCAATAATTTACGGGCCGTTATCGGTTAAGATTTTTTTTTTTTTTTTTATACCACTAAGGTGGCTAACAAGCATACGGCCTGCCTGATGGTAAGCAATTACCGTAGCCTATGGACGCTTGCAACACCAGGGGCATCACTCGCGCGTTGCCGACCCTGAAGAAATCTCTTCACGCCCTTTATTTAAATTAAGACTCGTTTATCTTTATTAATAATGAAGCAAAGACCTCAAAGCTTGCATAGCAGACCCTCCCATATGGAAGTAGCTATCACAGGTAAAATTTGCTTACGAAATGATCTAAATGCCAAGTTTGGCAATAAAAAACCTACCATTGGTAAGCAAAACGATTCGTTTTTGTTCATTGTAACCGGGCATAACCCAACATAGGTTTCGAAAATATGCCATCTCGAAATCTCCACCCAGTATATTAGTGTAGCAACCCTATCCTCGGCCCGTCAATAAACATTGCGCAAAGCGAAACGTATCATTGTGCTCTGTATATTTTAATTATTAGGCATGGCTGAAGTGCGGACCCTTTGGGCACAAATACGGAGGGCATTTAATGGGGATCTTTCGTTCACTTCGTTGAGGCAAAAGCGCCTCCGGTTACCTTTTGTTTTGTTTAATAGAACACGTTTAACAATTATTTTGAAAAAGATTAAAGGGTCTTGCTAAGTAGCTTTATTCGTTTAATTTATAATATTATCTTTATTAATGTAAAGATAATGTAACTACCTATTTTGCTGTTGTTTGTAGATAAACGATTACTGCGAGGTCTGCGAGTTGGAGTAGACACACTAATCGTACATGACCTCAAAGGTCATTAAACGGATTTCAAAAATAATTTGAACATTGGGAAAAAAGCGTCAATATAACCAGATTCGGGTTATGTGTGCATCCTACAATAGCCGGTAGCTATATGCCACATTTCCGAGTTACACTTATGGCTATACATTTGGTTATTTCGAGCCTTAATCGACATTTCATTGGCACATCGCATACTCATAAAGCCCGTGATAAACAGAAGACGTGAACAATTTGAATTGAATGTAAACAACACATGTCGAGGGTGGAACGGGACTTCGACAGCCATGGACAAGGCTGGCACAAACAAAGCCGTCTAACACGACTGATCCCTAACTGATACCTTTTGTACTCAACACTCCTATTTGTATTTCTGTCTATCAACGCCGTTGTAATTGAAACTTTACTGATAATGTTCTTAGTCATTCTTCACGCGCGGTCATTAAACTAAACAAAGCTTGTACTTTGGAAACTAGAACTTATATACTATACATATATTAAAAACTAGCATTCCGTCCGCGGTTTTACCTGCGCCACCTACTTTACGCCCTTAGGGATGACATTTTCAAATATTGTTTCTTAGGCTACAAAAAGAACCGATGTATACAAAATTTTGAGTTTATCGGGCGAGACACATAAAAACCCCTTTTTATCGGGTACTAAGTATTTTTTCGAAAAACAGAAAAACACATGATTCTTTATTTTCTATCCGAAGTATTAATACCGAATTTCAAGATAATCGGACCACGCAGTAAGTTTCTTCCATACCCCCTAAACCCCCAGTAGGGATAGTTTTGAAAAAAATAATTATTTACTTACGTTAGTAATCGTGCGAACTTTCAAGTTCATAAACCCAATCCAAACAGACCAAATCATGTTTTGAGTGGGAACCGAACCCCCGACCGTAGCGTGGCAGGTATAGTATATTACCAACCGGCTCTTCATATCTGAGATCAAGGTGGATTAATCTGCTGTTAAGTTTGCTGCTAAACCTATTGATAGACTTTACCAAGCAGGTACTTCAAAGTACTTTATATCCATTCTGTTTACCACCATGATAGATACCTAAGCATTTGAAGGATTTGTACCCATTACAGTGAAGCGCTTGTGGTGTAGCTTGATTAGCCGTTCTTAATCGATCGGCAAAGTTAAGCTATCACCGTCGTTGTCGGTACCTAGATGGGTGACCGTCTAGTGGTATTTCAAATCAAGCGTTTCCGTGCTTCGGACGGCACGTAAAGCTGTTGGTATCACTTAATTGTGATAGTCGTTAAGCTAGTTGGATGCCTCCTAGGCGGCTTGAAAAACTCCAACAGTAGGTTGACCACTAGCCTACCTCCACTGATCCGCAGTGGGCACGCGTGGTGGAGTATCTGCCCATTCCCTTTCACCCTCATTTGTGAAAGGAGGCCTGTGCTCAACAGTGGGGCATTATAGGCTGATGATGATGATGATGTACCCATTGCTATGCACTATCAAGTAGTTCAAATACTCGACTGTACTCAACAAAAAACCTTCATTTATACGGATTCGGTATTCTGTATTCAGAAATCAGCTTTATCCAATCCAAAGTATCCATCAATGAACAACAAATAGTATCCGCATTGGAAGTCCCCGAAAAAAGTAATATACAATGTTGCATTTAATTGTGTAATTTATACTTTTTTCACGTTTCCCAATAATTTTATAGAGTGTTGTTATTTGCTACAAATATCACAATAAATTAAAAAGTATATTGTGTCGCAATGCTGTAAAATTGTATGAGTAAATAATGAAACTACGTTAAAACACGGTATATTAAATATTTACTAATTTCGTTTCATAAATTCTATGACATGTTATTCTTACAATTGCATAATAGAAAGTTGTGTTATTAGGTGCTTATACACTGAAAAAAAAATCTACAAAACTATAGTTATGTAAGTTGACGTTTTGTTGTCGGGAAACTAACTTTAGTTGTTGGGAAACTTAAATTTAATCAAATAATTTAGTAACGAACAAAAACTAGTTCTGTTACTCGTAAGTTTAGTTCACAAATCACTCTGTTTAGGTTATTGGTCGTACTAAAATTTTGTGTTACTGTTAAATAAAATTTTGTGAATTTGAAAGACATTTTAGCAAACTATTGTGGTATTGTTTCTAAGTTCTCTCTGATTAAAAAATCTTGAATTTTTTCACGTTTTTTTAGACGTATTTTTTTTTTGTTAATATACCTATATACTTTAAATATCTTAAACCATCATTATACTTGTTTATACATCAGTTAGGAGTTAAATACTTGAACTAAACAAGCATTGTCGTAGAATCCAAAGCAATAACAGTAAAGTTAGTTTACAACTGGCCCGCCAGTTTCATCTCGATAACACAATTTGCCTCAGAGACAAACATCGTGTAGGCGTGCCGCTCAATTACTGAGGGAAATTGCTACACATAGACACATTAAATATTTGCCAGTTTACGCGTTGTACGGCTACAATCCACAAAGGAATAATAAAGTTTTTCCCTGCGAAAAATCCTTGTATGTTACTATATTATTTACCGTGATTCTCGTATGTTTTACTCTGTTTAAGGTTTTTTTTGTACTATGAATTCTAGATAAAATTACAACCAACGTTGTCAATATCATATCTATTGGTTTCTCCCTCTAATACTCATCTACATCACCTTTCAACGCTGATGATTGGCAACCATTTCTTTTTGCTTTATTTCATGCTTATGTTTGACTATACCTAAGTGATGATGACACAGATAGGGAACTGCCTCGTAAGTGCAGCTGCCAGTACCAACAGGTGCTTGGCAACAGATTTTCAACTCGAGGGTGGTAGCTATCATTTCCTCACGAAGTATTACTTCTCAGAATCTAATCTACCACAAGAAAGTACAGAGAAGCTGATGAAGTTTGTGTTAAAAATATCTAGGGCTGTACCTACATCAAATTATCACACTATATTTTTATTACAAACTACAATCTAAATTCAAATTTTTCAATCGCTATTTGAACCTAATCTCGCAAAAACTGATGTAATTTCAAATTATTACCCAGTTACACAGACCATTGAAATATCAGCCATGTTTAGGTTTCTAAGTACTAAACTCCGTGTAAACATCACCTCTATTTAGTCACGATTCAAGCAGACTACTAAATTCACTCGAAACACTTCAAGCTTATTTAGATTGTATCGATAATTAACATGACGTTCCACACGGGACTGTCTCGACAAACCTGTTAGCATTGTTCGCTAGATTTGTAAATACGAAATTAAGTCAACAGACTGATTGGGTGTTTGTGTGGCAACCCTATATGTTCTTCGGGTGGTTGACATGCTGATCACGTTTCGACCCTATCGACTAGGAAGTGTTTACAGAGACTAGTGGGGTAGTTGACAAGCTACGAAGTTATCAGTGATATGGTTATACGTTAATTTGGGCATGGATTGGAAACTTAAGGGGCATAAGCCCTGATAGAACCCGTTCTAAATACATCTCTGTTTTTGGATAGTTGTAAATTCTCTCTCTTTTGAAGAGTGTATACTAAATACATAATGGAGTCCGATATCAACTATACCATTGCAACTATTTTGGTAGAATAAATATTCGTATGGAACAGTAATCCAACCAACCAACCTGAAAAGGCAAAAAAGCAAGATAAAAATGTATTTTTAGGCAAAATTCTTTGTACAGTCGATGTCACAGATATGTTTACATTTGAAAGTTACAAAAACATGTATCCATTTAAATAACTAACCATATAATGTGACCGTAGATAAAGAGGCTCAATTAAAAGAGAATGTATATGCAATGTGAATATTATTTTTTAGCATGAGGTGTAAACCTATAAATGTATATTTAAACGTAAACATTAAAATGCACTTAATGACATATACCTAAATATGACACATAGGGAGGGAACATTGTTCTGTAACGTGTTATTTAAACAAATTAATGTCACAATGTACGCCAAAAAAAACTTCTTTGACTTTTATGGAGAGTCTATGCAAGTCAAAGAAGTTTTTTTTCCCACGGATTATTTTTCTAATATTATTTTTTGATCACTAATGACCTATACATTCATCCCTCAAGAGGAAGTTCACTAATTTATTAGGACCTTATATATGGCATATTGTTTGGAACATAAAAAGTATTTATCACATTATATGGTTAGTTATTTGAATGGATACATGTTTTTGTAACTTTCAGATGTAAACATATCTGTGACTTCAACTGTACCTAAAGGTTTTATAAGATGAATATTTTTTAACAATAACCTTTTAGCAAAATATCGTTTAAAAGCGTTCTGCAAACAAAACATCAAATCCAGACCTATTCGGTGTATTTAAACAACAGTTTATACCCCTAATTACATTAAAAGGCCAGCGGTATATGACGCGATGTTTTAAGACAAGACCCCTCATTAATCATGTTCAGGCCACGCTATCTCATGCAGACCTCTTTGGACATACGTCTAACCTTCTGTCATATGTGTTATACCTACCTACCTACATCGCTGCTGTATTATTTGATACGTTTTCTAAGAGAATATTGCTGTTCTTTATTGTTGTATTTCTAATATAAAATTTTAGGTCAACAAAGCATTATTTAAGATAGGACTGGTTTCGTTGGACGTAGTGGACAGATGGGCGGGCAATCAACCAGACAGACAGACAGCAGAGTGACAGCAATAGGGATCCGTTAAATATAAGTATATAATACAAACATAATATAACCACAATCGTATAATATCTATGGTGACTGGTAATTAGTAGAGACCGGATTATATGCATTTGCATATTTAAGCGATCTTCAACGTTAAGAGGAAAGGATGGCTGCATGAAATTTGAAAAATAGGTATTTAACAAATCTATTGCTGTCGCGCTGTTGCGGGATATAAATGTATGAGGGACGATAGAGACAACTGCAGCTTGGATCGATTATACCTATTTAAAATAGACGAAATCGCTTTTTCGTAATCCCCAGTTTCCTCCTCCAATACTAGATCGTTTTTTTTTTATTTTTTCAAGAATATAATAAGAAGGGCTTTGGCTATGTCTGTCGGTTTTCCTTTTATTTTTTATATTCGTCTTTGTTTGCTGGACGTCTGATAATAAGGGCAGTAAAAATGGTCAGTTTTTGCCATTTTAGAAGGCTCCTAATTCTTATAATAATTAATTTATGGAGAAAAACACAACCGAGAGACATACAGTGGTACCTACAGATTGCATGGTAAAATAATCATAGCTCTAGTGTCATTATCCAGAGAGGAAACTGAGGATTACGTTTGTATGGAACAAACGGCACCAGCGTTTCCTCTTAATAGCATATTTTACCTAAGATCTAGTTATGATGCATATTGTCGATACATTTGCAATATTTATCGAGTGAGCGACCTATGTGCTAACATAGCCCCAAGTTCAAATTCTGCCTGCATACGTCAGTGTATGTAGAGCGATCCTTTTCCACATACAAAAAATATTTTGAATGATCGAAGACACAATCTTACCACTGAATATTTGGAACAATACTTGATAGCTTACGTTTACAAAAAAATATTAAATATTGTAAATGTAATGTAATGGTACTGTACCTATTATCGTCTATCAATGGATAATTTACTAATTGTAAGATTGTAAGGAAATTAAAAAAAAATAATTTAGGTACTTTTCTTATTTTTTGAGTCATTCATCATTTAATTTCTCTGTCAATTTTCATGCATATTCTGAGAAGTTTCATGCATATTTCAAGCATTTTTCATGTATATTTGCATGCATATAACAAGCTTTTTATGTTGCATATAATCCGGTCTTTAGTAATTAGTAAACGATACTTAGACACATGATTGTACTCATGGTAACAAACAACTTTCCCAAAGAATCAAATAGTGATAAATAAATTAAATTAAATAAAAGCTGATGGTGTATTCTTATTCTTGTTAGGTACCTACTAAATATTATATGATCATACGCAACAAAAAAATTAAACCGACTTCAAAGTACACTAAGAAGTAATCAAATCCTGATCTGATGACAATGGGACCAAACGGGAAATGTACCCTTTCAAATAAAAAAATAATTTTCCAAATCGGTTAATAAATGAGTTATAAGAGGTAACAAACATTTAAAAAATTGAGTATTTGTTATCATGAGTACAATCATGTGTCTAAGTATCGTTTACTAATTACCAGTCACCCTATATAATTCCCGAGTCTGAATAAAAAAAATAGGTACATAAAGTAACAAATATGGAAGTGTAATTTAAAAAATCCAACATTTTGAAAGTAACACGCATTCCGTGTCGAACGAACTCGTCCAATAATGAATAATTTACCACCGACCTCCAAATCGAAATATCGATCGCGTTGAATAAAACACGACCACCCGATACACCGTGCGTTACTCAAGTGCGTTACTCTAAAAATATTTTCGTGTCAGGCTAAAATAAAAAATAAAAAATGACGTGACACTTTTTGCCTGTTTTAACGATCATGCGGTTGTCGTTATAAAATATCAAGGGGTTTTGTGCCATGAATATGCAAATCCAACATTCGGCCGGCTATTACTGTCGATTTGCCACGGATAAAGCCCTCGATGGCGTTTTTTTTTTGTCACGACGAAACCTGTGGATTTATACGCGCGTATTGCCAAATGTATTGCTTTAAAATTAGGCCGATGTAATGTGTGGTGTGGTGTGCCTGACATTTTTGTTTATCCATGTACACATCTTCCGTTGCGAGGTATAAAAAGGATTTGCCGCCCCTGCGCCGCCCCCTTGGTATGCCACTGCATAGTGGTTAGATACCCTTACTGTCATGCCACGGGTCGTGGGGTCGATTCCCACACAGGACAGCCATTTAATAAAATATCTGTTAAATCTGTTTAGTCTAGATGTAATAGTAAGTGTATATTGACATGTCTTTTATTAGTAATTTGGTCTCTAATTATTAACTTAGAAAGCTATTTACAGCCCATATTAGTGATATAATTTTTAAATAATATTTTTTTTTTAAATAAATTTTATTGGCATTTTTATTTTCTTCAAAATTTAGCTCGGGGTTCCCTTCAGCGTTTTTCTCTAAGACCTGTAGCTCAGAAGTTGCCCTCACTGGCTAGAAAAAAAAAATCAGCCTGTATACCTCTAAGATAAGATCTAAGAGAAGGCAATATAGCTCCTTATGATATGTAAATATAATGTTAGAATAAGCGCTAACTATTATCATAGAGTAAATAATATACTACGATCTATGTAACAATCATACAAATAATCGCATTTATAATATCGTCGGAATTATCATAAGTCATTTACATACAGGCTTATTAAAATTATTTTATGAGAATTACCCAATTAATGCGTAACCAATTTGAAAATATATTTCAAATGTAAAATGGTTCAATTAAGAATAACAAATTTTCATTCAATTACCATTATATGACCGAAAAAAAGTAAATGTAGTTCTATTTCACAATACAAAACCGTATGCATTTTTACCTCAATATACTTGCATTGCATTGCAATACTCCGACAAAATAAAATCCCGTATCTATCATAAAACAAAGAAAATCGCAATACGCTGATACTCCGAAGGTGTCACGCAGATTTCTAACAAACAGTCTTTGTAGTCAGACGAAATAAACTTTATACCTATATGCATAAAACATAGAACGCAACAGATTTTAATTAAATTCTAACGCTTTATATTAAAAGGTATTCTTTGAGGACAATGAACGCATAACGGTTACTATTAACCATCAGACGTGGGTAATAAAATATTTTACCTCTTACCGTATCCGAGGGATACGCCGCCGCGTCACGCGATACGCACGTATCGTGACTACGCGTCCTTAGTTCAACGAGACAATAGTATGTACGACTACGCGTGGATGTTACTGACTAATACCCGGTTTCAATAAACAAAAACGAATCGTTCTGCTTACCAATGGTAGGTTTTTTTATTGCCAAACTGGTTATATAGATCATTTCGTAAGCTAATTTTACCTGTGATAGCTACTTCCATATGGGAGGGTGCGCTATGCAAAGCTTTGAGGTATTTGCTTCATTATTAGTAAAGATATAAGAGTCTTAATTTTAATCAATCTTAAAAGCGCCGGTCACAGATTAAAGATGTTCCGGTCGTCTTGCGTGTTTTGTTTGTGTATAGCTTACCGTAATTTATTCGCTTGCAACACCAGAAGTTGGTATCATTCTCGCGTCTCTACAAAAATCACATCTATATTATACAAGTCATATTGAGGTGGATCTACGCTACGCAAGCCGAGCC
Source organism: Polyploca ridens (assembly GCA_951394255.1). Lineage (NCBI taxonomy): Eukaryota > Metazoa > Arthropoda > Insecta > Lepidoptera > Drepanidae > Polyploca > Polyploca ridens. The sequence continues at coordinate 1,956,979 of OX596244.1, forward strand.
GCTTTTCACTCGCCACTAGCGATGTCATGTGTGGACTTATAAGATGGGTACTGACCGGCATTACGCGTGCTACAGAGCGAGCGTTCGTGCAGTCAGTACGAGGAAACAATACGCTCGCAACGAGCGTGTTATACAGATTTTAGCACACGGCATAACAATTATGCTGGCTGTGAATGGTAGGTACATTACGCCCCGTAACACCGGTCAGTACCCACCTTAGCACGAACGCGATGCGATGTGTTCGTCAAAAAACCGATGATTGGCCGTGCGTAGTCGAGCGCCAGCCGAACGTACGTTCGTGGCTCCCAAGTCCGTTTACGCGGCTCGCGTAGCGTAGACGGACGTAGCGCGTTACAAACAATATTGATTCTGATGTCACTTCAAAGTGCATTCAACATTCAAATCCACGAAAACAAAAGGCAAAATAAGATCCCCGATTCGGGCAATTTTCGATTGGGCAAACAACATTCACAATCAACTTTGAAATTTGTCACCGACCAGTGAAATGTGGAGAGATATCAAGAAACAAACACATTGTGACATTCGCCAACTATCCAATCCCCGTAACAAATGTTGGTCACAAGTATTGCATTGGGAAATGGGATAGACAAATAAATATTTCCGATCGTGTGTTTCCGTGTCGGTACATGTATTATTCGGGCGTGGAAAAGAATTAAATCAATTCAAGGTTTAGGTAGGCACTAGACGTTGTGAAATCTGACAGTTGACAGGAGTCTCACAATGCGTACTGTCTGTAAGGTTCTTATCGCGGGGGAGAAATAAATGAGGAGTTTTCCTGCTAAAATACGTAGAAAGGTTTCTTTTTTTTTTTCATTTTAATACTTTAATTAACAAGAATTAAGACGTTACAATTAAGTACCTAGTTGAAACTGGTATTGAGATGGCATCGTTTCTTAGTACCCCTTAGGCCCTCAAGCTGAAAATCACCTGCCTGTGTGTTCGGGCACCTGCAAACCACCCTTGGCCTTACCACAGCGAAATTTTGATGGAGATAAATTTAAAAGAAACTTTGGCGAGCTGTATTCAATGGTCGGGGAAGGTGATTAAAAAACAAAAAAGAGGCGTTTAAAGCACGCAAGGCCTTGTAGTAAATAAAAACTCAACACCTATGTTCTCATATTGATTAATTTGGCAGACTATTTTGAGTAGCCATAGCCTTTAAAAGAGCTTTATTGTTTCAACTCGGTACACCAAAGAAGCGCAATGACGTTCATTTTGGTTGAATTATATTCCACCAATTTCCCACCGCCGACAATGCGCTCTGATTGGCTAAGTCAAGAACACGTGCACTCTGATTGGTCAAGTCAAAAATACACGATGCAATGATTGGTCCTAACTGTTCAAAATCAGTGACAAATCACTGACTAGTTGTGGAATTTGATTGTTCGGTATTACTACTCTATAGGGATTTTTCCTCGATGACTCGGTACCACCACGTGACTTCGCCACGCTATTTGTGACTGTGACAACGTCAAATACGATTTATTATAATAATTCACGTAATAGCTTTTCTATATTATCTGTAAACTTGCTCGAAGTTATTTTTTGTGAGAACTAGCTTTCTAGCTTTACCGATATAAACAGTATAATGTTTACAGAAGAAGACATACAGTGCCACAAAATCGGGTTGTTTTTATTATTGTACCTATAGAAACCTAATAAGAGTAAGTCTGACTTGCTCAAACTGTCTAATTTGCAACATGAGGGCGATGAAAAGGGGATAATGTAGCAGTAGTTAGCCTATTAGTTCAAGAATTTTCATCGTCAAAGTCAAATTCAAAGCCATTTATTGAATTTAGACCCTAGTAGGGTACTTATGAATGTCAAAGCTACTGAAATTACCACCAGTTCGTAAGTCGGCCTTCAACTGAGAAGAACAGGCAATAAACTCAGCAAGATAACATCCACAGATCTCGAGAGATGGGCCGTGACGCTTGGATTTAGCTTAGACCTGATGTCCCACGAAACTCCTCACTTAATATCACAACTACACGTAAACGAACGCCAACAGACCAATAGTAAGAATTTTTTACTCACACAGCCCAAACACACTTGTTCGTAGGCGCTTGTAAATACGCACTACCGCCAATCCTCTGTGCTACCGCGCTCTCGGGTCTACATACATAGATGGACGAACCGCATGAAACGATTTTCATTGCATGTTCGAAACGAAGTTAGCCTTGCGCTCCTGTAGAACTAAACAGCAATGTATGTGCTTCATATTTTTTATTCAAGTTATACCTTGGTAATAACCTAGCTAAAATTAAAATATTTTGAGATTTATACTTTAAATATGTGAAAAATTTGATACTTAAAAGTGATAAGTGACACCATGATTCTTGTAGTTCACATGTACGCTTTGATTTTTGCAGTCGATCACTGAACAATACGGCATTTAAATAAATATCGTCCGCTCGCGCACTTACCTCGAATAAGTTACGATTGACCCGATTTTTGTGGTGTATGCCGTGAACGCTGCATATAACTGTCTTGCGTTCCGCGTTAAACAACCTCTCTATCGATCTCTATGGTAACATCATACAAGATGTTACAAGGTATCATCATCAGATCAGTAGTTCTAGACAATATCTTTATAATATTTTATAGTAAAACCACAGATAATACTATAATAGGTACATATCAACATAGTATATACATATAGCCTTCAGGGAGACATTAACGGAGGGAGGGAACTCGCAGCGCGTGACCTTGCATTCCCTTAGGAAAATTTCAAAAGATATTTTTATTAGATTCTGCTAAACATCCTATACTTAATTACGCAGGTCTATGTATAGTTTTCTACTTAAAGCTTTTAACTCTAGATAAAATATCTGTAGATCTTCTGTGCAAGCTTTATAAGAGGCCCAGTTTTCAGTCTTTAAATAGTGAATCTTTGGAAAACGTACGTTAAGAGTGCGTACCAAGCCAGAAAAATATGGCAATGTCAGATGAAACAAACTTATGTCTAATCTTCGCGTGCAGATGAGATGGAGATAGCGTGTTCCGCGGAACAAAAATGAACTAAGCGCTTTTTATCTAAATAACTCGTAAAGTATAGAATATTTTAAAAAATCGTTAGTAGCAGCCCTAGGTCATATGTTAGTGATATTATTTATCGATTTTTTGTCTTAATTAGATACACCATGAACGAATAAAACCGAAAATTCATTATTATTAGAGGTAGCTTTGTGATTTTTTTCTATCGAGGAAATTTCATTCCATTATGTTTTTGCTCGCGTATATAATGAAAATACCCATATAAAAATATTTTTTCATTTAAATACTATTTACTTGGTTAAATTTCAATTCTAAGATTGTTATTTTGCTTTATACGCAGTCTTAAATTAAATGGATATCATCTTATTTATTCTCTAGATCGCGACTTAAACCTCGGAGCGAAACAAGTGCATGATAGTTATATAGATAACCTATATAGCTCTAATAGCTACATTAAATACCTTTTTAACCCCATACCATGGCGACCATGGCGTGTATAATACCTATGTAAAATACTTCACGTTGTATTTACGCTCTCCTGTAGTGTTATGGCATATTAGTACAACGCCAAGTTAATGGAATGTCTCAGGTGTTTTTGCACTCCAGTGGTTGCATTAATACCATTTATCCTTAAAGCTGCGATACAAAACTTTTATTATTTCTTCTGGAGTTGAACTCTTATTTTGGCTTTACTTTTTTATTAAGTTTCGTGTAGACGTATACTGGGTGTTGCTTTGGTCAGCGACAAGCGACCTAGGAGCGGTAGTACAAAATATATATTCCCCAAAAATGGACTTAATTCCATTAAATACTGTAAATATGTTGAGAAATACCTTATTCAATTTGAAATAAAATTACCGCAAAGTATTGTTACAAGGCACGTGCACAGACTAGAGCTAGGCGCAAGCCGCCATCGCCCCACCCCTTTACTCCCTCGTACTCCCGTTGAGTATTATGTCTACACTTTAGCTTATTACATGATTTTCAAAATTTTTTTTTTTTTATTTTTATTATAAAAAAAAGTATTTTTTTTATATTTTTTTTAGCACCAGTATCATTTGTATAATTGACCCTGAGTCGCTCGTCGCTGACCAAAACAACGACCTGTATACAACGAGCCTATAACACGAGCGCGGTGAGAATCCCTGTGTTCGTCAAAAACTGACAATTGGCGGAGCGCAGTCGAGCGCGAGCCGAACGCTCGTTTGAGCCTCGTTGGTCCGTCCACGCTACGCGAATCCATGCTCCACGTGTACTAGGCTCGTGCTCGGTTCGCGTAGCATGGTCGCACCATAAGCGCCTTTGCACATTATAAGAAAATTTCTTGTGTCTTATCAGACACAAGACATAAAATGTATGGGCGTGTCTGATTAGACATTTCTTGTAATATGCACGGTCTCATTAAACACCAGAGCGACTGAATGTCTGATAAGACACAAGACATTTTTCTTATAATGTGCAAAGGGGCTTAGAATAGCGAGATTTAATTTTAATTAATATGGAAAATGTTTGACAGTTTCTATACGAACTATTATATACTACAGTATTATAGATATAATAGTATCTGTACTCTGTACAGATTCATAGAACTCCTTTCAAACAAACGTAAAATGAAATTCTATTTTTTAAAATTGCTCTTTCTTGATTCTGCTTAAAATCCTCTTACCTTTAAACGTGGAACATCTTGGTAAATATGAAATGGTATAAGGTTTTGCTCCTTTTATTCCTAGAAATACTCTTTACATTGTTTTCTGTTGATATGAAAATGATGCTCACTGCAAAGAAAAAATCTAGGAACAGTTTTTTTAAACTTGTAAAATTTTCTTTTGCATATGCGGTTTTTCACACAAAATTGTATTCAAATAGAAATTCGATGTTTATTCTAAACAGTGTAAGGGCTCGTTTGCTTTCTTTCTCCTCAAAAATGGCGATAAATCTTTTCTTCTACATATATACCTATTTGTATTTTTGTTAAAACTGATTATGTTGACTTGGCCTTTATTTCTATGGATACCTTTAGGAGATTTTATCATCAACTTTTTCAGATCACTGTTGGACATAGACCTCTCCCAGAGTACGCTAGTCCAACCGTTATCTTGACAAGAGCTTCCAGCGTAGTCCGGTTACCTTAGGTCGTCAGTCCATCGGGCTTGGGGCCGTCTCATATTTCGTTTGCCTTATATTTCTCGTCTTTGTAAGTTTGTTTCTTTGTACTCTCCAATTCTGATTCCATTCTGTATACAGGGTGGAAATATGAGATTTTAAGATACCTTTTGTTTATCAAGATTGCGTGTTAGGATAATATAACGAGTCCAATGAACCGAGACAGTTGTCAAACCTTGTTACTAAATCACTAAACCGAGATGTTGGTGCCAGTCACAGCACTGTAGACACGATCTCATACCGATTCCGTTCCTAAATAACATTCAAATGTGGCTGGCATCAAAGCAAAATAAACTATTATATCGGTTCACATTATACGTACGGTGGAAAAGCCAAACGGTGCGAGTAGAATTGCTTTTTACGGATCGACTGACATCCCACGGTTCATCCCGAGCTTTGGGGTTGGGGGAACACGTGACGTCACAGCCAAAGAGCCTCCGAGGAATGTATTGTTTTCCACAGATCACAGGTTAGGTTCTTGCTTACATTTGTGGCTTCTAATTCCACGCAAAATATCTGGAAAATGTTTAATCTATAAAAATACGAAATAACCTCTGGTTAGGCTTCTCGTCCCGTTTAAATTCCGCCGCTGTAATATCTGTTGGCGACGTTTAATTCCGTCTACGACCCACCTCTTTCAATGTTAATATTTTTATACTGTCAGAAAAATGTTATGGGCTGCGGTTTTGTTTCTTACTTGTAATACAATTAATTTTATCCGAATAGAATTTAAACGATATAAATATGTTTAATGCAGTATTATTATACGCATGTATACATCATGCCTAATTTAATTTCGAAGGAATAATTCGAAAAAAGAAGTGTAGGGGAATTCATAAAGTTATTACTTTGGTCGGGAAGGGCTGACGTCGGCTTGGCGCCCACAGAAACGCGACGGGATTCAAAATTAATTTCAGAAACCGCTTCAAATTATTGAATTTCCTAATTTGTTCTAGCTGTTAAATCGGGTTATAAAAGTTGATTAAAAGTTCTAAAGTAAAAAGACAAAATGTGGAGCTACACGTTCCATGACAGTACTTCAACCGGGGGTAATTACGCCCGTGGGGTAAAAATGAGTATCTGATGAGGATAAAATTTTATATAGCTTTAGATCGCTCGTTTCAACTTTACCTGTGATTTTAGGCAACAGTATGTTGTATACATATTCACCAAATATAATATAATGTGAGTTTATGCAATAAAAGACATTGGTACTTAATAATCTGAGTGTCCCAAACACTTATCTCATATACTGAAAGAATAATTGTATTATTATGAGAAAAAATGCCTACATTCCTCGGATAGGGGGAGGGACACTCAATTTGCCGGCACTTAAGGAAAATAATATAATCCGGCTCTAAGTCAATAAAATTGATTGCATAAGACCGTCCTTTTTCTTATATTCAGAAACATACATATTATCAACTTCAGTATTAGTTACTCTTAGACGTTACTTTTTTTAATCTCTTGTTTTACACTGTCACAAATTAAATTCTTCCCCATGTCCTGTCTTTCTTTCTCTTTCTAGTGCTGTTATATCATGTCTTCGTTTTTCGCGTGACTTACGCTAATTCTCTCATTTATATTTGTAAGTTAAGTTAATTTCAAGACCAGATAACACGGTTCGAGCTCTCCATGTCTAACTATCAGTCAGTTTCTTGGTTTCTCGTTTTATAATACAGTTTAAAGAGGACGTGTTTACGAGAAAGTAAAATAGTAATGATTATATTTATGAATCTTTAAAAGGCTTGGTTACAAAAGCAAGCTTGTTAGTGTTGCCATGTTAAACCCAATGAGATAAGTTGTAAGTATCATGCAAGACTATGTAAGCCTTGGGCGTATCCTTCAAACTTACACCCTGAGCTCTAATTAGGTATTAGCCAATTTTTTTGTATTAAATAACCTTTAGCACTAATGCCCTTTTAGATCGTACACAACTCAAAATGTGGGATGTAAATTGGATTTACAGACCAAGGGATTTAAGTTGAAAATAGATAAGAGCTATCCGTGATTACGACCGTGTTACCGGGGTAAAAGAAACCTTATTCTCCGCTCTATGGGCTATATGCGTGCCAAATTTCAACACGATCCTTTCAAATATTTAGTCATGGCAAAGTAATAAACAGACATTTAGTTTCGCAATCATAATTATATATAAATACTATCTGTCTCCCGCGGTTTCGCTCGCTTTCCCGGGATAAGAAGTAGCTAATGTATTTCTCCATAGCATAGGCTATCTGCGTGCCTTTCACGGCGGTTTAACATTCGTGACAAACGAACAAAAAAATACAAAAACTTTAAATAACAACGAAAGTGTTAAGGTGGGTCTACGCTATGGGAACTGAGCATGAGCAAGACTCTCTTCGTTCGCGATGTGAAGTGTGGAAGTACAACAAGCCTACAAACCGAGCGCGATGCGAATCCCTGTGTTCGTCAAAAAACTGACAATTGGCGGAGCGCAGTCGAGTGCGAGCTGAACGCGAATTCATGCTCCGCTTGTGCTCGGATCGTGCTCGATTCGCCTATCGTAGACCCACCTTTACAATGGGCGGCCTTAATTACAGGATTATATCGAATCAAAACAACCCTAAGAATAATTTCTAAAAAGATTCTTTTCTCATATTAGATTTAAATCTAAATATCCTTTCCTTATTCTTAATTCCGCTTCTCTCTCTAAATTGAATGTAATGAACGTTTCCAAAGCTTTCCTACTGGTAATATTAGCTTTTTCACGCGTGAGTTAGGTGTTTTACAACCCGATATATAAAATGAGTTCTTGGGAATTCCCTCCCTAACTTAAAAGGGAATGTGCGCTATTTTCTACCTTTATTAGTATAATATACGTCTACCAAGAATGTGCCAATGGGTATGGCGAAGGGGAGTTTTTTTGGCAAAGGAAGCTAATTATATCGGTGAAAATTATGTTTAGTAAATATTTATTATACTATTGTTCAAGGAAGCAATATAGGATTTTTTCGATAAACATACCTATTACGAAAATTGTATGGCTCTATATGTAGCACCACCCTTGTAATATGCACCAATTAAATACATACGAAATCTTTGCCGATAGAATTTTACTGTAAATACATACACCAAGCTGGTACAGTCGCGGACTTTAATTTAGGGCCCATCTAAGGTTGAATATCGTATAGCAAACTCACAGAAATCAAATAAAACCAACTTAAAGCCGATACCTTAGCGAGCAGTCTAGAGTTCTGCGATCAGAACTCTACGTGCGTTCTCCTTGACCATCGCTCGTTATCGCTGTATGCAATAATTAAAAACACCACATAGATTACAGTGAACGCGAAACGTAGAACTATCGACCGCTCGCTGCGGGATTTAACAAAGCGTTATGCACTGATGTCAGTAGGGGCAACTGCTCTCAGATATGTCAACCCGTCTATAGAGCTTTCGATCTTATTGCCTTATGAGTGTTCGTAGGACACATATCTAGCAAATGAGTCCCATATTAATTATCGTGACTCTACAATACAGTGTAAAATGGCAGACATAGCACTTGTTGATTTCACGGACATTTTTTTTTCCTTAAAACTCAATATACAAATCGATGATATGATAAATGCATTATCGCTATACCAGCATAGCAGCAAACCCCCAAAAATATAATAATAAATAAATAGATATCCTGGGACATTCCTCACACACGGTCATCTGATCCCAAACTAAGCAGAGCTTGTACTATGGAAACCAGATAACTGATATAATACATATACTACTTTTTGTTTGTAAATACATACTTAATATACATAATTACACCCAGACTCAGGACATACAGACATGTTCATGCACACAAATGCATGTCCTGTGTGGGAATCGAACCCACGACTTGCGGCGCGTAAGGTGAATCTTAATCAACTGCGCCAACTGGCCCGCCAAAACTACTGCATAAAGGTGTAAAAGCTACGAATACCTTATTCTGAAAAAAAACCAAATTAAAAATATAATCAGCAACCGTAAATTAAAAGACTACCAAAAATCGGTTAATCGGAAAATCACGTCCCATTTCGGCGGCTTATTAAAGTCAATTTTTATTTAAACGAAGCATGTAGTTTCCAGCCGAAAATTCGTTAATTCAGCGAGCGAAGCGGTCACCAAGGTATACAATAATTACATTAATATTTTAACCAATAAACGTTGGTTAATAAATTATGTGTTACCGCTATAAACGTTATTTGGTAGGAACGAACCAGAATAAGCAGTATTAACCTAGTTTTATTGCATAATAGCTTTAATACTAGTACAGTGTAGGTGGCATAATTTCTAAATGGGCAATAAAGCCTGCAGGTGTTCAGTTATTTGGTCGTTACTTTGTAAGGTCCTCAGGTATTTACCTACCTCAGTGTATGAAGAATTGAATAGAAAATCTGTGAGCGATCTATAATTTTACGACGTTGGAAAATTCTGTATATAAGGTACTAGCTAAAAACGCTGAGACACGTATACATTCATTTTCAATTTTCAGCCTAAAACCAAAATTTGAAGATCCTAACTTCGAAACTGACGGACTTTCATACAAACTTTCATCCCTTATTTTACCCCCTTAGAGATGGAATTTTGAAAAACCCTTTCTCGTGAGTATACCCTCTAAATTTCACGTCTCTAAGACCAGTGGTTTAGGCTGTGCGTTGTTATATCAGTCAATCAGTCAGTCAGTCAGGACTCTTTGTCTATTCTGTTATTTACAACTAAACTAATTATGTCTCACTATGTGTCTTTCTAACAAAGAACATAAGAAAAATATGTAAGAAATGTAGTCCTGTCAAATAAGTCCAAGGCTTGTTTTCAATATAAATGTAGTCGCCATCTATCGCGGTTACGTCTAAATACACGCAAATGAAAACGGCAAAGACTAATTTGACAGCTTTAAATATGTTCTATCCTCTTTCAATAATGTTTGTAAGAAAAAGATGTAATATGATTAAAATTGCGATGTGATTTACAAAATCGGCACCAATGACAAACCTATTTTCACTGCCGATAAAAGTAAAATGTTATTAAGTGAATAATTAATTCTACTTATTATGTATTTTGTGAAAGGGCTTCACAATGTCGCTGCGACACGTCTCGCCTGCTGCTCCTGCAGTCGACAACGGACTTGTATCTTTAAATGTCTTTGTTTTTGGGTTTCTCAACGGTAGTGATGTTGGATACCGAGACGAAGGTCCCGGTTTCGAATCCTACAATGAGCTTGAGCTTTCGGTGAAGGAAAATAGGCTCCTCCTAGGCTTTGTGTGCTTACCACCTTCGGCCACATTATCACATATCATGGTGAGATTGTGGTCAAACACAGGTCTATATACAGTAAAAAAAACAAGTGAAGGAAATTTCCGGCGGAAATACATATGTAATTTACAGTTTATAGTCGCCCGCCAGCCTACCACCTTCAATCGTTGAGTTCTTGAAGCTGCACTTGAGAGCCGATTCCACAAAAGCGTCTTAATGTTTCATCATGAGATCACTTGCTACCTAAGTTGAGAGTAAACACATGAAACCATACAAATGTGGTTTAATATAAAACGAAAGATTTCACCATAAACTGTTTTTAAATTACAAATATATTTGTAGTACCTATCCATCTGGCTGGCTACCATCCTAAAGTAAAAAATCTGTCGCCAACTATCGGTGTGTTCCGACAGCTGCACTTGAGAGCCAGTTCCTTCTAGGCTTTGTGTGCTTTCCACACACAAAAAAAACTTTTTAACAAAAAAATATATTAAAAATTATTTTTTACCTTCAGTTTTTTTGGTGGTTTATTTTTTTGTTAAAAAGTTTTTATTTGTGGCCATAATCTACTAATTATTACATGCTTAATTTTTTTTGATGTAATGATGTAATACAACACTCAGCATTTAAATCTGTGAGTGAAGTGAGTGAAGTATCCAGGTATACCCTATCCAATAAAAAAGAATTATCAAAATTGGACTACTATGTAAAAAGTTATGCGTGATCAAACATAAACAAAAAAAAAATACGTGTCGACTTGTAAACCTCCTCCGTTTTTTGGTCGGTTAAAAAGGAAATAAAATCCCCCCTTCGTGTCGCACTTGGCCTGTTTTTTTTATTAATTATAAGTTTTACTGCAAATATGTCCTGTATAGTCCTTACACTAAAGATTCAAAGGAAAAAGTAACTCGATTCAAAGTCAGTCTTCTTGTATTCAGGCAAAACTCCTGTCCCGGAAAATTACATACACCTCTAGTCGTTCAACAATAGGTTCGCCCCCAAAGTACTTATTACTTAAGTCAATCTCTAAGTAACTTAAAGTAATGACTAACTCCGATAGATACGAAGCAGGCGACGCGCCTAACTTTAATTAATTTAAAACCAGTTATATTCTGACATTCGATACAGAAACATTATGATAATGAAAGTCAACGTTTGTCTGTATTAACTTATGCTGTGTATAAATCAAGCTTCGCATTAATTATATGATATTATAAAACAAACATGCAATTGTTAGATCGGTACCTATCTATAGATATAACTATTATAATTATTGTATAATTCTCTCTCACACATAATATATAGTTCAAAAAGAGAGCGAGTGTTAAATAACTTTTGCTATCTCGTATCGTTTCATTCTCGGGTGTAACGATAGCGTTCAAACAGTGACACTACATGGAAGTTAGGTAAATGCAGGCAAGGCAGCTCTAACGACGCGATGTTTCACCTTGAGGTCTGCACAAGCAATCTTGTATTCAAGTTACCTTACACATTTTAATAATTTAAAAAGCTTTATTATAACTCTTTTAACTCTGTGTGCTGCAATGGTGGCTATTGACCGTATAAAGGTGCTATTAAAATCATTATTCATTCAATTAAGGACGTTTTTTTTTTATACCACTTAGGTGGCAAACAAGCATACGGCCCGACTGATGGTAAGCAGTTACCGTAGCCTATCAACGCTTGCAACAGCAGAAATCTCTTCACACCCTTTTTGAAGAACCCAATACTGTACTCCAATGGGAAATCCACGGCGGGGAGCTCATTCCACAATATGAGCGTCCGCGGAAGAAAACCCGTCTTTGAGCCCGCACAGTTCGAAACAATTCTGGTTTCAATGTGTGAGGATGGACTCCCTGTCGATGGCTATGACCTATAGAACTATATAACCCAGGAACTTGTAAAATTTAAAGTTCAACCTTCCATAGGTACTTAATCCTTATCATAAAAGCAATGGTGAGTCCGTCTGGCTGTTTGTTTTGTTTTCACTTGGATACTTTTTATCTCAAAAATGTAGGCAATGCCGCGGGGATAGCTATATCTAATATTAATTACATTGAAAGCATTTTTTTTATTTTCAAAAGGTTTCAGACTTACTTTCATATGATTAATTAAGTTAAGTAACCAACAGTCACCATAGTAGCATACATATAGTGCTATAAGTGTAATTAAGGGGACGGTAACCCATTCTTAATAACGTATTTTCCTTTTAAAACAGCTCATCAACAAACAAAAGCAGTATTGTTCCAATGTATATCCATTTGCCTTTGATCAACAGAGTAAACCCGACGCAAGGATTAAAAAAATTAATAATGAAAATTAAAATCCGTTACATAACATTGTTTGTAAATACCGCGAGCACGACCCACTGTTGATAAAACGCTCCAAGCAAGTAGGGCAGCAAATGTTTACGAACACCACGGTCTAATCCCAGGTATGTAACATGCGCGGTATTGTGTCCCGTTTAATCTTATAAAGCTTATGCTGCCTACCCCGGGGACGCTACTACCAATATATGACTAGTTGCATACTACACATGTTTGAAGGATGCTTAAAGGTTCTACAATATTCATTTTTTTACCAGTATTTTACTTTATTGTTACTTAGTTATCAGAAGGTTGTATTATAAATGAATATTTGAATTAATGGTAAATGTATTATCAAAATATAGAACACAGATACAGTAGCGTTACGATCGGATATAAGAGGACGACTGCCAGAGTTAGTCGTGCTTTCAAAGTGTGTCCGTACGTGCGAAAGGGGTTGACTCAGTCGTATTTATGCCAAGCCGATGCCAGATTTTAGTAGCGTAAGCATTTTGTTTTTTTTAAGAAAAAAAACTCAATCTAGTTTTATTTTGATGATTATATTTTCCTCCCCGTGTGTTTCATCCACGTTTCCGAGGATCTTGATTTTCCGGGATAAAAAAGGTCCTATCTATTAATTCAGAACATATTCTGCCTGTATGCCAGATATCCAAATTAATTCGACCGTTCAAACGCGATTGAGGTACATCCAAACATTCACATTTACAATATTAGTGAGATGATGATATTTTTTGTGTTATAAACGTGTTATAACACAAGGCTTGCGATATACACTAACTACTATATTATATAACTAGCTATCTCGCGCGTTTTCACCCGAGTTCCCGGGATAAAAAGCTAATATTAAATAGCCTATAATACTCGGGGATAATGTAGCTTCCTATCAGTGAAAGAATTTTTCGAATCCGACTGGTACTTCCAGAGATAAGCCCGTTTAAACAAACAAACAAAAAAAACTCTTCCACTTTATTATAGTAGTATAGATTGTATGACCTGCAGTGGTAATTTATTATGCTGTTTGTGATATGTGATATAAATAAATCAATCAAAATCAAAAGTAATTTATTATGTTTAGACCTTAGTAAGGCACTTATGACCGTCAGAATCAGAATACACTTAATAAAATATCCTGCGACTTCACATACGGTCACCTGATCCCATCTAATGTACTATGAAAACTAGGTAACTGATATTCTACTCAATTATGTATTTAAAATAATACTTTTACTTTAAAACTAATAATGTACACAAAGTAGTTGTCAATTTAAACTAATAAATCCTGCAAAGTTTGTCCTCCCCACAAAATATCAGGTAACATTTTAGAACAAGCGTCTAAACTTCTCCCTTACTGCAAGTAATGATAATAATTTACGCCCCCTCTGTTTCCCCTGTGTATCTATATGCTAGAGAATTTCCCTTTCTGTATATACAATACCGCAGAATAATCTTCTTATGTTTCGCAGCGGTATAGTGTATCAGGGTTTTCAACGTACATGTAAAATATGTTACATTGAAATTTCGGCTTGTACCGTTATAGCACCTCTATACAGACATGAGCGGGTTTACGAGGTAAATCTTGCATATTGATTTTCGTAAGCCTCCCTTCAAATTAATACCTACATATGCTCGTAAAAAATAATGAGTATACATTTATTTGCATTATGAAATTATACTTTCTATTAATTAAACTGAGTATAACATATTCGTTCTGAGATTACATACCAGTTTTTACAGTTTATAAAAAAGTGGCAACTTGCCTGGAAAATAGTACGTAGCACGTATATTGAACGTATTCGAGCAAAACTGCTAAAAGACACGCAATATGTGTGCATTTTACATAACTTTATTGGCAAGCATAACGCAACTCATGTTTAAATAATTATAAAAACCCTCCGAAAAGGATTTACATATGCATGGAATTATGTTCGGAAGATGTTTTATATTTTTTACACTACATATATATGCCTGTGTTTAGATTGAAGGTTATAGGCTCACAAAATGGTTTTCTTTAGTCAAATGGAGCGCCCGGTTCATCATGATAAATATATTTTTTTTTAAATGCATTTCAAGCTAATGCTGGGATGATGTTTCATATAAAGTTTCTATTTTCCTTCAAGCCTATACGTTTATCTGAAATTTATCCAGTTGCATTTGCAAAATAATATTTTTATTATAATAAACTGATAAAATATATTTTATCTGTAAAAGAAATCACTTCAAAAAGAAAAAAGGGATATAAACACGACGTCAACCTTGTAGGTAGAAGGCACCAAGCTGCTGCCTCTGCGGAGTGAATGCGCCATTTCCTATAATCCTATGATCCTTATTTACTATCAAAGCCCTGAAGGGCTGAGGGCTTATTTCTATACGCGGGCAACCACACAACATGTCATACGCTATTTTTTACCTGACACAATTTCTTTAAGTTTTAAAAAGGGGATATAAAAGCTACTGATATTTTCTATGATAGATATAATAATGTTCTAATTTTCAACGAAAATAAAATGACATTTTTAAAATCTTATACCTTTTTTAAAATAGAGTAGAAAATCATTTAAAAAAGACTACCTTTATTTTTAGAAATAGCAGAATTAATGTATTTATTCTAAAAGTTACAATAAAAAATACACTCCACGATAAAAAGTTTCAACATAAAAAAATAACATCCCGCCATTGAAACTCCATTACTTTTCCCTACCTTTCACCCTGAATCGCAAAAGTCATAGCCAACCATTCATCATATATTCACAAAACATCTTAGAAAATGATAAAGGACGAGACTCTTCCGATTGTCGGGTATTTTTTCACCGACCCGAAGTACCCAACTCGGGGAGGGTGTACCAGCGTGTCATTTGTTTATATTGGGGTATTAATCCTCAAGCGCAAGTGACTGATGGCCGGAGTCAAATGCTACTTCCCAAACAAAGAAACATTGAGGTGTGTACTATAATCGATGTTCACTTAAACGACAGATGCTACAAACGCGCACCATCAATCTATCCCCCTACCCACCTTCCGTTCCCTCCTCGAGCCTGAATTGTTATTCACATTCCATTACCTCAATTTTTTAGAACCGACCTGCCTGAAAAGGTACCCTTTCGTTTATTTTGTCTCATTTTTGAAAAGGAGAGCCATCGTGAAATTAAATTTCTTTTGATTATTAATTTTCGCCTCCACCTTTATTTTCTTGGGAATTTTTCCGTGACACAGGTGTTCGAAGTTAGCCTAGTAGGGGTACAAGTTTTATGAGATATAGCTGCTCCTTTAATTACCATTATACGACCAAATTAAGGGTGCATTAGACGACATATTTTTTACAAAAACCTATACTTAACATTATAAAAGAAAAGTTTGTAAGTTTGGATGTAGAACCAATTTTGAAAATCCTGGCTGCTAGTTTTAGAATAAAGTTGTTAGAGAATAAAATGAAGCGCAATTAGTCACACATATCTATACTAATATAATAAAGCAGAAGAGGTTTTTGTTTGTTTGTTTTTTAGTCGGATTCGAAAAATTATTTCTCTAGTAGGAAGCTACATTATCTCCGAGTATTATAGGATACTTTTTATCCCGAGAACTAGCGTAAAACCGCGAGGAACAGCTAGTAATTAGATAAAAAATAATGCTTATTCTAGTAGTGAGGTATAATTGACACGGCATGCATGACCACTGCGGTGGATAGGACACACGCGATGCGAATCATTCAAGAATCGATTAAGGGCCGCCACACAGGGGCACGTACCACCGAGCAAACACCGGGCTCGGCGGCTCGGTGGCTCGATCACGCGGCACCAAGTCACGTACAACCGACCTATAATTTAATAAGATGCGATCCACACTCTAGAACATAGAGATCGCATACAATAGTATTCGGAATACACAGCATTTACAATTTAGTTGGATAATTTAACTATACTGTATGCGTTTCAAATAAGTATGCAATAACAATGTGGTCACCAAAATTACACAATTAATATGAGCTTCCAATGCGAACCTAATTAGTAAATGTAATTCTATCCATTCACAAAACAGTTTTATTTCAATCTCCGTAGACATATAAACTTAAAAATAGGTATAGTTTTTATCCTAGGATTAAGTGTTTCAATTTGCCTAGGATAAATGTACACTGGGCTTTTTGGTTTTTATTTTAAAGGAACTTTAAAAAAAAAACCATACCCTTAATGAATATGCGAAAGTGTATGTGAATGCTTCTTATCGTAATGGCTGATAGAATTTGGAACAAAGTTAGATCATACCGTGGAATGAAATATAGAATAGTTTTAGTTCCTTCGGGAATGCGGGATAAAACTGCGGGTTTAAGTTAGAAATAAACAGCCAGACAAATAGCATTTCACATTTTTCTTTTGTACTAAAGATGTTATCAGAGTTCACTTAAAACTTACACTCAATAGGACCATTAGGAAGGAATTCAGCTACCCATTACGGTTTTCCCTCATCGCTACGACATGGGGTTCTTTAAAAGGCGTCAAAAGAGCTCTTAAAGATCGGCAATCCCTCCCCGACCACTTACCACCAGGTTGGTTGTTATAAAGTAAACATTTGTTAAGAAAAACCGAGTATTTAAGCCAAGGTATAATTTTCAGTGTATTATACCGTGTAAAGACCAAAGGCTTAGTGAAATCGAGCGTGCAATGCCACCTAAAGCGGCACAATGGTGTCCCGCGCACGCAGCTAAGCAGCTAAAACAAAGCTCCATTATGCGTTTAGCTCATTTAATAAATTAATGAATTCGAAAGGGTTTTGGCTCGCTCCCCTGATTACACTCATCATGTTAACGCCCAGGAATATTTTAAAGCTGCTATACGGAGCGTAATATGACATGTTATTTTGAAATAGGTATTATTATTATTCCCAAAATAAATTAATCCTACTAAAAAGTTTGTGCGTGTGTATCAGCGTTGCCAGACGTCCCGATTTTATTACTCGACGGTGAAATTGAAATCATCGTTGGACGTAGTAGTGGGTAATTGTAAAGACACCACTGCTCTGAAATGGTACCAGCTTTCCTGCGACGCGTCTTAACACAGCAGTGGTGTCGCGCCAAAGTGCGCTATATATTACTGAAATGTACAAAAATCAAACTTCTAGTTCTAGTCAACGCAATCAAAAGACGGCCGTATATGCCGCATATTTTGACGCCCGCGAGGGAATCAAAACCTATAGGGTACTTCCCGTTGACCTAGAACCATGAAATTTGGCAAGAAGCAATTACATTTAGCACAAGTAAAGGAAGGAATCCGAAGAGCGTAAATTAGTAGTTAGGGACATCATAAAAAAAAATACATTACAACATAATCGGAAGAAAGGGGAAGAAAACTTCGTGACTCGACTCCCATGATGAACTCTCGGTACGCGAGTCCACTCGCACTTGGCCGGTTTTTTTAGAATGTCCCGCTTTCGACGATATAATCCCGCTTTTTTTACTTTAGATGGTTCAAATTCCCGCTTTACCCGAAAACAAATATGGCAACGCTGGTGTGTATACATATTGGAGATTTTAGTTACAACGTATTTAGAATCATTATCCTGTGAATAATATGGTACTACAAGTTTATAAATAATTAGATTATTGATAATCAATCTATTGCTAAACAAAGCCCATTTTCAGTCAAAGTCAAAGCCATTTATTCAGTTTAGGCCCTAGCAGGGCACTTATGAAGGTCAAAGCTACTGAAGTTACAGTAACCTAAGAAACTTTATACGTGATAATTTAAATGAAGATTAATAATTTGACTAACATTATTGTAATAACTTACCTTAGGTGCATATTTTTTTTAGTTATTTTTTTACTTTTGAGTAACTTAATAAGAGTACAGTAGTACCCAAAAAATGTATTGAAAAAAATGTATTAAAAAGAAAATGTATCTTCTGCGCAGGTACATCGGTAAGCCATATCAGTTGGGTACTACTGTACAACCTCATCTCCAATTGAGACACACCCTTAGATGTAAACTTAAACTACCCGAAAAACAAAACAAAAACATTCAACGCCCGCCATTCTGCGTGCTCAAAAAAGCAACCAAAAGTTTGTGAACACACATTCATCGGCGTGCTAAAGCTGAAAGTGACAAAAGGCATTTCGGTGTTAACTGAGGAGAATAAATGTTGTATCATTTTGTTGGGGCATGTATTTAAATGAAACTTTTTAATTTCGGAATACAGCATGCAAATAAAATACACTCTTTTATAATGATTGAACCTCTTTTAGTTGACGGCCAGTTGGGGCGGTTGGTTAAGATTCCACTTATCACGCCGCAGGTCGTGGGTTCAATTCCCACACAGGACATTTGTGTGCATGAACATGTCTGTACTGAGTCTGGGTGTAATTATGTATATTAAGTATCTATTGACAAAAAAAGTAGTATAGGTATTATATCAGTTGTCTGGTTTCCATAGTACAAGCTCTGCTTAGTTTGGGATCAGATGACCGTGTGTGAGGAATGTCCCAGAATATTTATTTATTATTTATTTAGTGAGACATAAATTACATGTCGACCGTATATCTACCATAGCGTAGCTCCGTAGCTGCGTAGCTCTGTAGCTCCGTAGCTCTGTAGCTGCGTAGCTCTGTAGCTGCGTAGCTCCATAGCTCTGTAACGTATACAATTTTGTTTGATATTTTTATAACTGGCCTTAAAAATATGAGAAATGAACGATTCAAAAATTACCAATTCGATTCTAAAATATACCATTTTACCTTAATAAATTTAATTAGATTTTTATAAGCTTTTATTTAAAATGCAATGTATATGTATGTATGTTTGTTCGGGTGGAATCTGGCAGGTCGAAAATGAAATTTTTAACAAAGATTTTTTTCATTAATTAATTATAGAAGATGTGCTATAATTAATGGTTCATTAATTATAGCACATCTTTAAGTCAATACCGAGATATATAAAGTTACATGAAAAATCAAATCAATAATAAACTTGAAACTATTCCTTATAACGTTATAACATCTCTGTACTTAAAGACTACTATATTATTAGTATTATAGCCATTAAATAAGCGTCGCCACTAACGCCTTTATTTGTGGCGGTAATGCGTCTGCCACAATCAAGGATGCATGCGGCGTGTCGCGACGCCTCGCACCGCATGGAGCCGGGAAACACTGGCCATAAATAAGTAACGCTGGAAAATATACTATATTTTATCACGTTTGAATTTAATTTTCTTGGTTTCGCTCCTCCAGGCTCTAAACAAGCCACCGGACTGTAGACGGTAGACGGCCTATTGATTGAGTTAATTCTTCTTGTTCTTATGCGTTTCACTCTTGACAGAGTGGTCGTGGTCTTCATGAGGTGTCATTTGTGGCGCGCTTCACAACACGCCGCCATTCTTCCCTAACTACTGTCCTTCTGGTGGAGTTATTGATGGGACTGCCTATTGCGGCCTTAATTTGGTATGTCCATCGTATGGGTGATCTTCCACACGCTCTGGTGCCCTCCACTTCATCCTGTACCACCAATCGCTCTATGGAGACATCTCCACGCGACACGTGTCCGAAGAAAGTTAGGATGCGAGCCTGCTCTACGGAGGATAGACGCTGCTTGATACCGAGTTCCTGGATGCCTCCAGCCCAGCACTGCAGATCGGTGGAGGTACGCGGAATAACATAGTACCGTAATATAAGATAGGGAGCGTACATTTTAGTACCAGCTGTTGGATACCAATTTGAAAATCATTCATCAAGTAGGTGTGGTCCGGCAGTTACGATTAAGATCTAGGTTCTAAGTTATATACTTTGGCCACTTTATCAGTCAACATTGGCCCTGATCATATTGTTTACAACTAAACTTATTTTAATCACACTATGTCTCTTTCTAACAAAGAACATAAGAAAAGGATGTAATAAATTTAGTCCTGTCAAATTAGTCCAATGCTTGTTTTCAATATAAATTTAGTCGCCATCTATCGCGGCAAAGATTTATTTGACAGCTTTAAATATATTCTATCCTTTTTAAATAATATTCGTAAGAAAGAGATGAGATGTGACTAAAATTAGTTTAGTACGATTTACAACAGAATCGGCCCCATTGTGAATTTGAGGACAACACACATTTCCATGGTACACTAAGATATAGCGCAGTTTAAAACAACATACACACGTGTAGACAGATAAATATAATTACCAGAATGAAAAACAAACACCAAAACAGACAATTCGTTTATAACTCCCCAAAAAAGCAGCGTGTTCGAAACAACCGCGACATACAATTGCAAACACATCGAATAGCTGGAAATAGTGTTTCAAGCTACATCCAATGTTAATTGCACAACAGTTTAGCAAAACTTTTGTTTGTTTTCCGGATAAACTCAGCACTGCATTTAGACAGATAAAAAGCACTCGAAACTCTTACTAAGCGAAGGATATTTACTTCAGCGTTCTGTTAATTTGCTGTGTGAGTTATAGCCGTGTTAAAAACGAGCTTCGTGTTTAGTTATACTGAGTTACTGGGATATCATAAGCAAATAGTATGTCAGTTATATGGTTTCAAACCAAAAGATCAATACCAGTTTTATTTTCCATAAAAATATTTCATAAAATACTGCTCCGTAAAACATGATTGTAATTTTAAATTACTACGTAAGATCTGTTTCCTGTGATTTGATCCTCTTTTCCAGCACACTAACTAAAAATTATAGGCTATCCTATGAATAGGTAACAGACAGACAGACAGAGTTAAAATTTATAATATTAATATGGATATCATCTGCAGATTTTGGCCAATGTTTTGGCAAATATAACAGTGAAGAAAAATAAAATGCGTCGACTTGTTCCTGTAATAATCAGTCCCAAAAACCTAAAACATGCATAAGTATCCCCGTGTCACCTGTACTTTAAGCTCTAAGTAAAAAATCATGTACCGTAGTCCCATGTGGACGCCCGCCCATCCCGGTGAAATGGGGAGACACTGGAGAAATAAGGAAAATCTTCCGCTTTTGTGTAACACGAATGCGTTCACTGCATACTCACGGAGCGGACTATCTCGATCGCACCTCTCGAGTCCACCATTTTTATACTAAAAACTTATTTTGGAAGCCTGCAGAGCATTCCCGCTACATTGCTCTTCAAAGCGTCAAAAATAGGGGCAGAATTCAATGTTCAATCTTTCACGTTCAGTCAAATGTGTATAATGTTACTGTCGTGGATTTTCAAGTCCCGCCACAGCATTCTCTTTTGGCTTCTTTTTTTTACTGTTCTGAAGTTCGTGCATAAAAAAGAATATATAGGAGTACGTGTCTGCTTAACTCCCATCCGATATTCTATAAGCGTACGGAGCGTATTTAATGGTTGATCGCCTCGCACAGATTGTTGGTTATCGGAACACCAAATTTTCTATTTCACCGAATCTAATCGGTTCGTGCATCACGACATGTCCCGACGAGTCCCGGCATGTCGCGCCCCTACGGCGCACACCACGAAATTAGGTTACGATCGACAGCACTAGGTTCGTTCAAAAATTTACATTTTTAAAAATTATTCTGTAAATTCGACGTTCAACTGACAGGTAGCTTTTTGGGAAACTTATGGAGCGTTTAAACTTTTGAAACGTTCGTTTCAAATTCAAGATAATCATATTTTTTCGTTTCAAAGTCAAGATCATATGTATTTCTTTTGATTACTTTATAAAAAAAACTTATTCATAGTAAATTTACGAGATATCTGATATATCAATAAAATCCTTTAAAATGAATGTGAAATGAATATGTTTTTAATTCAAATGGGCTTTAACAGCGTTCATGAATTAAATGCAGATGAGTATCGCCATTTGCATAATTGCCCCGGCGGCGTTCAGGGTGCGATCTATCAGGATAGGTTTCATTAAAAGAATACGTTTTGTGATTTATCAACAATCAGTCAACGAGTGTTAGTATAAGATACGTTTTGAATTTAAAGTGTAGAGTTAAATAAAATACTAGCCGCTGAGTTTATGTATTGTAGTTGTATTCTAGTTAGTTTTTTTTTTTTTATACTACTCAGGTAGCAAACAAGCATACGGCCCGCCTGATGGTAAGCGGTTACCGTAGCCTATGGACGCTTGCAACACCAGGGGAGTCACTCGCGCGTTGCCGACCCTGCAGAAATCTCTATATCAGTTATACATACAATATAGATAAAGTTCGCGAGCTGCTTTTATAAATACATCGATGTCATACAATTTTGTGAATGAATATCGAACTAACGAATATTGAGTAAAAAAATTATAACTCGAATATTAAGTAAAATTTTTTTTTCGTATTCATAAACAATAAAATGTGAAATTACTGAATTAAAAGGCGCAAATTATTATTAAATACTCGTCTATACCGATTTCTGATTTCATAGTTTTTTATGTTTTCTAATACTCTGGGGAAGGTCCTTATGGAAAAATATTTAAGAAAGTTGCGTAGAAAATTAAAGAAAACTTAACGGTACTAACGATTTACCATACTTTACGTATTATGCCTTTAGCACTTATCATATCGCTACCAGCTACCCAAAGAAATGCCTTTTTTATCACTTTATGCCCAACCTGTGTGAAGAAATGTCTGCAGGGTCGGCAATGCGCAAGAGATACCCCTGGTGTTGCAAACGTCCATAGGCTACGGTAACCGCTAACCATCAGGCGGGCTGTATGCTTGTTTGCGAACTCAGTTAAAAATCTTAAGTCAAGTCTCTTAACATAATAAGCTCATGAATAAAGTCATGGGATACTTTTCCCCTCCCCCTTTTTCCGCCTATTGGCCAACCCCAGCGCCTTATAACGATATCCAAACCATATCTTGTATAATTAGTCAACCGCATTTTCCAAGGTAGGGGACGAATTGCTTGACCTCACAAATCTGAAACTCAACCACAGCATCAAAGAACTCCATAATATACTAATTTGTTTAAAGCATACACGATCAATATAAGGGTACAAAGTGTAGCTTTTAAACCCATATCACAGCGAAGTTGACGCATTGAGACCTTAATTACAAGAAGGGGTCTCCCTCGCCCAGGACCAACGTTTGGGAGTCGTAACAATAAGTATTTGCCTACTTACCTGACAAAGGTTGGAAACTTTCCATATACACAATGATGCTGTGTTAGACAAGGATAGAACGTATAGCTTTCTTTTTCTTCATTGTAAAAATACGTTTTACAGACATTTCCCTTACTTTTCTGTCTCTCCCGAAACCATCGCAACTGACTAGTTAAATCTTTTTTAATACAAGCTTTTTATGGCGACTACTTTTTGTCCTCTGTACTTGCATTGTCATCCAATATACTAATGTATACCAAATTTCAGCTCAATCGGACACTGGGAGTAGGTCTTGCAAGATTCGATTACAGATAACAGGTGAAACTAAATAAAAGCTTGTAATTACTCCTTTTTAATCATATTTCAACTCGCAAATCTCAAGCGTGAGGGTTAAATACGATGATATTGTACAGGGTGGTGTCATATAGACCGTGAGTGACACAAAAATAGACAATTGACTGGCGTTTTGCTGTGAACGCCTTTTGTTCTTGCGGAGATTGCTCCTGCACATCCTTGCATAAAACTGTGGCTTTGTGGGATGCATTTGACGTTATATCACGTCGATGCATTGTACTTTGAGAGGAAAATTATTTTGTATAGTTCGCTTTTTATGAGTTTTTATAGCCAACTATAATTTTATTTATTTTTTCTAATACTTTCGCAGTCGCTTATGAATAGCCTGACTCTAATACAGATTGCATCTGAGAAAAACAAGCTTAGAATCATTAGATAACATTTACAAATTGCACTTATTTAATACAATATACAGGGTTATTCAATGTATTTAAAGAATGAAGCATTAGAGAGGGCTTTTAAAAGGCATATTGTAAAGAACCCATGTACAAAATTTCAAGGTTCCAGCCCCAGCTGTTAGGGTTGTGGGTTGATCAATCAATCAGTCAGGGCAGGATTTAGATACACTTTTTAATAAAATTTAATATAGGTATATCAGTTTTTTGATACTAAACATTCAACGATTTCTTTGATTTTTGGATATGATTTTATAAAAATACCCTATCATATGAGACCAGAGGGTGAACCACAAGCTCTTAAAACAAGGTTAAAATAACCTTATTTGACTTTTGTCTTTCTTTGACATCCGATAGGCGCTGTAAGTCAGATTCAGCAGCTAAGCTAACCCAAGAATAACTCGTAATTACTATCTATAATTACTGTAATACCATCATTCAAACATGCCGATAATTAAGAGTTCAGTTTTCAGTCAACAATTTTTTCCAACAGCCATGGCGTGAATTATTTAGCGAAAAATTCAAGAAATTTTCCACAGGTAGAGTTTTCGCTCCAATCTTAATTGCATTTTTCACAACCCTGCAGCGAGCACGCTGAGTAAATAACAGTATAAAGGTGAAATGTAATGTTTACAAATTTCGATTAAAATTAACTTTGGTATTTATTTATCAATGTTATGTGACAATTATACTAGTGTGACAAAAATAAAATATTCATAAGTTATTATACTGTCTATACTCATAATCATAAATCCATAGTTACGATTCGGGGGCCATATTTTTTTTATTCTCGGAAAGAACTAACCAGTTAAATACGAAATTAGAACGAACATGAGGTTTTTGAATGACATTAATTTTATGATTAGGTTCTTACCAAAGATTTTCATAGGGCATCGTGCCTCTACCCAGATGGATAGTCAGCCTTACTAAAGCATGACATTTAATATCACTCCGCTTGAGGGGCTCCTGAGCAAATCGCTCTCAGATCGTACTGCGCACGGCTGTCATCGCGTCATACTCGCTGTACTGATTAAATAAAAAATGCCAACTAGCATATTGAAATACTGTCACAACACTTATAAAAACCAATGAAAAACTAAAAAACTAACCTTCCATGTGTAAGTATTGCGAATTCGTCACTTTTAATTACCTAAACTTATTACTTTTAAATACTGTCAATTATGGCTTGTTTATTTCGTGTTCCCATAGAGGCGACTATCCTTCTGGACGTTTTAAATTCTTTGCGTTCTTACTAACAATATTTTAAAAAGCCCGCATAATTAAAACACAATAAAAATGTTATGATACCAAAAATCAATTAAAACGTAAATCCAACATTTTTTAATATTTTAAAGTAACAATGACTAAATATAGACCCTATCTATTTTTTATTGGTACCTATTTAATAAAATTTTCGTGAGCAAAAAGTATATAAACAAAAATCTTTTAGCAGTAAAAATTAATAGTTAATTAAGACGTGGATTGTCCTATTTCTTTTTTCATCTCGTTTATAATGCCCTACGAAGGTGCTTTTCATGTTCCCTTTCAGCTAATTACCTTCCCTGCGGAGAGGAGACGTGGCCACAAACTGAAACATTTTTCGTACCCCGCGGGAGATTTATTGATTAGAACAAACACAATCACCTGGAAATCAAGGGAGTGAAATACTGGCAACGCCCTGTTAACATTATATCCAACTAAAACATGTATAAAAAAATTTAATGTGAGTCTGTTTGCACATCAACAGCTCAACCAGTCGTGATGTTTTACACGCAAATAAATCTAGCATCTACCTTTGATCCCTAGATAACAAAAGGAGAACTTATGCGGGGAGAAAACTAGTTCAATATAAATTGAACAATATGAGCTTTGATTTTAATGTTAAGGCGGCCCTCTGTGGCCGGCGCAACTTCAACGCAAGCATAGTCTAAAAGCTTGTTGTTTCATCCAACGTAATGTTTGGCTGCGAAAAAAGAGAGACAGCATCAGAGCCGTCGGTTATCAGTCGGTAAATTCCGCTGATCACTCGCGGACGCTTCGCTAGGTCGTCATTCATGATTTAGCATTCATAAAACTTATTCCAGGAGTATAGTTCTTGTGAAAAAATCTTACAAGTTTGTGAAAAAAAGTTAGTTATTTAGAATCTCCAATACATTTGCAAGCCTGGTATCTAAATGTTTTCTTTACTTTTACAATTTATAGGTACATTAGATATGGCCAAAGTTCAGGCAAAAACGCTGTTTTTCGGAGGCTTTGACTGAATTTGTTTCACACTTTTTTTTAATTACGCCTAGATACACGGCTAGATATAGTGCACAAGATACTAATTTGTTCAAAACATCTAACGAAAAATGTTTAACAACGCCATAATAAGTACAGAGGTTTTGTATGAAAAGTATGACGGATTGAGTCCCCTTAACATCTTTTTTTGCAAAATACTCTAGCGCCTTACACAAGGCATTTTTCTACAAGCCTTTTTAAGAATTACGTTTGAACGTAGAGCCGCGGCACTCTCTGGTGTGTGGCCAAGTGAATGCCCGGCAATCACAATGGCTATATTAAGTGCAATTAACGTATATATTTATAACATCTAATGCCCGGTTTCAATAAACAAAAACAAATCGTTTTGCTTACCTATGGTAGGTTTTTTTATTGCCGAACTGGGCATATAGATAATTTCGTAAGATCATTTTATGTGATAGCTACTTCCATATGGGAGGGTCTGCTATGCAAAGCTTTGAGGTCTTTGCTTCATTATTAGTAAAGTCAGAGTCTTAATTTTAATATCTTCTCAGTTTAAGTGTATTCCGAACCGGTGGTAAATTCAACTGTATGTACCAATATAACGTTCATAAGTGCCTTACTAGGGCCTAAACTGAATAAATGACTTTTTGATTTTGATTTTGATTTTGAATAAATCTTAACCGTTACCGGTCCGTAAATTATTGAAACCGGGCCTAAGATCCACTAAGAGGCGGTAAGCGAGTTCAGAAATAAGTAAATTTCGTCAGGTACAAAGTGTCAAACTATTAAATAATTCAATTTTATACAGGAGCGCACTCTAACAAGGTATTCTAACTAATATTAAATATGAATAGTGTTTATAAACACAGCGGGAACGTCGACATGATATTCCACTTAAGTTCCTACATTTAACTTTATTTAAAGTGAACACTATACATAAGTTAGAGTACCCACCGCGTCACAGCTTCAAATTCGCTAAACAATTTGAATACTTGTTGTATTTAGAATAGAAATATGCTCTTATATTTATTCCGAGTCTATAAGTTTAAAACAGTTACTAATTAACCCTGACGTTGCTATAGTTTCGTCACAGACGTTTTCCAGACAGTGAAGTGTTGAAAAAGTGCAAATAAAATTATTTGCCTCTTCGTTAAGAAAAATCTTTGTATCTACCCTTTTTCAAGCATATTACGCGCACGGAGGTGTGAAATTTGGCATATTTAGTGTGTGGAGTGCAGCATATTTAAATTTAAACTCAACAATTTATTTACTACGGTTGAATTTCGTCCCATGGACGACTATATAAAATTGTATTGGTAGATATTTTTTTTATGGAGAATATAATTTAGAAATATTTTCAAATCACACATTATTAGGTTCAAAGAAACTTTAATTTCTCAAAAGAAGAGAGTCCACTTCATGAGCACTTAGAACATTTACTTAAATATATTCGACACATCCAGAAAAGATCTTAATAAAATAACGAAGTCAATCGTAAATATCGAACAGTTATGATATTCTCAAAAAGAAAATAAAAAAAATTCAATTATAAACCTAAATAATAGGAATGATTCCTGGTTAAAAACGTATTATTATAATTAACCCGTCAGTTAGATTATCAAACACTACTGGATACGTATTTTTTGCTTTACCAAATCATTAAAATTGACAAAGCACATCATAGTTCGGGACTGGGGGCTTGTGACGTCATATTAGAGTAATAACTGCATCATAACGTGACGTCACGCGGACCTTCAACACACGAAATCTTCGTATTTTTTTGTTGAATTGACAAAAGAAAAAAGTGTCTAATATTATTTGCTAATGTAAATGACGGACCAAATGTCTCAATCATCTAGCTTCTTATTATTTCTATCAAAGTTAAACTATTACATAAAACACTAAGCTGTCACCAAATAATTATAATTTATTTATTTATTACAAATAATAATATATCTTGGAGGGGATTTCTCCCCTATACAAAGCAAACGCAGTTAATCAGGTATAATAATATAATAAATAATATTTTGCTAGATACGTCATGCGGTACAATTAATATAGACAGATTCCTTTACATTTGAATTAGGTACCTATCATACATTGTACTCGTAATACTTTACTTAGATAACTTGCCAGTAGTTCAATTGTATATAAAACCCTTTAACAAAACCGACTTCAAAGTACACTAATAAGTAATCAATAATCCTGACCTGATGACAATGGGACCAAATGGGAAGTATACCTACCTACCCTTCCAAACAAAAAAACGAATTTTCCAAATCGTTTAATAAATGACGAAGTTATGACGCAACAAACAATAAAAAAACATACAACCGTATTGAATACATCAACCTTTTTTGAATTCGGTTAAAATATAGAATAAAATACAACTAAAACAAAACAGAACCTTACCCTACAGAACATATAACGAAAAAGTATTGCTATTTTTGATTAATTATTTTGTAATTAATCTAAAACACTAAAGAGTTTCCAAACAGTCAGCAATTAAAAGTATATCTGTAATGCACCGACACCGCAGAGCTCACTTCTATGGTAAATTGTTAATTGCACCCGCCATTGGACAAAAGCTCCGGTTTTAGTTTTAATTTCTTGAACCCAAGCGTAATTACTATAGTTAATGCTCGTATATTTGATGATTGAAATTCCTGAGACGTTTTTTTACACGGACAACTTACCCCTTACCAAGTCAAGTTTG
Source organism: Polyploca ridens (assembly GCA_951394255.1). NCBI lineage: Eukaryota > Metazoa > Arthropoda > Insecta > Lepidoptera > Drepanidae > Polyploca > Polyploca ridens. The sequence continues at coordinate 1,986,476 of OX596244.1, forward strand.
ATTTGTTAGTTACAAATAGTTTTTTATGTCAATAAAACTTGATTCTATAAAGGGGGAGTCAAAAGTTTTAATATATAATTAATTTGAAGTTTTTTTTCTCTCGCAATTACTTTCTTGCTTTGCAAGTGGAGCCCTCTTCCATACCTTTTTACCTCTAGATTTGAGCCCTGATTAGAACCTACGAAATACATCGGGGTCAGATTTCCTTTCTTAATTTTCACACATAACACTTTAAAAAGAAATAGACCCTATACAGGTCGTTGTTTTGGTCAGCAACGAGCGACTCAGGGTCGATAATATAAATGATACTGATGCTAAAAAAAATATAAAAAAAATACTTTATTTTTTTTTGAATACTAAAAATTAAAAAATTAAAATTTTGAAAATCATGTAATAAGCTAAAGTGTAGACATAATACTCAACGGGAGTACGAGGGAGTAAAGGGGTGGGGCGATGGCGGCTTGTGCCTAACTCTAGTCTGTGCACGTGCCTAGAAACCATACTTTGCGTTAATTTTATTTCAAATTGAATAAGGTATTTCTCAACATATTTACAGTATTTATTGGAATTAAGTCCATTTTTGGGGAATATATATTTTGTACTACCGCTCCTGGGTCGCTTGTCGCCGACCAAAACAACACCCTGTATATAGGGACACCAATGTATTTGAGGGAACATAATGTGATATAATCATTTTCTAGTGTAATACTAAGTTTTAAATCTGTGAAAACTATCAGATCACTAATAATTTCGATAACTGTAACAAACTTTCTCAGAAAATAAAGGCACACAAATAGGCTAGTTTACTTAAAAATCTATTTAGTAAAAAAATATTAGTATTTTTTCTTTTGTCAATTGAACAAAAAATACTAAGATACGATTTGTGGAAGTTCCGCGTGACGTCACGGTGTGGCACACTTTTTACAAGCTTTTATTTAACTTGCAATGTATGTATGTTCGGGTGGAATCTTGCAAGTCGAATTTCACCTACTTCCAGTGGTCGGATTGACTTGATATTTGGTATGCATTAGTATATTGGATGACAATGCAAGTACAGTCAGCAAAAAGTACAGTCACTCAAAAAAAGCTTGTATTAAAAAAAAAAATTTTAACAATGAACTTATTAGTAACTCTCGCCACTCCTGTCGCGCTTTATCTTAGTAAATTCTTAATGATTAGGTATTTTTTGATAATCTAAATAATTATATTTTTTTACCCAGGTAACATCCCTATTATTATCTAACGTGCATTTATAAGTCTTGCAACAGTACAGTTATGTACATAAACAACATTGATGTTTACGACTACATACCGTTGCAATTATTAACATACCTACATACCATTACATCGCCTAGGTACCTAATTAGCATACTACGGAGGGAACACGGCACGCCTCGTCTTGAGTGCGGCTTTTATGATTGTTTGTTTTCCTGTGCTGAGTAATAACGAGATTAATAACACCCTATAGATTGTGTGGTTGTACCTTAAATTCAAGCTGTTATTTGAGTGCCTGATATTCAAAGCGCATATATTTAAAACACTTTTTTTTGTCTCTATGGTCTCTCTATATAAATACATCCTGGGCCGTTCTTCACACACGGCTATCCGGCTATGGAAACCAGATAACTGATATATATTGCATATGTGCTTTTTTTAATGTAAATACATATTAATAATAATAAGAAAAAATTATTGCCAATCTAAAAAAAAACATCATAACTTAAGAATATCACTAATGCGAAAGTATGTATGTATGTTTGTTACTAAATCACGCTTCAACTACTGAACGGATTTGAATGAAATTTGGCACGCTAATAGAATATGTTCTGGATGGAAAGCAATATATTCCTCGGGTACACGGGTAAAACCGCGGGGCGCAATAGTAGAATAATAAAATCAGTCAAACAATCTAATCAGGAAAAGTGCTTTACTAATGACCAAAATTTACTAAGAAGCTTTTTATTCTAGTCACAAAAACCTCTCAATAATTGTGGTCTTCCATACATCAGAAATATAGTAGGCATCAATCATTTTCGATGGCTCATCAGCTGAAATACGGGCGAGTCGCTATAACATTATTGTTTCCCCCTGTTTCGTATTTGATATCAGTAAAACTGTGAGAGAAATTATTTGTATCTGGTCCCATATTGCCGTAAATGATCGATTCGTTTCATCTTACCGACCCGTGTCAAAATTCTATTATATATATTTGTGTCGTTCATTGAGGAAGAAATAAACAGGGTAAATGTTTCAAGCGGCCATGGATGGACAAATTAAAGTATAAGTATTAGCGAAAAATACTCAAAGGAGTCTGGAGGCCGATTTTGATAAGAATTAAAACTGCTACTTGGATATGTTATTTTTTATCTAGAATTACTACTATAATTTGATCCTTAAGAGACACTAGGGCATGGTGTATCACGTCCCCCGGATTGAAAGGGTAGCGGGGACAGACTACTGCCCAATCTCGGGGGACCGAGAGAGGAAGTTCGTATCCTCTATGCGGGGGTCATACGATCCGTAGCCCTTTACGGGGCGCCCGTATGGGCGAAAAGGCTGGCCATCCGACGCTGTAGAACGAAAGTATACAGCGTCCAGCGTAGGATGGCCCTACGGATCGTACGTGGATACCGCACAATATGCTTTGAAGCGGCAACTGTTCTGGCTCGCTTTACACCGCTAGACATCCTGGCGGATATGGATTCGAGGGCTTATAACCAGATTTGCATCATCCGCCAGAGTGGTGGAGGCGATCCAGAGAGGCGATCAGACGGAGGAGCGACATATCGCGGGGGACGAGCTATCTAAGCGCCACGCTTGGAGGGGTGAGCAGATACGCGTTCAACACGAGAGCCCGCCCCCTGTCTACAGCACAGGTGGCGACCACCGTGGGGTTTTAGCCGGTAAAAGTCCGGCATAACCTGGCCGCTCCCCCCCAGGGCGGTCGGGTATCCACGATAAAAAAAAAGGCATGGTGTATCACATGGGTGTGTGATATCTTCAAAATCAACGCGTTCGATTCCCAGCTACGATAATTTATTTATTTAAATCCAAATATACAATTTTAGTTTTTATCAAAATCGGCATCAAGCATGAGCATTTTTCGCTATCCCCTATATTTTAGGATTTGGCCATCCATTTTCACCTGTATACAGACAGACGTCAGAACACAGACAGTCAAAATCTATGTAGTGTATGATCCAGAGTAACGAGTGCAATGAACGATGTGCGTTGAGTTGTTTACGCGTGATTTGAATAAAGAAGACTAATTTTGTGCAACGTAAATTACGTTCGTCTAGCCTCTTCACGACAAAGTACCCTTACCACCATGCTATGGTTTCCTTACGATGTTTTTCTTCACCGAAAGCTCAGGCTCAATGTAGGATTCGAACCCGGGACCTTCATCTTGGTATCCGACGTCACTACCACTGAGCCTTAAAATATATACCTCAGATTACAGAATAAAAGGCAGATGGAGCGTGCGGAACATGAAAGTTTAGCCAAAAAAGCAAATAAATACAAACTCAAAATCAGATACCTGTTATTCGCATTTGAACTTGTATTTGCTTTGTTCAAATAAAGTTTATTAAAAAATAAGAGTTTTTTTGTTTGTATTTGCTTTTTGGTTTCACTTTCGTGTTCCGCGCGCTCCATCTGCCATATGTTCCGTAATCTGAGATATTTACTATCAAAATGGTTTCATGTATTTTTAGGGAAAACAGCACGTTCCATTAAATCAGAGATACCCTTTAAATTACCCCACCTATATCATTAGGTTTATTACTTCGGATGCTTGTTAACTGAATTAATTTACAGTTAACCAGATTTGTTAATTTCAGTATCAATTTTAGAGTAACCAAGTAGTTGAGTTGGTAACAACAAACACATTTGGGGTTGGATTACGAAGCCTGCTTTACTCGATATTTAACATCCTTATTTCTTTACAATAAGGTTCATCTATATTATTTTATATAATTGGACTGTTTTACAAAAACCTTAAACCGACTTCAAAGTACACTAAGAAGTAATCAAATCCTGATCTGATGACAATGGGACCAAACGGGAAGCGTACCCTTTCAAATAAAAAAAGAATTTTCCAAATCGGTTAGTAAATGACGGAGTTATGAGGTAACAAACATAAAAAAAAAAAAAAAAAAAAATACATTCGAATTGAGAACCTCCTCCTTTTTTTGAAGTCGGTTAAAAAACCCATAGATTTTACACATAAACCTTATTGGTGACACAATAAGGATAATTTTGCTATGACAATCTTAAACTTCAAATAGTGATTAACCTGGTGATTATAGTACTTTAAAATGATGCAATGCAGAATTTGTAAAACTTAAATATTAAAAGTTGGCGCAGTTGGTAAAGATTCACTTTACGCGCCGCAGGTCGTGGGTTCGATTCCCACACAGGGACATGCATTTGTGTTCACATATCTGTATTTCCTGATTTGGGTGTAATTATGTATATTAAGTTTGTATATACAAACAAAAAGTAGTATATGTATGTTATATCAGTTATCTGGTTTCCATAGTACAAGCTCTGCTTAGTTTGGGAAGATGACCGTGTGTGAGGCATGTCCCAGGAGGATTTTATTTTATTTAATATTGTGTATATTTAGACATATACATACAGAGACAGACATAAAAAAGGGAGAGAGAATGATGCAGCAATAAAATTGCGTTGTGTCGGCAACATTAAAGACATTACGATGTGTCGTTAGAGGCATAATAAGTATTGTTTTAGTGCCTACTTCATGGTTATATTGTACGTTTCTATACATAATCTTATGTAAGACATTGTATTTTAAACCCTATTTTAATATAAATAAACATGTTGTATTATCTGAAACAATTTAAAACAAATCTTAATATCACATACAGGTGTCCCAATACTCAACGTCAAGTCCATACCGGGCGAAAGACTAATCTATACCAGCTCTGGTAAGCAAGACAAAAAAATCCATGTCACGTAGTTAATTGATAAAATTAAGGCGATGATAGCTCAGTGGTAGTGACGTCGGATACCGGGACGAAGGTCCCGGGTTCAAATCCTACAATAAGCTTGAGCTTTCGGTGAAGAAAAACATCGTGAGGAGACCATAGCATGGAGGGTACTTTGTAGTATTCGCCTGGCTGGCTACCACCCTCAAGTTGAAAATCTGTCGCCAAGCACCTTTCGGTGTGTTCCGATAGCTGCACTTGAGAGCCAGTTCCTTCTAGGCTTTGTGTGCTTACCACCTTCGGCCGCATCATCACTTACCATGGTGAGATTGCGGTCAAACACAGGCCTATAAAAGTAAAAAAAAAGCCATATTTTTTTTATTTAGATTGTTTAAACTAACTTTTTCAGTGAAGAAAAAATGATCACTACTTCTTTGTTCCAATCTAAGATTAGAAAATTAATATTTCCATACAACATTAACGTAACCTTACATTCTGGATATAAGTAAAACTTCTCGCAAATATATACATTTCAACTTACTGAACAACAACAATGTCACACAATCTCAATATGGTTCTATGCCATGATGAACACTGCTACTAAGTACGTACTTGTTTCCAGAGTTTCAGCCTCATGAGCTACTTGCAAAGTACCTCATCACCGTATTAGGGCTTTCTCATGATGATTTCGTTCACCAAATCCAATGCCATTGCAGGATATCAAACTACAATCATTAACTATTCCCAATTCACTCACCTTCGCTAATAAGGCTTTTGTACTACGCAAAAGTAAACGCGTTTTTTTACTACGTTACACACACCATATAGTCACCAAATCATAGCTAAAGGTAAGCCAACGAGACGAGATAAATAATGTAAACAAACTTTCAATTTTAATTTAAGGTAATTATGTTGACAGCTGCTTTACCGACCGCTTTCTTGTACCACGAATCACACAACGACAGCTGTCGTCGACCAACTGACGTCATTATTGCATGCGAGAGATAATTATCGCTCGCTATCGTAATGCAACTCAGTAGAGGTCGGTTGTTTACATATTTTATCTCCTCTCGTTGGCTTTAGTATATTTTATTTAAAACTCCGTCGAGCAAGAAGTCACCAGCTTTTCGGCGCAACCGGGGACCCGACAACAAATTATTCCACCTCACATTTCTAGGCTAGAAGCTAGATACACAAACCCAGCAGGCCCCTTAATCTAGTAGCTCCACCAATGTCACCATTTGCATTTTATTGCCAAAGTTTCTGGCCGCAGAACGCCCATTTTTATGGTAAACTTATTCAAATGCATGTGACGTCATAAATTTGGAAAGGGGTACCATGCACGGCAGGCACTGAGAAAGTTTTCGAATACCGAACGAGCATTGGAAGAATACATCTCAACGGACGAATTTTATTTGGTCCGTAGTCATATGAAATTTTGTAAAATCTCTACTCTTAAAATGTATCGGATTGTCGATATCGAAATGTATCGATATTTGACGGGCCAGTTGGCGCAGTTGGTTAAGGTTCACCTTACGCGCCGCAGGTCGTGGGTTCGATTCCCACACAGGACATACATTTCTGTGCATGAACATGTCTGTATGTCCTGAGTCTGGGTGTAATTATGTATATTAAGTATGTATTTACAAACAAAAAGTAGTATATGTATTATATCAGTTATCTGGTTTCCATATTACAAGCTCTGCTTAGTTTGGGATCAGATGACCGTGTGTGAGGAATGTCCCAGGATATTTATTTATTTATTTATCTTGTTCATACATTGTTCGGACCGTATTACCAAGCCTCCGCTGTCCGTTCGTCCGTCCGTTCGTCTGTCTGTCAGTGGGTATATATATCATGAACTGTAATGGGCAAACAGTCGAAATTTTCACAGAATATGTATTTCTAGTGCCGATATAACAACAAATGAATAGAATTAAAAATGAAAGGTCGGTTTTTTATTTGAGTCGTCGTACTTTATATTTGATCCTAAATCTTTAAAACTTTAAACTGATTAAATTTATAACTGATTATTTTTTAATCATAAGATTGATTAGGTACTAATTAGAAACTCGATTAAACGAAAAATTATTTGGAAGTTTGTCAGAAACACGAAATCGAGCGAAGGTATGATAACCAAGCGTACCTTTCAAGTCATAAAATAATCAGTGAAACTTTTTAATTAAAAACAAGTTGTTCAACCGAACCATGGAACAATAAAAACGAGTGGAAATGCGAAGTGTCAAAATATGTATCAGAACCGCTGTCGCCAAATTTCACACAAAGAAATAGATACTCACATATTGCACACCAATAAACAATTAATTTGATTAGTCGTTTCTAGTTTAGACAATATTAGCTCAAGTCACAATATCGTACATTCAAAAATATATCTTCACTCTCTAATTATAAAATTTATTTTGCTATAGCGTAGAAAGAATATACAACGTTTTGTAATCTACAAACAATCTATATTCAATTGAACGATCGAGTTCCGCTATCGCCCCCTAGATGGCGCTATTCTCAGTGGACGCAATTATTATCTTAATGTACTTTAACATAAGGTTGATAATTGCGTCATACTTCGATATATTCTGCCACTCAACCAGTGCGGTGACACATTGAATAACATTATCGATACTGATCGATACTTTGGGCCCAATTCACATAAATATTTTACCAAAAATGAAACTTGAACGAATCAAGAAAGAACTTACAAACCCATTTTTATGGATTTTTTTTAGTTGTTGTTTAAATAAATATTTATGTTAGTAGACTAAATAAGTTTCGTTCAACCTTCGGCCACATTCAGAATTTTTATTGTGTAACTGTAATTAGACTACTTGCAATGTATGTGTGTAACTATGTTCGGGTGGAATCTTGCAAGTCGAATTTCACTCACTTCCAGTGGTCGGATGGACTTGATATGTGGTATACATTAGTATATTGGATGAAAATGCAAGTACAGTCAACAAAAAGTACAGTCACTAAAAAAAGCTTGTATTCAAAATGTTTTTGTTATCAAAACCTTTTATTTATTATGAGAATTGGGCCCCTCATCACGCTTATTGCTTGGCGGGCAAAAATAGTTTGAGGATGTGAGTGGAGGTAATATTATAAAGTGGGGGGAAAAGGCAAAATAAACGAATAAGTTTAAATAATAGACATTTATTAATTTACTAAAATTCACTTTAGATATAGTATAGATATTTTTTATACCTATTATTTTTCAATCATTCATAATTCATTCATAGACACAGATGTTGCCAACTACATTTCAAGTATTCGGTCGGGCCAACTGTTCCGGACGTACACTGTTTTTTTTTTTAATTTAATTATGTTAAATGTTTTTACTGTAAATTATTATTATTTTAAATGTTTAAATGTTTCAATTATTAATTGTTATTCTTTTTTATCTACTTTCATTCTTACTAATTCTTATTCATTGTTTTCAATTTTATTTTATTTTAGTTACGTTGTTCGTGACCGTCACCTATGGCAGCGACTGAAAATCAGTGCTGTAGCCCTGTACTTGTACTGGGCTTGCAGTCTACAACTGAGTCGCTGTCCACTTTTGATGGCACACAACACAACTTATTATTACTACCTAATACTATTTATTTTCCAAATACTGTTTTATGTGTATGTAATTGTGTTGTATAATAAATGTATTTTCTTTCATTCTTCTTTCTGTAATCTGCTTGATTGTGAAAAACGTTTAACATAATCTCTACATAGTAAAATCAATATCAAAAAGCCATTTATTCAGTTTAGGCCCTGGTAAGGCACTTATGAACGTTATACAGGTCGTTGTTTTGGTCAGCAACGAGCGACTCAGGGTCGATAATACAAATGATACTGGTGCTAAAAAAATATAAAAAAATACTTATTTTTTTTTAAATAATAAGAATAAAAAAAAACAAATTGAAAATCATGTAATAAGCTAAAGTGTAGACATAATACTCAACGGGAGTACGAGGGAGTGAAGGGGTGGGGCGATAGCGGCTTGCGCCTAGCTCTAGTCTGTGCACGTGCCTAGTAACCATACTTTGCGGTAATTTTATTTCAAATTGAATAAGGTATTTCTCAACATATTTACAGTATTTAACGGAATTAAGTAAATTTTTGGGGAATATATATTTTGTACTACCGCTCCTGGGTCGCTTGTCGCCGACCAAAACAACAACCTGTATACAGTTAAATTTACCACCGGTAATTGAATAAAATTATTACAATAAGTATAAAATGAAGTCGCCATCCGCGTCTGTCTCATAATCAAAAGTCATCTATTATACATTATAAGTACAAATTACTATTCTTACGAACATACATAATTTATTTATTTATAAGGACAGCCAACTTAACATACACTAAAGAAAAGAATACAATGGTCACAAACAATACTCAAAGCTAAGTGCTATTTTAATTATAGGATATCACAACATGGTAAAATACAAAAAGACATGTAAATATTATAAACTTAAAGTTTGTTAACACGTTTGAGAAGGTCAATGTTATGGTTATTCCGATACATGGTGTTATACTGACTTTAAAGTCGATTTAAAGAAGCATGCTGACCCAGGTTAGTTTTAGAACATTTTAATATTTTCAAAAATATACTGTGAGGGCAAAGTTAATATATTAATTTCCGGAAACATATTTCGTAGAGACTCGCGAGAACCCAAACAGTAGATAGCGTGAATTGGCCTTTTTTGTAATACAAAAATGTATTCCAAATCTGCGGCATACCCCCACAACAAAACACCGTAAGACATTAGACTATGAAAATATGCAAAATATATTGATCTGGCTGTATATGTCTTTCAGTTGCCTTATTTTTGTGACTGAAAAAGTAGCAGAGATTAACTTAAGGTTACCAGGTGAGCACCTCGCTGCAATCTACAATCTATGGTCAGACCAAGAAAAACTACTTATACCATTTTTTCACCCAATCTCACTTCATTTATAATAAATATTTAGCTTCAATGCCTACCCTCTCACTCCACCATCAGACTCTAAAAACCATATATGGCCAAAATGCACCCTAGGATACGTTGCTCTGCTATGGGGTTCTAGTGCCTACCCTCCGACTCCATCATCAGACCCTGAAAGCCATACTTGGTCAAAGTTAATATCACGACAATTCCAACAACCCCAAACACGGCTAGGATATGATGCTCCACTATGGAGTTCCAGTGCTTACAATTCTACTCCATCATCAGACCCTGAAAACCATATGTGGTTAAAGTGTATCTTACGACAATTCCAACAAGCACAAACACGGCAAGGAAACGTTGCTCCACTATGGAGTTCCAGTACCTACCCTTCTACTCCATCATCAAACCCTGAAAACTATATATGGTCAAAGTTCATCTCGTGACAATAACTAATAATAATAATTCCAACAACCTCAAACACGGCTAGGATACGATGCTCCACTATGGAGTACCAGTGCTTACAATCCTACTCCATCATCAGACCCTGAAAACCATATATGGCCAAAGTTCATCTTACGACAATTTCAACAAGCCCAAACACGGCTAGGAAACGTTGCTGCATTATGGAGTTCCAGTACCTACCCTCCTACTCCATCATCAGACCCTGAAAACTATATATGGTCAAAGTTCATCTCGTGACAATTCCAACAACCTCAAACATGGCTAGGATACGTTGCTCCGTTATGAAAATCCAGTGCCTACCCTCCTACTCCATCATCAGACCCTGAAAACCCTATACGGTCAAAATACATCTCAAGACGATTCCAAAAAGTCCAAACACGGCTAACATACGTTATTTCGTTATCGAGTTCCATTGGCTACCTTCCGGATCCATCATCAGATCAGCTCGATGGTACCAAATTATTGTATTGTCATCGGTACTTGATAGATAAGTGTGCAAAGTTTCAGTTTAATCAGACTTGTGGAAGTCGATGAAAATTACGTTTAAAAATTCCATTACATGCATACATACATACATACATACAGGTGAAGCTAATAAAAGCGTGTTAAAAAAAATGACACGCTAAATGTGACAATATGCAGTCTATTAAATTTTGCTCATATTTTGTTCCAAATATTCATGTCGATAAAACCAGCATCCAATCAACCTGACTACATCACTAATTGAATAGCGAAGAACTTTCGAGAATAAAATAGATGATGACATTAAACCAAAATAAACTTTAATTTCTAAGTGATAAGGTTGATTTTAGCTTGAATTTCTATTAATTTAATAGTGAATTGAAATAATTAAATTTTTATTGATTATGTATTAAATTGTACTTACCGATGGTACGAAACACCTCCATTATTAAGATTTTTTCTCCTACTATCATTCTTGCACTCCAAAATTGAGCAATACGGCATATTTATGGAAATCAAAGAATGTGACGGACTACCGACAAGACATAGTGGTTAGATACGACTGGGATCAAATATGCGTTGATTAAGCGTAACAACGCTTAATAGTGGCGACACGAGTCACGCCTACTTCGCACTTCCACTTGTTTTTATTATTCCGTGGTTGAGTGCAGATATAAAACTGTATTGATTTAGTTATATTTAGTTTGCCATAAGCGGTCAACTGAAATGTTAGAGCAGGCTAAGATTGCATGATATCATCCTAACAGATCCTAGACTCAATAGTTCAGCACCCCAAAGAATGACACATAAATATTTCCTACGCAGATAATGTGTCGACAATCGAAGAGAACCCCATCAAACACTACGTGAGCAATAAAGTGTAGTCTTCGTGCATCACCCATTCAATTAAAGCTGCCAAACAAGCAAATTTTATTCACGCGGTTTGTGATCGATGACATTGAAAGACATTTAAAGTATTTTAGAAAGAATATATCCCACCAAAAACATTTTTATGTAAAATGTTGCCAAGACATATGGCTCGCACTGTTAAAAACTTATCAGAGGCCTTAGCACGAAAATCTATCGCAAGCGTAACGTATTCGTATCGAGAGAGTTAACTCAAAGGGGTTAGAACCTTTGTGGCATAGCTAGCCGCCGCCATTTTAGTTTTTTTTCAATGTCGCGGCGCACGATGTAACTGGTATATATGGGTAGAGGACACTTATACAAACAAAAAATGTTAATCAATATGGTGGCCTAAAGTGTCACGTTTCCGAGATATTTGGAGGTAAAGATCGCCATATGAGAATTACGACAATCATTAAAAATTAACTTATTACGTGTTTATATGCATTCGATTGTATTCAAATAATAGTTCCCAGGTTGATTTATAATTTTTTTAGTAGAGAGTTAAACTAGGAGCATGAAAAACAATATTTTTAATTACTTACCTACTAAACAGCATCGTAATAATCGCTATGAACTACGAATTATGATATACGAAACTATGAATTCGTCTACTTTGACACAATGTTGTCAAAGTATCTCGGATCGTGACTTGTTTTCCATCTTGTCATTATTATACAAACAAAAATGACAATACTTGTCCTAAAATCTCATGTTACCAAGTTAATTGGAACTAAAGATCGCTAAGTAATGCTCCCTGGGCACCAAAATTGCAATAGCGACGTAATAGTACATTATGATACATGTGTGCAAAGTTGGTTATCGAGGTTGGTGGTACTCGAGGCGTATTAAGCGCGTGAGCCGTAGGCGAACGCAATAAGTGAGCCGAGAGTGTAATAATCAATGCATACGCGTGTCATACGACGTTTTTCAACACACTTGCGAGGAAAAAACAGACATATATTTTTTTAAGTAGATTTTATGATAATAATCAAATCAACACAATTGGAACGTTTACAAATATGGCACGCAAGGTTTTTTTGACAGCGGTGAGCTGTCAAACTATTTTACCCGTTTAAATTAAGAATGCTTGGTCTACACATATCACTTGCAGTGAGGTACAAACTTATCATAATCGGGATTATACCTTCATAAAACTGTGCGGTAATGTAAAGTAAAAAGCACAAATGGGTAATAAATAAGCTGCATTAAGAAACTAAAAGCGGTGCAATAAATGTTATGTTTACGAGCAAGTGTGTTGAAAATAAATAAAAAAACCCGGTCCCGCGGCCGGTTCGACCCGACCTAATAAAACTTCCACCTAAATGAAAGTCCCGTCTTCATCAAAGAATGCTCATGTGCACACAATGCCCAATAAGGGCGATAGATCAGACCCGATGAATTACAGGCCTATTGCCATCACCTCCCATTCTCTCCAATGTCATGGAGCAAGTGATCAACACGCAGCTCCTGAGATACCTAGAGGATCACGATCTGTTGAGTGACCGACAATATGGCTTCCACCATAGTCGCTTGGCTGGTGACCTTCTAGTGTATCTCTATGTGATGTGTCTATGTATACACTAGGTCACCAGCCGAGTGGTCACTCGCCATCGAGAGTCAAGGTGGCGAAGGCGTTCGATCGGGTCTGGCAGTGGGGTCTTCTAACGAAGTTACCAGCATATGGGTTTTCCGAGGGACTATGCAAATGGGTCGCCAATTTTTTGTCCAGTAGATGCATACGACCTGAGAGACATAAACGCTGGCGTCCCGCAAGGGTCTGTACTGTCCCAAACACTATTCCTGCTGCATATCAATGAAATGCTGTCTATTGACGGCATTCATTGTATAGAGAACGCTCATTGCAAATATTCTGAAATCGAGAGCACACTAACTATTGTCTCCGATTACGGTTGACTAAACCTAGTCCATTTCCAAGTCTGCGCGTTCACCGCTAAGAAAACCCCATTTGCTGTGACTTCACAATTCCAGAACACGAACATTAGTGAAAGCATCGGGATCCTCGGCATCGACATTTCTAACGACGTCAATAGGCCGTCTAGAAGACAAGGTTAAGCTAGCATCCAAAAAAACTGGAAGTGCTCAACAGAGCGACGCAGTACTTAACATCGGGACAAAGGCTGCAACTTTACAAGTCGCAAGTCCGGCCTTATATGGAGTACTGCTCTTTCCTGGATACCAGTTTGGGCCTTTAGACAGCTCCCCAGCTCACAACCGGCTTAGGGCCCCTCAATCTGAGGAGAGATTTTGCATCCTTATGTGTGTTCTACCGCTTGTACAACGGACAGTGTTCTGTAGAATTGTTTAACCTGAGGCCCACGGCTACCTTCTACCATCGCAAGTCTCGCCATTGACGGGGAGTCCATCCTCACACATTGGAACCAAAATAGTTTCGAACTATGCGGTCTGAAAGGAGCTTTCTTCCGCCGACGCTTAGACTATGGAATGAGCTCCCGCCGTGGTTTTCCCAACGGAGCGTGGGGTTCCTTAAAAAAGATGTGAAGATATTTCTGTAGGCTCGGCAACGCGCGAGTGATACCCCTGGTGTTGCAATCGTCCATAGGCTACGGTAAGCGCTTACCGCTAAGGCGCGCCGTATATATGTTTGTTTGCTACCTATGTAGTTTAAAAAAATCCTTTTATTTAAAGGTTTGAGGTCACGGCTTGTTTCTATTATGTGTATTATTTTATTTTTAAAACCGTGATGAAATAATTATTTAACCACAGTTTATTGCTTAAAAATAATAACATAAATTGTACTTAATCAACTTTAAACTATTGTCATTCTTCTCATATTATTTATACATCGATATTCCAAAATCTCGGTAACATTATATTTAAAGACAAGTATTGTCATTTTTGTTTAATAACGGAGACATGGAAAACAAGTTAACCACTACGATCCGAGCTACTTGACAACATTGTGTTTCATTGCGAATATAGCGATGCGGTTTAGTAGGTAACCAATTAATGAATATTGTTTTTTCGTGCTATTTGTTTTGCTATATTCTAATAAAAAGTTAAATCAACCTGGGAACTATTATTTGAATACAATCTAATGCATATAAACACGTAATAAGTACATTTTTAATGATTGTCGTTATTCTCATATGGCGATGTTTACCTCCAAATATCTCGGAAACGTGACACTTTAGGTCACCATATTGCTTAACATTTTTTGTTTGTATAAGTGTCCTCTATCCAAATATACTACTAACACCGTGCGCCGCCACATTGAAAAAAAATCAAAATGGCGGCGGGTGGCTATGCCAGCTCCCATACAAAAAAGTTCGTACCCCTTTGTATGGGAATGTGTCATTCGAATGCCGCCAAACGTTGAAATCGGTAGCACGAACAACTACGTTAACCTCACGTCACACTACGTAAACGTGGTTTGGTATATAATTTAAAATTGGAACTAATTCTGACGTATGGTATCGTCTACTCGCAAGCCAGCTAACGTAGACTTTGTCACCGTATTTTTTTCAGTGAGAGCGTTACGTGAACTCGTCGCATCTTAGGTAGGTATTTGCAATATTTCGAATGTGTTATTTTTTTGAAGCATTAAGATTTTTAGTTTGTATTTCTTTATTTATAATCTTATAACTAAATATGGTGATCATTTAATTAGAATAACATAATTTTATTTAATATAGTATTTATGTTAGTTTTAACCAGTGGCGTGCATTCCATATAGGCAAATAAGCAATGCTTACCTCATAAGATTCAATAATATGATATATTGATTCAATTAAATTACATAATCATTTTAAATAAAATTTCTAACCTAACATTCAATACAAAATTTCAAACTTTGTCGCGCAGGCACTCGCGAGTTCGTGTAACAAATTCACGCACACTAAAACGATTTCGGCATATGCATACACGCACACACACTTCTTTAGGATAATACGACGAAAGCATAAATCACGTTTTTACTATGCGTAGCACACTGACGTTTGACATTCGCGATTTATGGACCAAAAGTAACCATACCTACTCTGTTGTGACACTAGTAACCCAGCCAAATTAAAAAAACTACAGTTTACCAACGTTAGAGCAAATCAAATATAACTTCGCAATTTATTTGTATTGTTTTGTTTATGGTTTGGCTGGCATTGCATAGGGTTACCGTACTTTGACAAAAATTATCGATATATTCAAATCGAAGTGACTGATATCGATTAAAAAAATATATACAAGGTCGATCCTTAGAAAATCAATATTTATATTTTATATTATATTATGATATAAAATATTATTTCTTAGTTAATTAGTAGCAAAAAATATTTTTTAAAATGCACTGTTCATTAGGTCACTAATAATAAACACATCGGCATTGATGAGAGAGAAAGAGAGTAACTTGTGCTAATTTATTCAAAAATACTTTAATATTTAACATAATGCTGCAAAAAATAATCGATTCGAAAATTCGAAATGGAATATTATGGTCTCGTTAAAATCGATTTCCGATCTTTTAAATTCGTGGCGATCTTAAGATCGATCCGTATCTCCAAAGACGATTTAAAAGATCGAATATTGATTAAAAATCGATCGATTTAACCAAGGCTGGAAACACTAGTTTGGCTTTTTTTTAAATATTTGTTCATGACCATGGACACAAAGTCCTTCAGTCGCATACATTTTATTTATAATATCACTTTCATATACCTAGTCCGCACATTAACTTTTACATAGTCCGCATTATCAAATTATCAGTCACCGTTCAGTCGTGTTTTAGTAAAATGGTGGTCACTGTACTAAAACTTTTCACGAACTTTTTGAGACAACTTGTAAAATCAAGATACACATAATTCATTTCATTTCACTAGTGCACGTGGATTGATCTTTATTGGATAAAATACCACCGATAATATACAATAAAACTCTCCTAGTACTTGATTGCCTACCTCCTCCGAAAACCAATGCACGCCACTGGTTTTAACTAAAACAAATTCAATTGGGGAGCCTCATGTATTGTTTGACTACTATCCGACATTTTTAATTTTTAGGCGAGAATCGAACCCATTGATTCTGAAACATCCTATATATACTTAATTATACTAAGTGTATAAATGTTAGGGGATGTCGATAGTTCAAGTTGAGCCACTCTTTATATGAAATCCCCTAAAACTGCTAAAACACAAATCTAGAAATGAAATTCGTCGAATTTATTTCTAACGGAGTCACAAGACTCATCCTATTCGTCTTGTTATGTTCTAAATTCAAACCTGTAAACTTGTGAACTCTTTGCTGTATACGTTCAAAAATATTTCCACATTCATCACATTTCAATGGTGAAAAAGAAAACATTTATTTGGGAATTATGATGTAATACCTTATATCGTTAGCAAATAATATAAGATAAGATGATTATTTCATTTAGTTTATGTTATTGGAAATAAATATTTTAATATTGTGTACCAATAAAATCAAAAATGTATGTTTCAAAATTTCTAGACGAATTTAACGTAGCTCGCAAGCTAGGTTTCGAGTAGACGATAGAACTTCTGTCAAAAATGACATCTACTCGATACGATGACGCTACGAAGGCGATACGAAAGTGGTTCGTGCTAAGGCTACAGATCTCATGTAGAGCCAAGCTTATAACTCTACATGCACTTACTCTACAAGCCCTAACTTCACAAACTCTACACCTTAGTCAAAATATGTGGCTTGGCCGTTTCGCTACCGTCACATGGGAGTAAGGTGAAAAATGTATTCACTGTTCATAACTTTTTTGTTATTCAATAGTTCTTATAAAACCATTGTCAGAAAGCCAGAAAGGAAGGATACGTATATAAACGGCTTTCAGAAAAGGACGAATCTTGTTTTAAATCATGAAACTTATGTATATCATTTTCTAATTGTACGTACACACCTGATTCATCAGATTTGTACCCAAAGTCATTGGGTTGTTTTTTAGATGCGATTCGTACTTCGTCTAGTATAATCCGCCGCAGCGGGGTCATCAGTGTCAGCGGGCATTGTCTGAAAACAAACATGTTTTATTATAGGCATGGTTTAAAGCAGAAGATAGGTTTGGTGGCAACAAGTAGGTAGACGGTCCAGCTGATGGTAAGCAGGGAATTTCCCTGGTATTGGAAATGTCAATCTATTTACGTCAAAAATGTCCACTGCTGAACGACTGCTAGAACTCCCGTATCACAAATGGTGTTGAGGCCTTGACTTAAAAAAATAAACCATTACATTCATCCAATCAGGGGCTCTATCGCGTATCTTTGGTGGTAATCGTGACGAACACCATTAATTAATTTCATCCAATCAGGACCCACCAGTGGTCTTAGTCGTACCGCGTCTTTGGATGAAATCATTAATGGTGTTTGTTAATATTACCAGTATTACTACCAATGATACGCGATAGCGCGGCAGTAATCGATACAGTTGGCGACCAATCAACACGGTGACATACACATAGTACGGGGTCAATTCTACGGCAACACACGTGGCCTAGTTACACATCGATTTGATATCAATAAACAATATCCCTCCCACCAAAAGCATTTTCATGTAAAATGTCGCCAAGACGAGACCGATATGGCTCGCACTCTCAAAAAGCTATCAGATCTCATCTAGAGCCAAGCTTATAACTCTACATGCCGTAGCATTTCACTATTTTTTGTAAGTTGCTTTTGACAATATTTTTTAATTTATTCAAAAAAAGTCTGGAATATTTTATTATTTATAACAAGAAGTCAATTTTCAGACCTCTAGTAGCAAAGTTTGCGAAACCCTCATACAAACTTCCATACCCTAGTTTAAGGGGTTGAGAAGTAAAAGTTAAAATCTTTTGAATTAGTTTGTTGTTTGTGTACTACTATATACTAGCTTACATACCAAATTTCAGATTTCTAGGACTTCAGGAAGAACCTATTAGAATGTTGATGATCATCAGTGAGTCAATGACGAAATCGGGGTTTTTTAGATATCAATAAAATCGCAAGTATAAGAGCTATGCTATTTAAACTTTATTATTTAAGTCCACTATTGACATCATATCCCGAGAATTTTATTTATCTGGTACTAGCTGCCCGGCGCAACTTCGTTTGCGTAATATCCTACCCTATAACCTAACCTACCCTAAGCCACCCTACCGTTAAGTTTTCTTAAATTTTCTAAGTTTCTGCGCAATTTTCTTAATATTTGTTTCCGTAAGAACCTTGTACAGAGTATTAGAAAACTACAAAAAAAAAATAAGCCAAATCGGTCAAGCCGTTTTCATGTTATGTCGTGACAACGGAAAACGGGTTTCATTTTTAGATATATAGATAATCCAAACGCAAGTTATGAGAGTTCAAAAAAACGACGAAGCGCTTCGAGAAAAGGTTGGTAGTGCCCTTGCACTTTTCTTGGCTGTCATGGCGGGGGGCACTACCGTGCACACAGATACTGTCACGTTAGGTCATTCGACTGGTGGACTGCAATCTAAAGATAATGAAACACAACAATAACATCGACTCGCGAGTGTGACAATATGATATCGTTATCACAATATTTGCTTATTTTTAAGCAAATCAGACTTCACTTGACAGAATAATGAAATAAAGTCAGCAGCAGCATTTTAAGCACGTCGGTAGATGGTTAACCTAATTGGTACTGTCACCGGGGCCTATGGACTATGCTTTGCCAAACATTATTTTTGTCATTATAGGAGATATAATAAGTATTCTGTGAAATTTCAACAAGCCATAGCCAGCTAGCAGCGTAGGCTTAGTAATAGAGCCTCGTTGGACACCCTTTGGATACGAAACCTGCACGACCAACGCGTATTTTATATTGACGATACGATGGTCTTCGCTAGCTTTAACATTTACCGGTCTTTATATAATCTAAGTCAGATTGTAACAACTTTACCTTAAAATTCAGATATAATTTAATTCATTCAAACTGTGCATTCAAATAAGATATTCTAATGCCACAAATATTGCGTCTAATCTAGTACTTCCATCTAACTAAAGAGGACAACACAGTTCTATATCAGATCAATAAATACAGTAGAGTAAACAAACAGTGCGGTCATTCACATATTCTATATAAACCGAACATGTGCTAGTATCCCTCGGTTTTCATAGCTTGTGTTAAAATCCGGACGTGAACGTCTATCTGTCTGTCTCTACAATACATAAAGAGGGTAGTGACCCTGCTCTCAAAACGAATGCCCAACTGACTCACAGAGATTGACATTGTATTTGAAACATATGACATGTATGCTGACAAATGGAAACACGCAATTCATATAATGGAATTCATAGTACATACCTACTATTGCATACTCAAACAGGTAAGTATTTATCAACAATCAATGTATCGTAAACAAAATAATTACACATGTGTTGTTACGAATGTTCAAGTTACATCAGCCTCGAAATAGGTATAATACAAATATAACCAATGGCCGGGCTTATCGCGTATCTTTGGTGGTAATCGTAACGAACACCATTAATGGTTTCATTCAATGAGGCGATAGGACGAAGACCATTATTGGGCCCAGATTGGCTGAAATTCATTAATAGTGTTCGTTACGATTATCACCAAAAGATACGCGAATAGGATTGAGCCACTGGAGGCCCAACTGTTCGACCACCATTAGTTTGGAACACATCGTTTCAATAATTACCTATTAAAAATAACATGAGAATTATAGGTACGTATGTCTCAATATAAAGTGACACTTTACGCAATGCTGAATCGAATATACTACCTAACTGAGTTCGTCACCCTGAATAATTCTGTTTGATTAACAAACGCCAGTATTGCCGCTTCAGACTGTGATAAGGAAATATTAAGATGATGCCACACCTCTAATTTACAAAAAGTTGTAAATAAAGTGTACAGTGCGTTGACACCGGTCCGTGTCGCGTGCTATCACGAGCATCCGCACCATCCCACGCAACGCGACCGTCTCTCGTGCCAATTTATGCATCGACGCCGTCATCCTACGACCTCAACCCACAGACCCTAGAGAAATCAAAGTTTCTTTTTGAAACATTAATCTCATCCACTCGAACAATATGGCAAACAATCCAATCTTTGCTTCAAGTTTAAATAGAGAATGCATTCATAGATGATTCTAATTGATGACCTCAATAGGTGCAGTCTGCCAAGTTTCGCAAACATCTATTTTAAGATTGTTTCGTACATATAAATAAAGAAACCTCATGAGTAGTTTATTCCATTATTCAGGTGCAATACCTATAATAATCCTTCCTTAGAATTGTCTCTGAAAGGAAACAAGCAATAGGATTAATGTCTCAGTGCTTACGTTTGCAGACTGAAACGTAAATCTTTCCCACGGTTTTGTTATCTTACATAATTGATATTGAATTAATTCTAAGATTCTATTAAAAACAATCTACAGCCCTACAATATTGTGATAACAAGTTTATAAGAATAGATTTTTGCTGATTAATTACAGTCGATATTTTTGTTTATAAGTTTAAAGTTCGGACTCTTAAAAAAAAATTGCATTGTTTTGGACCTTGGTTGGAAAGTTCAGTACCTGTCTCCTACCCTACCATACTATTGAATATTCTGTGCTCCTACTGTGAGATATTACGTAAAGTTCTTACATCGTCATCAACGGGAATCATCGGTATCGTAACACACAATTTACGCTCTCTTACATCATAATTATGATTAAATGGATCGTCTAGCAATAGCAAGTTACATGTTAAATAAATACACTGGATCAGTTTTATTTACATCTATTGGATATCTTCGGACAAATACGAATTGGCCAAGGTCATTCTACGACATACGACCGGTCAGTGGAAGCATTAAACAAGATTCTAGCACGAATAATAAGTCTATTATTAATAATAAAATATAATTTTATTCTCGCCACAGTATCAGATGATACTGTGTTTGTTGTGTATGTTAATTTCTTTCCAAGAGTGTAAAAGAAGTAGGCTAATAATTTTAAATAGTGCATTGCAAACCCACTTATTACATCAGTGTTTGTTTCAGTGTAATTAGTACCTAATAAACAATTATTCTATTCTATTCTAATACCCGTCCTACGCGATAAGTTGGACTCGAGTGGAATGCGACTCCCTCGACTGCTTCCCTTGCACTTCCCTGATGGCGCCCATATTATACTTATAGCAATAATCCCGCTACACTTACAATACGGGATCCATAGGTTCCGACCTTCCTAGGCGTATAATTTATTGGTTTGGACCCTAATTGTAGAAAAAAACTGGACCGCATAACTAAATTTGTTTGTGACGGAATTTTGATGATTTTGAAAAAACTGTGCTAGTTAGGAAGCTAGCTAGGAGGAAAGCGGAAGAGTTTGTTTGTTTAAACAGGTTAAACTGGAACTACCAGTCAGATTCGAAAAAATATTTAGTAATAATGAAACACAACAACGGCTTCCTGTGAAGTGAAAAAGTCACTGCTTGGCTATTAATTTTGGAATAAGGAAATGTTGCCACAAATGCGTCAAATGACAGTATCAAAAGTTAAGTGTAAAGTGTGTGTCACACATCATTAAATGTTGGCGTACTTTTCCGGATTATAAAACGGATAGGCCGTTTGCTGACTAGCCTACACCGCAATGACCAGGCGCGGGCGCCGACGCCCCGCAGCTCGGATGAGTAAGCCAGCCGCACGGATGGAACGCGCTCTGATTGTCCCGTCGACCATAAAATTATTATGCAAGGCTTTTAAAAAAAAAACAGATATGCACATAAATTATATAAGTGCACCTGACGACGTAATATGAAAGTAAATACGTACTTCATAACAGAAACATATGTGCCGAAACTCGTTCTGGCTCAACATATTTTCTGTAAAGTATGTGTATCTACTAAGCTAACATATTTGAGTTAAACACCTGTTCAAATTCTTATTGCACCAAAAACCTAAGGTAGTCTGAGCCCTTGGAAGCCTTTTAAGGTTAATGTCCTCATGAAAGTTCAATGATACAAGCCCATAAGGTTTTAAGGATATAGTTACAAGCTCATAAAATCCATTCATCAATGAATGTATAAAAATGTATCCGACAAGGAGTACACATGCAAATTGAGAGGCAGATCAAAACAGTAATCAAATGTTCTGCACCAGGCAGCTTCCAATATTGACCAACTCATTGGTAGTCTGCCTATAAATGATATTTTTAGGGTTCTGTACAAAAGGAAAACTATTACATGTGACTGTTATGTTGTTGGCCACACTTAAATCGTTTCATTGTTATGTTGAATTTAAGGCTATTTTCTTATCTATCTCATATTTTAATAACATCTTTATATATAAAATTCTACTGCATGTGTGTATGTCACTGAATTCCTCCTGAGGCTGGACTGATTTGAATGATTTATGCATTTGGGTAGTGCCCTGGATGGTTTAGATTCACAAATCAGCCCGGAGATGGCGCTGCAGTCGATAATATAACCTAGATACCGACTGCAGCGCCGTCTGGCGAGTTCTATTTATTGACCAAGAAAAGGCTGTCTCGCAAATCTGCATGATCGGCGTTTACTAGTAAGATAGAGGGAGAGGCAGTCAGCAGTTCTGATTATAGCGAAGTTCTGATAAGCCAGAGTATGGATTATCAAGGCTCTACTGTAATATCTTAATATGTCCCAACTCAAACATTCACAACAGCTACTTTCAGAAGCATAATATTGCTAAACCAGTTGGACTTGTATGAATTTATTTATATATTATTTTATTATGTAGATCAATAAGACCAACATCCACAACAAAAATATTATTATTATAAGCTATTGTTTAATTTGTGCTGTCAAATACCAAATCTTTTTATGATATAATTTTACTAAATAAAGTGTTATTATATTAGTCAGAGGAGGAAAATGAAATTTTGTTTGCATTGTTTATATTTTGTATGCACTTGTATTTACCAGATATTTTATAATATACTTTTACTTAAAAAGGCCAATAGGTACCTAAATTAGTTCAATAATAGCTGGATTTTATTATTAAACATTCCTATAAAGTGATACAGACATCAATCTGAACATATTAAATAACCCATATGGATAAAAACTAAAAAATAATAGCAACTGCAATTCCCCTTGACCCTTAAATACTTTTTTCATTAATGATTATTGTAAATGTACAGCTTGGTACAGGTGATACAAACTACCTAATTTGATTATCCCAGAAATATGTAAGAAATGCATGAAATTCACAACCATCCAATATAGGTAATGCAATCAAGCTAATGCCTACAATAACAATTAGGTATTACAAATTAGTTTGAAATAGGTATAATAGTATCCAAGTAATATTAATAAAAGGAATTAGGTTTACTTGTAACAATGTTTTCACAAGACATGGCAAAATCATAGTGAAAGCTTGTTACCATTACCAATAAAGATGGAAAGAGGTATCTAATGTTTTCCTGGGATCAAAAGAATGAGTATTTATATCCTGAGTATGATCTATCTATGTACCCAATGTCATTCAAATCGATTCAGCTATATGGTTGACTAACAAACTTATTTAATAAAGAATATATGACGGTATATAACAATAACTACTTACTTTTCAGTTAAATACTGGGTGATCCAATACAAGACTTCCCCCGGTAGTTCAGATTCTGTGATCGTGTACCCTGCGATGTTCACTGGCAACTGGTCGTCAGGATTAACAGTAGCAGCAAAGTTCTCGAAAAACACACGATACGATGTCAAGTAGTCCTCCTTTTCACCCATCTTAACACTTTAAATCCAATCCAAGGCAGAGCCGAGCAATATTACTTGTAAATAATCGATCAACAAACCCTTGTTAGGTTTACAAGTAAAGAACTGGAGCACAATAAAAATAAATATATTGGGAGCTTTTTAATTAACTGCTAAGCACTTTTTCTTAATGTTAAATTACAACTGAAAACTGATTATTATAAATGAATTGTTTCGTGACAAATTTTATAAAATCAAAACATAAAGTCTGTACATGGCTTAGATCAGTGTTCACAACCTGAAGCCAGGCAGCTATCGTATCAGGGCCGTAAAATTATCGTATATGCTCGTATATGGATCAAAATTATCGTACCCATCAGGAAAATGGCTAAAATACTTTAAAAAATTAATGAAACGTGACAATAATATGTTGCAAATACTTTATAGTTTAAATCTTGTAAACTTGTTTTTTAAATGGAAAGAAAATAATAGTTCGCGCCAACATCTCGAATTTATAAAGAAGAAAATAATTTTAAAGGATAGAGACACATGAAAACAAGCAGATTTTTAAAAAGTTTAACTGAATAGATTCTATATTTGCGAGAACAGAATACACAAATATTAATGAAACTTAATATTTTATATACAAATTCGAAAAGACAATAACTGCCAACACTCCACCACATCGAACGATGATATCGATATCGATCGCTGATTGGAAGACAGTAGCAAGATTGCGCCATGAAGCAACAGCATGTGTTCCTGATATGTTCCTAAGAAAGAAATGAGCCCATAGATGGTGCTGACACTAAAAAACAACTGTAATTTTTATTGGGCTATTGGCTATCTGTGTAATCATCATTTTTTTTTATCAGAATGGAAATTATCGTACAATCTGCGTACGATAGTCGTGTACCATCGTACATCGTACGTAGTTATGAAATTATCGCATATGTACGATAATTATCGTACGGTTGCGAACACTGGCTTAGATTCAGGATTAGGTAGATATGTCACTAAAATAATAATAATTACGAAAGCGAGATACGTATATGGCAAAACGTGTATGTGTGAGCAGGACTAAGCATATTTTTTTGTCCCTATCTCGCGTATAGGTTTCTATTCTTGACATCAGTGTCAAAATCGGTGTCGTTGAACTCGTTGATGGCAAACAAGTTTCTGGTTCCAAAAGATATTTTGTTGATGAGAGCTTTGAAATCCTAATTGAATGTTATTTGTGCCTTTTTTATATTCTCAAAGATATTGTTTAGTGTGCAGTGATGGTGAATTGTTGTGTAATTGGTTGTAAAAGCCGTAGTGAACATTGAATTATTACGCTTAGAAGCGAAGTATCGAACAAAAATCCTCGCGACTCGTAGGCCACTTGACAACCAATGTGTGCGTGAGTACCATATAATTACACTCGCTGACACGCACACAAGCGCACGAGTAATGTTGCAAGCTAAACGATTTTTTTCGGTAAAATTAACCTTCCGATACTAGTGAATGAAATTGGAAGTAAGTATTCATAAAATTAATTAAATAGTTTAAAATGCGTCTTAGATAATTTATCATAGACACAGGCCTGTTATTTATTTATTACTAGTTTAATGGTTATGTTTCATAGTACTTATGTCGGGTATTTTAACATAGTAAACCAAGACAATGTGCAAAGCTATGAACGATCGTACAATTTGTTGTAGGTATTGTTGGTAATGATAGGTTTCATATATGATAGGTTGTATAGAAAAAGAAGATTAAGAAGTATGTAGGTATTTAATTATCATTATCGTATAAAAGACGAATAGCTATACATTCTTATAATATCTAACTGAATCTATACTAATATAATATTAATATTTATAATACAATAAACCGGAAGAGTTTTTTGTTTGTTTGTTTGTTTAAATGGGTCAATCACTGTAAAAAGAACTACCTGTAAAACTACCAGTCTGATTCGAAATTATTTCACTAATATGAAGCTACATTATCCCGCGTATTAAAGGCTACTTATCCCAAGAACGCGGGTGAAACCGCGGGCGACAGCTAGTCAGTTATAATAGCTATAAGTAAAAGAAACAACTTATCGGACTTTCTACTCTAACAAAATCGGTATCAATTACGTAAAACAACACAAATTCGCACACAAACAGCTGGCAACACTTTGCTCGAAATCTGAGTGAAGTATTTTTATTTTTGAATTTTGTTATTTTAGATGAATTACGCAATAAAATTAGTGGCTTATCTGTGGAATATTACAACATAATTCTAATCTTTCTTCTCTGATGAATTATGACAAAATTTTACTGCACAAACCGTCATATTTATTATTTTTCTGAGAGCTCCACTCACTAAAATGCCGGTCAGTACACTGACAGCGCGGCGGTCATTTGGAGCCATTATGGCTCCAATTGAATGGATTATGTTTCGCGCGTGTACTTTGTTTCTATGTGTAATAATTCAATGGTAGTGAACGAAATTAACCAAACATAACCTTTCATCGGTAAGTAGATTTTTTTAATTGATACAGTAAGGAAATCAAAGGATTACTATACTCAAGTGTATTTTCTGTCAATATCATGCAAATTTAATAGATAATTTCGTCATAAAACGATGATCAACCAAATTTGTTTTTAGTGCTAACCGACCAAAGTGAGAGGCTTATTATTGTGGGGTGGTTAACTATGGTACTACGTGTCATTCGGAAATAGTCGGATTATAAGTTGATGGGGATACCAGCATTTTATAAATTTTACCACTTTATTAATTTTAGTACTTTAAATAGCGTGTTTTATTTTTTGTAGTTTTCATAAAGAACCATTTATAGTTATATTTATAAGTTTGATACATAGAAAGTAATTGTTTTGAATTCGTGTGACGCGGAAATAATAACTTACAAATAACGACGATATATGTCATGTATTATGAAATCAAATATAGGTATTGTCAGCGACGCGAACTGATTTTGTGAAGTGCCTAAGTGTGTGTGTTTTACCTAAGTTGTATATAAGAAATAATTTTAAGTGTGAAATGTAAATATTTAAGTGCTAGTATTCATTTAAGTGCGAAATTATTCATATTATAAGGTCTAAAGTATTAATTTAAGGTTTTAGGTAAGGAAAGAAAGGTTTTTAGTTTTGTGTTAACTTATTTCGAGAAAAAAGGAGGGCCTCTCAAGTAGTAGCACCGTTTAATGACGCGGCGTTACCGACACGAGAGCCACTTGAGGTTTTTCAATTTTATCTCATAAGAAAATAGAGATATTTATGTAATTCTTTTTATATAATGTGTAGGCTGTTTTTATTGGGTGGTTGGGAATCCTTGGGCAAAAGAAGAGCCCCACCGACTGCAGCTGATATCTACGGGCAAGCAAGAGCCCCAACGAGTACCAGCGTGAATTGGGCATTCAAGCGCCCCGCCGACCGGGTACCTCCTGTACCCCGCCGAGAGTATTCGTCGCCCACCCCCCCCCTTTTGCGCGTTAAGCGCACCCCGCACCTTCTGCGCCGTCCCTTGTGCGCCTTTTTGTGCAGCGCCCGCGTCTCGCGTGTCCCGCGCCTTCTGCGCCCCCCCACGCGCCCCTTGTGCAGCGCCCACGTCCCGGATACGTCCTACGTGTCCCGCTCGTATTTTAATCGTGTCCCGGGACGCCTCACGTATCCCGATCGTGTCCTGATTACGTCCCACGCGTTCCAACCGTGTCCCGATCGCATCCCGCACACGTTCCGTTTATATGGAAACAAAGGATAATTAGGTATTTAATTGTGTCTTCAGAATACATCACCTATCAGTACAGTATATACAATCAATAACTGAGGAGGTTGCGGTCAAAACGTGATAAGTCACAACTCATACAAAAAAAAACCTCTAGCCTGTACGAAACTATTTATTTTGTATGTCTAGGGTCTTAATTAAACTATACTTCATCAATCCCGTGTTTTATTATGACTTCTATAAAGTTATAACAATATCACCTGCCACACCATTGATAAATTACGACTCGTAGTAAAACCTAAATGCCCAATACCAGTTTACCCACAAAATGGGGTAAAAGTGTAAGTATGGCAGTATTAATTGTACGTAGCTGTATTATATGTAAATATGTCGAACTATAGCTATCTTCTTCGCCATTCGCTGACTGCAAATCTACCTAATCTTCAATCTACGGTACATGGTAATTCATGGTTTTTTTTTTGGTTAATTTTTTCTTGACCATGGATACTAAGTCCTTCAGTCGCATACATTTTATTAATTATATCACTTTAAATATAGTCCGCACATTCACTTTCACATAGTCCGCATGAACAGTCACCGTCAACTCATGTTTTAGTAAAATGGTAATCATTGTACTAAAACTTGTCACGGACTTTTTGAGACAACTTGTAAAGTCACGATACACATATTCATTTCATTTCACTTCATTGGTGCACATAGATTGATCTTTATTGGATAAAATACCACCGATAATATGCAATAAAACTCAAAATACACGAATTTATGAAAATAAAAATGAAACTGCTACGTCACTCTGCAAGTTCCCGCCAAAAAGTCCGGTAATTCATGGTTTTTTTTTTTTTTTTTTGTAAATTTGTTCTTGACCATGGATACTAAGTCCTTCAGTCGCATACATTTTATTTATAATATCACTATAATATAGTCCGCACATTCACTTTCACATAGTCTGCATGTTCAGTCACCGTCCAGTCATGTTTTAGTAAAATGGTGGTCCTTGTACTAAAACTTATCACGGACTTTTTGAGACAACTTGTAAAGTCACGATACACATATTCATTTCATTTCACTTCACTGGTGCACATATATTGATCTTTATTGAATAAAATACCACCGATAATATGCAATAAAACTCAAAATACACGAATTTATGAAAATAAAAATGAAAATGCTACGTCACTCTGCAAGTTCCCGCCAAAAAGTCGGTAATTCATGGTATGTACCAGCGTTGCCAGAGTGACTTCACGATAGGATACGCGCAGCAACTAAAAATAGTACGAAAATTAACTTTTGAGTACGCAGTGTTGACGCAGTGAATAAAAAAAAAATTATTCAAAGAATTTGTTTATTCATTGCATTTTGTAAGTGCCGTTTGTGCACCAAAACCGAAGGAACCACAAATAGGAGACACAAAACATCGAACAAATAACACAAAGAAGCGCAATGATGACGTTGATTTTGTTTGAAATCTATTCCGCCAATTTCCCACCACCGACAATGCGCTCTGATTGGCCAAGTCAAGAACACGATGGAGCACGATCTTTACCGTTCAAAATCAAGCGCTCGTGGTGTAGCATGATTAGCCGTTCTTAATCGATCGGCAAAGTTAAGCTACGCCTGTCGTGGTCGGTACATGGATGGGTGACCGCCTAGTGGTATTACAAATCGAGCGTTTCCGTGCTTCGGAAGGCACGTAAAGCCGTTGCTCTCGGTTATCACTTAATTGTGATAGTCGTTAAGCTAGTTGGATGCCTCCTAGGCGGCTTGAAAAATTCCAACTGTAGGTTGACCACTAGCCTACCTCCACCGATCCACAGTGGGCACGCGTGGTGGAGTATTGCCCATTCCCTTTCACCTTCATTTGTGAAAGGAGGCCTGTGCTCAGCAGTGGGACATTATAGGCTGATGATGATGTTCAAAATCAGTGCAAAATCACTGCCTAGTCGCGGAGTTGGATTGCTCGGTATAAAGTTATTTATTTATTTCTCCCACATATGAGCAGATAGTGTACTCTAAAGGGATTATTCCTCTTATGTATTCTATATATCTACCCCCACGGGAGGAAAGATGGGTCTACCCCCTTATTCATAATAAAGTTATCAAACGTTGATTTGCTAAAATTCCGAAGTCTTTATCTGTATACACTGATTTATTTAAAAAGCGATTATGAATAAGGGGGCTATACTATTCCTGTACTATAAAGGAAAGAAACTTGCAACATGGAATTAAAAAAAACAATCCGGGGTTGCTAGTGCTGCGTTCAACTATGTCATTCTGAAATGAGCTTGATAGTTTTTTTTAAATTTTGATATTGAATTTTTTTTTTTTTTTATTGACAACAAAATAGTACGCAAATTACCGGAAGAGTACCTGAGAACGCTGTCTAGCGAAATAGTACGCAATGCGTACTAGTGCGTACCCTAATGAAAACGCTGGTATGTACATACTGTACCATGTATGTATGTACTGTTTTCTTGGATCATGGCATGATCCAAGGATCATGGTATGTACCTACTTGTCTGTGTTGCCAACTACTAGTTTTTGCTATTAGTAGATAGTTTAAGGCCGGCCGCATATTATAAGAAATTTTCTGTCAGAAAATTTCGGACGCCCTCCGGAAGGCACGTTGCTCATACATTTTGTTCTAGACCCCGCATACTATCCGAATTCTGACGTGTCTGACGTCCGCTTCTGATGAGTCCCGGATGCAAACCATCGGACGTCCGAATTTTTTCTGATCAGAATGTCGGAGGGCGCGCTCGCCATACATCTTGTACTAGACCCCGCACATTCGAAATTCGCATCAGTTGTCGAGTGGACGCCGCGTGGTATGCACGCGTTCATTCTGTACGGCGAGAAAAGATGATGATTTTTAAATGATTTACATACATACTCCGTGACTTTTTTATTCGTCTTAGAAACGCAGCCCCCATAATGTACCCATTGAAGAGATACTAATCATTGAAATTTTTTTTTAACATTTGTTACTTAATTTAAAGAAAACAAATATTATTAATTATGACGCATAACGTAGTTTTAAACACCCTGTTACGAGCGCTCTGGGTTGGTATTTTTTACCATTTTATACGTAAACTTTTATTATTAACTCGATTTTTTAAAATTCTGATGTTTTTTTTTATTTTTTTTATTTATACAAATGATTTAAAAACATTTTTTTATGAATGATTAGTACCTATTTATTGGGTACATTAAGTGGGCTGCGTTTCTAAGACTAATAAAAAGTCACGGAGGATATAGATTATACCAGTTATCCTGACGGCCAGCCAGCCGCGAACTAAGCTCAAACTCGTCGGAGCGAAATTTCTGATAGGTGTGCGGAGTCGTTCCGGCGGGCGTCCGAAATTTTCTGACAGATTTCTTATAGTATGTGGCCGCCCTTAGACATCTTGCAAAAAATGCTAGATTGCCAGATATTGTTACCCGATAGAAGTAGCTAAATGTTGCTTAGTAGGTAGATAACAATAAAAAATCATGTTTTATTAAATCAAACCCGAGAGAATAAAAAAAACCAGTAAATTATGTATTTTATTTTTTCAATAGGTTTAGTTCTATATTTTGAGCTTATTAATATGTATTAAAACAGCGAGCATTAGTTTAAAATTGATAAAACAACACAAGGCAGAAGTGGCAGGAACTCGGGTAGCACAGACCAGTGTTTCTCTCAGTATGTGGATTACGTAACTTTATTGCAATGAAATTCAGATTGAAATAACCTCTGCATCGGTAGAAATATTACAAAATCGGAAATGGTTCCATTTCTAATGAACCACTGTTTGTATTTGAAGTTATCAGAACGTAAAAAAGTTATCAGAAAACCGCTATATTGAACCGATTTCAATTCGAAAATGATTGAAATTTAGTTAAGTAAACGCCCCATAGGAGTTTTTTTTTAATACGACTAAGTCGGTAAACAAGCATACGGCCCGCCTGATGGTAAGCGGTTACCGTAGCCAAATGGACGCTTGCAACACACGAAGCATCGCTCACGCGTTACCGACCTTTCCCCCTCCCCTATGAGCTCTGGCGACCTTACTCACGCGCAGGAACACAACTTTACACAACATATAGTTATTTGGCTGCGATATTCTGTACGGTGGAGGTACTTCCCCAGTTGAGCTGCTCTTTGAACGAATAAATGCTACGCTCTACCTCTCTTACCTCTCTCTAGCCTTACTCCCCCTCCGAGGCGTTTGGAACATAAACAATAGCAATAGGTTGCCGCTCGCTCTGTTTCGCGCATCTACAGCAGATGTACGTATATTCACAACGAATATCCCTACAATTTGGCAAATTATTTAAACCTGGTATCATTATAGAACTGGAAACCCTTTATTGACGTAACGTGGCCGTAGATTGAAGATTAGGTAGATTTGCAGTCAGCGAATGGCGAAGAAGATAGCTATAGTTCGACATATTTACATATAATACAGCTACGTACAATTAATACTGCCATACTTACACTTTTACCCCATTTTGTGGGTAAACTGGTATTGGGCATTTAGGTTTTACTACGAGTCGTAATTTATCAATGGTGTGGCAGGTGATATTGTTATAACTTTATAGAAGTCATAATAAAACACGGGATTGATGAAGTATAGTTTAATTAAGACCCTAGACATACAAAATAAATAGTTTCGTACAGGCTAGAGGTTTTTTTTTGTATGAGTTGTGACTTATCACGTTTTGACCGCAACCTCCTCAGTTATTGATTGTATATACTGTACTGATAGGTGATGTATTCTGAAGACACAATTAAATACCTAATTATCCTTTGTTTCCATATAAACGGAACGTGTGCGGGATGCGATCGGGACACGGTTGGAACGCGTGGGACGTAATCGGGACACGATCGGGATACGTGAGGCGTCCCGGGACACGATTAAAATACGAGCGGGACACGTAGGACGTATCCGGGACGTGGGCGCTGCACAAGGGGCGCGTGGGGGGGCGCAGAAGGCGCGGGACACGCGAGACGCGGGCGCTGCACAAAAAGGCGCACAAGGGACGGCGCAGAAGGTGCGGGGTGCGCTTAACGCGCAAAAGGGGGGGGGTGGGCGACGAATACTCTCGGCGGGGTACAGGAGGTACCCGGTCGGCGGGGCGCTTGAATGCCCAATTCACGCTGGTACTCGTTGGGGCTCTTGCTTGCCCGTAGATATCAGCTGCAGTCGGTGGGGCTCTTCTTTTGCCCAAGGATTCCCAACCACCCAATAAAAACAGCCTACACATTATATAAAAAGAATTACATAAATATCTCTATTTTCTTATGAGATAAAATTGAAAAACCTCAAGTGGCTCTCGTGTCGGTAACGCCGCGTCATTAAACGGTGCTACTACTTGAGAGGCCCTCCTTTTTTCTCGAAATAAGTTAACACAAAACTAAAAACCTTTCTTTCCTTACCTAAAACCTTAAATTAATACTTTAGACCTTATAATATGAATAATTTCGCACTTAAATGAATACTAGCACTTAAATATTTACATTTCACACTTAAAATTATTTCTTATATACAACTTAGGTAAAACACACACACTTAGGCACTTCACAAAATCAGTTCGCGTCGCTGACAATACCTATATTTGATTTCATAATACATGACATATATCGTCGTTATTTGTAAGTTATTATTTCCGCGTCACACGAATTCAAAACAATTACTTTCTATGTATCAAACTTATAAATATAACTATAAATGGTTCTTTATGAAAACTACAAAAAATAAAACACGCTATTTAAAGTACTAAAATTAATAAAGTGGTAAAATTTATAAAATGCTGGTATCCCCATCAACTTATAATCCGACTATTTCCGAATGACACGTAGTACCATAGTTAACCACCCCACAATAATAAGCCTCTCACTTTGGTCGGTTAGCACTAAAAACAAATTTGGTTGATCATCGTTTTATGACGAAATTATCTATTAAATTTGCATGATATTGACAGAAAATACACTTGAGTATAGTAATCCTTTGATTTCCTTACTGTATCAATTAAAAAAATCTACTTACCGATGAAAGGTTATGTTTGGTTAATTTCGTTCACTACGGCTTTTACAACCAATTACACAACAATTCACCATCACTGCACACTAAACAATATCTTTGAGAATATAAAAAAGGCACAAATAACATTCAATTAGGATTTCAAAGCTCTCATCAACAAAATATCTTTTGGAACCAGAAACTTGTTTGCCATCAACGAGTTCAACGACACCGATTTTGACACTGATGTCAAGAATAGAAACCTATACGCGAGATAGGGACAAAAAAATATGCTTAGTCCTGCTCACACATACACGTTTTGCCATATACGTATCTCGCTTTCGTAATTATTATTATTTTAGTGACATATCTACCTAATCCTGAATCTAAGTAACGTGGCACTCAATCAGCCAATCAGGAACAATTAGTGCATGACATATTAAAGTAGCCAATCAGAAACCAGAATAGCGCCTTGAAAGAACGACACACTTTCGAGAATATCGCCATCCCTTTTCCTCTAACGCTATCCCATAAGGGTCTCCCACTCTAAACAGCTGTCTATACATCGTAATTTCGCATGGAAGTCGACGAAGTCGTCTAATTTTGTACAACTGGAAGACACAATAGTCAGGCTGCCCATCATCCTCGTTCTGCAATCATCACAACACGTTGAATCTGCAAACCTGATCCAACATTTGGTGTTGACACCACCCACCAACACACAACACCAAATGTTGGATCAGGTTTGCAGATTTAAAAACTTATCTGATTTTATAGATTTAACTTGGATTTAACACCATACATTTGAAGGGACAGTGACAAAATGGAATCATAAGGCTGTGTTCACGCTATTTTTTAAGTAATTACCACAAACTAAGTAGAGATAAGCATGTAATTACTGAAAAATTCGAAGAACAGAGTAGGTAAGAAATAAAACAATATAGTTTAAATAGTCATGTATTTTTACCTATAATTAGTGTTATAAATTTTACAGGTTGATATTAGTCTTAATAAAACTTTGCAGGATACTGATGAATAGGAACTTCTATATAGTAGTTTATAATAACATAGTATTTGAGATCACTAGGTAATATAAAATTAAGGCCATACTTGAGTAGACCTAGCGCCACCACATTAAAATTGTCTGTAAACTTCAATCTGTAAAGAAATCGAAATTAAAAAAAGAACTTAATATTATTGTAGTTTATTATATATTCATTGAGTCAGTAAGGATTTGCAATGTGAACTAGGCTTTATGCATTCCGAACTGTTGTGACTTGCCGTTCCATATGGCCGTTCCGTTAATAAGTGACCGTAGAATAAATCACAAAACGGAGGTCACATAATGCTTAAAACCTTCATCTAGTTTTAAATTGATTAAAAATTACCCATTGTACTTAGCACTATTAACTTTTGTTATGAAATACTATACAAATTTCGCAATGGGTCAAAAATAATATTAATTAAAGAAAAGTCATTAATAATAGTCAAACTTGGGTCACATAACTGAGCAAAGAAATTGAAACCCAGAACACTTCAACGATGCGTCCGCGCTGGTCACGAATTAGTTAACTATGAAGGAAAGCAAAATAGCGTCTCTTGATCAAGGACGATATGTTGTTTTGCCATTTCGTGCTGAATAGTTTCTGAAGCTGAAGATTTTGGCAAAAAAGAGCGGTCACAAAACGGAATGTTCCGGGGTTAGTTAAAATTTTCCATTTTTATTCAGATTATTTTTCAATAGAAAATATGTTATAAAAAAATATTATTGATGCTTTAACTGATAAATACGATTTTTAATCATTCAAATAACTTTTACTAAACCTCGCACACGTTTTTTTTAAATCAAAGATTTTATGACGCCATTTGGGAAGGGGACAGGATATGGGGACAAGCAAATTCAATGGTCTTCAATACTTTTAAATCTTCGTAAGGTTTATATTTAGGTTAAGTAACAACAAAAGGACAATTTATACATATATATATATATTTTAAAATATAGTTTTTCACTTAAATTAATATATTATGCTGTAAGCCTTTCATAACAAAAAAAATAAGGAACAAAGTCGAGGGACAAGGCAAAAACAGATAGTACACTTTTTGAAATTGCCCAAATACCCCATTATTGCGTATGTACTATATGGAAAGTGATTTTTAAGTTGATGTATGCGACTGCCTGCAGAACTTAATCCATGGTCATGAATAGTGGTGGGCGTTTAAGTGATAAGCGTTTAACTAAGCAGTGCTTTTTAGAATAAGCGTTCGTTTCGTTTAAAATTTTAAGTCTTTAAAGCTTTTTCGTTGAAAACTTTTTAGTCCGAAAATTTCGATGATTACTTACAATTCCCACATAATTATGCCATCTGTTGATTACTTGTGACAACATTTTGATGAATGGGGTATTTGTCGACTAAAATACGTATCATTTGCTTTCGTAATCTTTATTTGCATTTAGTAACCTATTTAATTTTATTCCATAATCTTTCAACGTAAAAATATACGACTTGATTACATATCACTTGTTTTTTGGATATTTATTTTAATTTAGTAACCTATTTGATTTAATTTCTTAACATTTCGTTAAATGCTTAATGTCGTTCGATTTCAACTTCACTTTAAGTGTAACGTAATAGACTTCATTTTAGTTTGACTTTTCGTCCACTTTTTCGTTGAAAGCTTTATCGCTTAGATGAAGGCTTTATCGTGATAAGTGCGTTTTTTTAAGTCATCGAATAATTGTGGTAGGATTTATATGTTAAGTCACATTGTAATAAGAGCTGTGGATTTTGTTTGATTAATAAATAAATAAATAAATAAATTAGGTATTACAATATTTACAATTATTTATTAATCTAGTTTATTTAATCCCTTTATATTTCAATTAATGCTTATTGTCGTACGATTTCAACTTCACTTCAAGTGTAACGTAATAAATATACTCCACTTTTTCGTTGAAAGATTTATCGTGGTTGGTATGAATTTTTATGTTATCTAATAAATAAGTGTGGTATATTGATTATTATCATCTTTTATGAATGTCATGTATGTGTGATAGAAAATAATAAAAATAATTTAAGCCATTTTATGTTTAATTATTTAAATTTATGATCGGTTTTTATTAATCATCCTATTACTTAGTCGCCATCTATTAATTAATTGTGACAAAATTTTGATGGATAGGGTAGCTTTCGGTGTTGTCAGTCAATAAATTAACGCTGGATGTCGATAGATGGCATAAATTACTATGAAGTATTGTAAAAAGTGCAATGTAATGAATATACTACTAAAATATGTATCATTTGCTTTCGTAATCTTTATTTGCATTGAGTAACCTATTTAATATTATTCCATAATCTTTCAACGTAAAAATATACGACTTAATTACATACCACCTGTTTTTTGAATATTTATTTTAAATTACTAACCTATTTGATTCAATCCCTTAATATTTCGTTATAAGCTTATTGTCGTACGATTTCAACTTCACTTTAAGTGTAACGTAATAAATATACTCCACTTTTTCGTTGAAAGATTTATCGTGGTTGGCATGAATTTTTATGTTATCTAATAAGTGTGGTATATTGATTATTATCATCTTTTATGAATGTCATGTATGTGTGATAGAAAATAATTTAAGCCATTTTATGTTTAATTATTTAAATTTATGATCGGTTTTTATTAATCATCCTATTACTTAGTCGCCATCTATTAATTAATTGTGACAAAATTTTGATGGATAGGGTAGCTTTCGGTGTTGTCAGTCAATAAATTAACGCTGGATGTCGATAGATGGCATAAATTACTTTGAAGTATTGTAAAAAGTGCAATGTAGTGAATATACTACTAAAATATGTATCATTTGCTTTCGTAATATTTATTTGCATTGAGTAACCTATTTAATTTTATTCCATAATCTTTCAACGTAAAAATATACGACTTAATTACATACCACCTGCTTTTTGAATATTTATTTTAAATTACTAACCTATTTGATTCAATCCCTTAATATTTCGTTATAAGCTTATTGTCGTACGATTTCAACTTCACTTTAAGAGTAACGTAATAGAGTTTATTTTAGTTTGTCTTTACATTCCACTTTTTCGTTGAATGCTTTTCGTGATTAGTTTGATTTTGTATGTCGTCGACTAATCGTGGGTGAAAAAGTTGGTACCTAGTTGAGTGCGCGAAGTGTTGATGTCTTGTTTTGGTGGACTAAAACTGTTTGTAAGTATTGTATATTATTTTGTGTGACAATGTACATTTTGAATAGTGTAGTGTAAAATAGGTAGGTAGTTTAGTGTACAGGAATTTTATTTTAATTAGGTAAAATGTCGAGAATAAGCAATGCTCACATTTGGAACTATTTTGAACGCAACCAGGACCCGTGCGAGTGATATGGATTTTTAACCGACTTCAAAAAAGGAGGAGGTTATATGTTCGACTGTATGTATATTTGTTCTTTTTTTATGTTCACCGATTATTCCGAAACGGCTTAAGCGATTTAGATCGTTTAATTAAACTGTAACATTTCAAGGTATATCCTGAGGTGGTCCCATATAAATTTTATCGTTCGTTTCGTTTAAAATTTTAAGTCTTTAAAGCTTTTTCTTTTAAAACTTTTTAGTCCGCTTTCGTCAATTACTTACAATTCCCACATAATGCCATGCCATCTGTTGATTACTTTTGACAACATTTTGATGAATGGGGTAGTTGTCGGTAATGTCGGTAAATAAATTAACACATGAAGTCGATAGATGGCATCAATTGCTATGGAGTATTATAAAATGTGCAATGTAGTGAATATACGACTAAAATACGTATCATTTCCTTTCGTTATCTTTATTTGCATTTAGTAACCTATTTAATTTTATTCCATACTTTTTCAACGTAAAACTATACGACTTAATTACATATCACTTGTTTTTTGAATATTTATTTTAATTTAGTAACCTATTTGATTTAATCCCATAATATTTCGTTAAAAGCTTATTGTCGTGCGATTTCATCTTCACTTTAAGTGCAACGTAATAGACTTTATTTTAGTTTGACTTTATATTCCACTTTTTCGTTGAATGCTTTTACGTGATTAGTTTGATTTTGTATGTCGTCGATCGTCGACTAGCGTGAGTGAAAAAGTTGGTAGTTGAGTGCGCGAAGTCTTGATTTTTTGTTTTCGTGAATTAAAACTATTTGTAAATATTATATTATTTTGTGTGATAATTGATGAATGGGTAAATGTGTACATTTTGAATAGTGGAGTGTAAAATAGTTAGTTACGTGGTTAGGAAAGTAATTATAATAATATATTTTATTTTATATTAATAATAGGTAAAATGTCGAGAATCAGCAATTCTCACATTTGGAATTATTTTGAACGCAATCAGGACAATAAAATCACCGAGTGTAATATATGTAAAAAATTATTATCATATAAAACAACGAGGGAAATTCATTGATTGATCCATTATTTGTTTCCAGAATCGTTTCTACGACACTTTTTGAAAGAGCAAGAGCCACGCGCTGCGCCGATATCACGCGTTTTTCAACTTAAAACTTCATTAACGTTTTCTTCCACGTTTAAGCACCATAAATGAAAAAGCATTTTAAGTGAAAAGCTCTTTAAAAAGTCTGCTTAAAAAAATAAGCATAACGTTTAAACGCGTTGTCAAATTCAAGCCGTTATTCCCACCTCTAGTCATGAACACATACTAAAAAAAAAGAAAAAAAAATGTTTGTTTTGTTTACAGAAATTTACTTCGTGTTTACTTACAGTTTTCAGCAAAATAAACCGTCGAGAACTCGAGGCGCAGTGTAAATTTTTTTCCTTTAGTAAAGGTTCCTTTACCTATATTGTTATTACTTGTGGATAAAAATTGGATAATACCTACGTATATTGATTTGAAAATGTGATAGTATAGTTGATTTGAATTG
This sequence comes from Polyploca ridens, assembly GCA_951394255.1. Lineage (NCBI taxonomy): Eukaryota > Metazoa > Arthropoda > Insecta > Lepidoptera > Drepanidae > Polyploca > Polyploca ridens. The sequence goes on from OX596244.1 coordinate 2,026,549, forward strand.
TGAATTTCTAGATGATAAGTTAAACTTATCAATTTTCAGTGTACGTAATGATAATACTTACGATAAGATAATTGTTTTTTTTAATCCTTGGACAGAAATTACCAGAAGGGAATAATATCATTAATTGATCAGATTTCATTATTTAAGAGTGTAAAATGCCATCGATCCCTGGCAAGTATCAACACTATAAAAATGAAAATATTGAAGACTATTTCACTGCCGTGGGTATGTACCAATTCATTGAGCTGAACTAATTTTAAATATGTATAAAATTTATCTGAAAAATTACCTATATCATTGTTACAGGTGTACCATTTATGGGACGCAAAATGATGTCAATGTCATCACCTCTGATGGAAATAACTTTAGATGGGGATAACATGACTATTAGGAATGTATCTTTGATAAGGACTGTAGAATATAAATTTAAACTAGGGGAAGAATATGAAGAAAGTATGCCAAATTCAACTATCAAAGTAAGGAATGATTGGATAATATACTCATATATCCAATAGTATCTTATTCATAAAAAAGGTGATGTGTGTCACATTGTCTACATGGTACAGAGAAGTTTTTAGCAAATTGTGCCAATAATTGGCCTCATTATTATTAACAGCTGATACACAAGCAGCTAAAAGCTGATTAAAGTGTTAAATTGTCAAGTCTATGTTTGAAAGAGTTTACTGATTTTGCACTGATAACAGTCTGGTAATTAATTTGATGATACAAAACTGCACAAACTTCAGACTTCATATCCACATGACGTCTCAATTGCACCAACTATAGTCTGCTCAAACACACTCCACAGACTAAAATTACTGCCGTATGGACCAACTATTATTGCCTGAAAAGTTAAGAGGAAATGCTGATGGTCTTTGTTCACTGTAATCCTTAGTTTCCTCTCTGGATAATAACACTAGAGCAATCATTATTTTACCATGCAATCTGTAGGTCCCTCGGTTGTGTTCTTCTCCATAAATTAATTTTTATAAGAATTAGGAGCCTTCTAACATCACAAAGACTTTACATTTTTAACGCCCTTATTAGATGTCCAGTGAAGTAATTTGACAAATATAAAAAACAAAGGAAAACCGACAGACATAGCCAAAGCTCTTCTTATTATGATTCTTGAATCCAATCCAGTTTGGAGGAGGAAACCGGGGATTACGAAATAGCGATTTTGTCTAATTTAAATAGGTATAATCGGTCCAAGCTGTAGTTGTCTCTATTGCCCTCAGTAGGGATAGCTCGCGCACAGCGCGACAGCAATAGATATGTTAAAAACCTATTTTTAAAATTTCTTGCAGCCAGATTGGCTCTTTTTCTGGATTCCTCTTAAACTATATTTATTAAAAAAATATTTAGATTGACTATTCTCATTGTTAAGCTGAGGATGAATGATAACAAAAGTATTATTTTTCAGAGTGTTACAACTATTGTTAATAACAGTGAGCTGCAAACTAATTCAGTGATACCAGATAGTGGAGCAAAGTGTGGACGCCATTATGAATTCACTGATGATGAGTGTATAATTGTAAGTATTTGAATACTGGAAAAATATTATATGTTTATTCTGATCTCAGAAATAAATTTTCATTGATATTCCATATTTGAGGATATCAATAAGGTATTAGGAAGTATAAAATATCAAGATTTAGATTGATTGATTTCCAAGTCCTTGAGATATCATTTGAAAAAATGTATGCCTAAATATTCTTTCTAATATCAGTCAGCTTATAGTACATACTTCAAAATATCTTTTATAAAATGAAATAAAATAAATATCCTGGGACATTCCTCACACATGGCTAACTGATCCCAATATACATAATCACACCCAGACTCAGGACATTCAGACATGTTCATGCACACAAATGCATGTCCTGTGTGGGAATCGAACCCACGACCTGTGGCGCGATAGGTGAAATCTTAACTAGTCACTAGGGCATGAATATCGGAATCTCGTAATATCGGAATCTCGGACCTTTTTTTCCGATATTACAATATCGGAATTGAGTGATCCAATATCGTAATATCGGAATCAGATATTTTTATCTATGCTGTACGCTTGCAATACCAGGAGTATCATTCGCGCGTTGCCGACCCTAAAGAAATCTCTTCACACCCTTTTTGAAGTACCCCATGCTGTAGTCCATTGGGAAAACCATGGCGGGGAGCTCATTCCACAATCTGAGCGTCCGCGGAAGAAAACTCCTTTGAGCCCGCACAGTTCGAAACAATTCTGGTTTCAATGTGTGAGGATGGAGTCCCCGTCGATGGCGAGAGTTGCGATGGTGGAAGGTGGCCGTGGGCATCAAGTCGAACAATTCTTTAGAACACTCTCCGTTGTACAAGCGGTAGAACTTGCCACTTGTAAAGTAGCAGCCGTTGCCCGATGTGAAGTACTGCCTCACTCTGTTGAGCACTCCGAGCTTTTTGGATGCCAGCTTAACCTTGTCTTCCAAGTGACTTCGGAATAAAACGTCGCTAGAAATGTCGAAACCAAAGATCCCGATGCTTTTACTGATGTTCAAGAAAGTGTTCTGGAATTGTGGAGCCACAGACCATTCTTAGCGGTGAACGCGCAGCCTTGAGTCTTGGTGGGGTTTAAATGGACTAGGTTTAGTCGAGCCCAATCGGAGACACAAGTTAGTGTACTCTCGATTTCAGACACCAGCCGTTCGCGGCTTTCCTCCACCTCGGAACGAGGGATATTTGCACGGCCCGTGTAATTAGCGTCCCCTGTACTATCGTCCGCATAGCAATGAATGCCGTTAATAGACAGCATATCATTGATATGCAGCAGGAACAGTGTTGGGAACAGCACAGAGCCTTGCGGGACGCCGGCATTAACGCCCATGCTATCGGAGCAGCTACCGTCGACGACGGCTTTTATGCATCTGATAGACAGAAAGCTGGCGACCCATTTGCATAATCCCTCGGGAAGCCCGTATGCTGGCAACTTCGTGAGAAGACCCCTGTGCCAGACCCGATCGAATGCCTTCGCCATATCTAGGCACACTGCCAATGCCTCACCTTGACTCTCGATGATGACACTTCTCTTCTTAACCAAACTAAAGAAGATATGGAGGACCTCTCGGCTCATTAAGAAACCACTAGTCTCCAATTGGGACTGCAATCGACAGAGATAAGATGAAAATTTTAATAATAGACCGGTCGTAACTTAATAGATTGGATTGTACTGAGAAAAATCTACATCTAGCTCGGCTCTACCAATTCCAACACAGGATACTGTGAAGATGAGATCAGACAGAAGACGATATGCAATCACAAGATCAGCAGTAGGAAGATTTGGAAAGACAGAAGTATAACTAGGAAAACAAAGATTCGACTTATGAGATGGCTGGTCGTTCCGATCTTTCTCTAAAGAGAAACAAGATAGCCGGAAAATTTACGCACTGGAGATGTGTTGCAGAAGACGCTCCCCAAAAATGCCGTTGACAGCCTTTCGCACCAATAACGCGATCCTGAAGGAGATTTGAATAACAGATAGGCTTTCGTCGACTGTGCAGCTTCAAATTCTCAAGTTATTTGGTTACATATGCAGAAACGAACACTCGATGAAGAGACTTGTTGTTCAAAGTGGGAGGGTGTACTCGCAACGCTACGATCCGCAAAAAATGGAAAAGCATTGCGATAGCTGTAACCCTAGTCAAGGAGAATATTGGCGTTGAAGACCCACCATATACACTATCTCTTGCAACCACGACCCCTCTGACAAGAGTGCTTGACTGAGCAGAAGATGTTTTCAATCCGAATTTATAACGAACTAGTTGACCCCCTAGGTTTCACCCACGTTCCCGGGATTAAAAGTAGCCTATAATACTCGGGGATAACGTAGCTTCCTATAAGTGAAAAAAAGAAGTATCAGACCGTTAGTTCCAAAGATTAGCCAGTTTAACTAAACAAAAAAACTCTTCCACTTTATAATATTAGTATAGATAGATAATTAGTGCAGTTTATAAGGAATATGTGCAATTTATAATAAAAATGTCTAATTCCGATATTAATATCGGAATTCCGATATTGAGATCCAATATCGGAAATCAATATCGGAATTGAAAAATCTTCCGATATTACATGCCCTACTAGTCACCAACCGTGCCAACTGGCCCGTCAATATTTTGAGCATAATATTTGGAAACACTGAAATGGGACTCCTGTAAATGCACCAAAATTAATGACCAAAATGCTTATTTTCGATGACAGTTTAATGGCCAATGCTTTAAAAAAAATATTATTTTATTTCAGACACTTACCCATGATAAAGCAAAAACTCCAGGCAAAAGATACTTCCGTAGAGTTAATTAAGGACATGGTTTAATTTTTATTTTATAAGAAAGTGCAACTCTCTTTATATTTAATGGTTATGTGCAAGCCTACTTGAGGTAGCTATGTAGTGCAAGAGGGTTGATGGATAAAATATCAGCTCCATCAAACCAACTTAAAATTATTCACCCACACCCTCTCACACTGCACAGCTCAGAAATCCAACATGTTAAATGTAGACCTTTAGGTAGGTAAACTTTTCAATATATCAATATTATTAGTAGGTACTGTTTTCCATTGTAACAGAACTGATTTTATATTTATTACTCTTATTTTTGTAATTCTTTTTATTTTTATAAATTTTATTTTGAAAAACTTTTGCTTTTTACTTTACTTTGAATTCCGGTTCTATCGTTTTCCTGGGACATCAATTAAATAGTATTTTAAACTATTTTAAGCCGAATTTCGATTATGTAGAGCTCTAAATCGTATAAATAAGATATCCATACGTCTACCGAGCCTAAAATAATTTTTAATAAATCCAGCTTTACCTGAGACTTCAAAGTATACAAAATGGGGATGGGAGTGGGACATGGAGATTTCACAGTTTTTTTTAGTGTTTTTTTATATTTTAATATTTATGATATTTAGGCCAAAAATACAGGTAGGTTGGGTTAGTCAAATATATATATATATATATATATATATTAAATAAATATGCAGTTTAATTACGTACAGTGTCTATATTTTCTTAAAAAAATTGCTGAACGTCTGGGACACCCCAAATTTGCAAAAGTACACTTTTTTTGAAAAACGCCCATGTATCACATTATTCACAGTGTATATAAAGTGTATAAAGTGAAATGCCGTAAGACTGGAATAGAACTAAATAAACAGGAATTTCTAACATACCAAAAGACTTATCTTACTCAATAAAACGATGATAGCAATCAGAACCTAGCTTGATTCTTACTTTATCGTTTATTTTATTTATCCTTAGAGGGGTTAAAATTGTAGCTGCAGTTTGGCAGATTTGAGTACCTACGGAGCCTGGCATTCTTATCATTTCGCCATTTTGATTTATTTCAAAATGGCGTCCTCGGAAGACTTATATAAAAATCGATAGCTGAAATCAATACAATGCAGAAATATTCTGTGATAAAACCTCGCGAGTCATGTTTCGAAGATACAAGCAACTAAAATGCTACTATTTAAAAAAGATAAAATTATATTATTTTTAATGCAAAATTAATTACTACACCCAAAATCTATAACCAATAAATTATAGTTAAAAAAACATTGAATAATTTCTAGAATCATTAATTGTATCGGTTCTTAACAACCCTATCACTAGTTTTTTTAGCTAGTGTGCCATTAAACAAAGGCGTAAACACAGTTATTCTTTATTTGTTGCTTGTTTTGTGTTTGTGTGTCAGCTTTTATTTAAGTGCTTATTACACCTTCCTATTTGTAGGATCCTAAGTAGGATCCTAACTAGGATCCTAACTGGGATCGCTCTGACTAGGAAGCAGAAGCTGTTCTAACTGCGATTACACCTTCCTATTTCCTAGTTAGGTACCTAGTTAGGATCCTAAAAATAGGACGGTGTAATTGTTACTTTAAGTGTGCGTTTATAGAGATGCTTCAACTTTTTGCATGAGTGTTTGTGAGTAAGTAAATGTGGGCTGTGCGTGTTTACCTCGCCTCCTGCGAAAACTGGCAGATATAATTCAGTACTAGAAGTGGTGCTTGCCGTCTCCATTTACTAAATACTCAAAGGTACAACACAATCCTCTGTGCCTGAATTATGGCGGGATTATTCGGGTAAGATTTGGGGAGAACGTAAGATAGTGATCTGGCATCACTAGTGCTCAAATAGAACGGTAAACTGTGATATAATGCGACAGAAGGACTTTATCCATGGCACAGACAACCCGGACGGCACTCTCGCTATCACAAAACTGAGGCGCAGTAATGGCGGCGGCTGTTTATGTGTGATTAAATTTAGGGCTGTTTATGTGTGTTAGACTAAATTTATCCATTTTTTTATTATATTATACTAAGCAAATACAAAACGGTAGACAAGTTTATTGTAAATAGAGGCAAGTTTATTGTAATAGTAAATAGACGAATAGTGGCGGTGATTACCTACCTATTCAAAAGGATGACTGCTACGGTGTACGGTAAAACTCGAATGAGTTTATGTTATGCCGTAATAATGTAACATTATAGTTTTAAGTTTTTAATAAATAAATTAAAAATTAAATTAAGTATCCATGGCACAGACAACCCGGACGGCACTCTCGCTATCACAAAAATGAGGCGCAGTAATGGCGGCGGCTGTTTATGTGTGATTAAATTTAGGGCTGTTTATGTGTGTTAGACTAAATTTGCCCATTTTTTTATTATATTATACTAAGCAAATACAAAACGGTAGACAAGTTTATTGTAAATAGAGATGTGTAACTCATCAACAATACTCGAGCTGCATAATAGCTCACGGCTCAAGTGTGTGAGCCGGTTCAATGAATCAGCTCGCAGATCAGCTCAATTTGTACCTACCTCTAGTTCACGATATGCATGCACGGTCAATGCCAGCCACACGTCGAATTGAGCCGACTGAGCTGCCGCGACTTTTTTCATACTTTAGAGTTGGAATCATTTAAGTCATTTTATATTATCTATTTATGTTAAATATTTTATATTTATTTATTGAATTCGATTAATACATTATTATTTAAATGTTTTCGAAGAAACAATAATTCGTAGATCAGAATCACAAGACTAATCTGTGGAGGGTGTCACAGATACAATATGACCCCGATTGAGCCGTGAGCTAGTCATTTTGTTGTTGAGCTTTAGCTCAACGGCTCAAACCCATTTGAGCTGATTCACAGCTGAGTTACACACCTCTAATTGTAAATGTAGGCAGAATATACATATACCGTACTATTTTAAAATGTTAATGGTGGCCAAATCTCACTATAAAAATATCCCAGCTAATGTTATACACATGCGAATGTGAGTTTGTTTGTTAATTTACCTGTTTAGGTACTGCATATATAAACTACACGCCGTTAGTTGTACACATATAAGTCATGAGATTCAAAATGGAAACTGCAAATTACACTGTATTTGTTTGGAATCCAACCGTTTTCACTGTTGCAATTTCTTATTATTTTAATCCAATCATTTCTCCATACTTCATTTTCTTTAGGAAATGTAGTAAAAAGTATAATAAAATAAAATTTAAATATTACGCGAATAAATCCCGATTCATATAAAGCAGCCCTACTCAAGGTATGCACCGCGGAGCCCTAGGGCTCCGCAAAGCCCCTGTGGGGGCTCTGCGATATTAATGGCCAAAATACATTACAATACATACAGGAAGACAAGTTCAAAAAATTTATTGAATTAAATAAATAATTCGCAATAGTTAATTTGATTACGATAGTCCAATAATTTTATTAATTTTAAATACAATATGTACCTATATTTTAAAACCTACGCGGTAAAATAAAGAAAACCTACACATAAACTATTCTTAGATTATTTTAGGGCTCCATCAAATAATTCGCATTCTAAAAGGGGTCCATTCGCCAAAAAAGTTTGAGAGCCACTGATATAAAGTATGTGTACAAGTCGCGAAAGTTTAAAATCAATTCGTAATAAAATACGTATTGATATTTGATAATAACCACAAAATATAAAATTCCCATATTTCGGGTAATTTACACAGGTGAATATTGGCAACACTGGCTTTGTTTATGGTTATTTTTTCTGGCGAATGAATATTTGTTTTGATGTATAAAATCGGGATTTAAGTGATTGAATTATTAATTTATCTGTGAAACGTGATTCCTGGTATTTTTTTCCTCCGGTCACTACGGTTTTTACAACATTTCACTACGCAAGACATGCTGTATTTTAATATTTTATGGCACCGCAGACGTGTTGACTATGTTGACGTTTAACCGCGTAATGGCCGACTACAGTGTGGATGTGTGCGTGCCGGCATGTTCATACAGCGAGGTGGCCGACTCTGAGCGACACAGTTTTTTGTTAGCGAGAATACATCCGCCTTTTTTTTATATCTGTGATCCATGGCCATGAACAAATTAAAAAGAAAAAGCATTTCGGTGCTTCCAGACACGTTCCAGACGTACTGTACAGTAGATTTACTGTAATTTTGAATATTTCACTGTTTTCTGTAATAAAAAAGTACAGTGTAGGGACAGTAGGGATCTACTGTGAATACTTTTTTTTTTTTTTTTCTGCGCTAATCTGCGATCAGTCTTGAGACTATGAGCAGATGTGTTTAGAGGTTGCTCTCATTTAAGGGGTATTCCCCAGTGGGAAGCCCCTTTTTCATTTTACCACCGTGCTTCCAAGTCTTGGATATCATGGCGCTTAAGGCGTTTGGAGTATGTCACTTGTGTGAGCTCGTTGGCTAGGTCATTAGGGTGGCTTTGGAGCCGACCTTTGTAGTTGGAGGCAGATTGTTTTATCTCCTCCTTGACTGTTTTAATTTTTAGTGCCTCATGTATTTCATCATTGGTGGCAAACCACGGTGCACTAGATATTGTTCTCAGAATACCATTTTGCAGTCTTTGCATGATTGAGATACTTGAGTTGCATGCGCTTCCCCAGAGTTGAATTCCGTACATCCATGCAGGCTTGAGAATAACTTTGTAAATAAGAAGCTTGCTGTCAGTAGAAAGCTTGGAGTTGCGAGCCAATAACCAGTGCACTGTCCTGAATCTAAGATTCATCTCGTCACGTTTTGTTTTAATGTGCTTCTTCCAAGTGAGCCGTCTATCCAGGTGTAAGCCAAGGTATCGGACAGAGTCGCTTTGCGGGAGAGTATTGTTTCCCAATGTCACAGGTGGGCAGTTTCCTTTTCTTAGGGTGAATGTGACATGGATGGATTTGGATGCACTTGCTTTGATGCGCCATTTTTGGAGCCAGTGATCTACCTTGCAGAGGCTGGTTTGTAGGATGTTAGAAGCTGTTTTGGGGTCTGTGCTGCTGGCCAGTAACGCGGTGTCATCAGCGAATGTTGCTATAGTTACCTCTTCTGCTTCTGGGAGATCAGCAGTGTACAAGGTGTACAAGACTGGTCCTAGGACAGAACCCTGTGGTATCCCTGCCGCAATATTGTTGAAATCAGAGGTATCTCCACCTTCCCGTACTTGGAAGATACGCTCAGAGAGGTATGAAACCATCAACGGATAGTAGCTGTGTGGCAGGAATGTTTTGATTTTGCAGAGTAAGCCTTTGTGCCACACTCTGTCGAAGGCCTGTTGGATGTCCAGGAACACAGCCGAGCAGTACTCCTTTGTTTCTAGAGTATTCCTTATTTTTTCACATACGCGATGAACTTGTTCGACCGTTGAGTGGTGGGGTCTAAAGCCAAACTGATGTCTGATGATTATCATAATATCATAAGAGAATAAACTTACTGTGAATACTGTGATTAATATCATAATAATCAAAATCAATTAAACTTAAATTACTTGCGGGGAAGGAAATACCCTATGAATCAGTACTCCATATTGAGTGAAAGTATAAACAAACAAAAAAGGGTTGTTTTATATAGGAACAATACGATACATCTTTCTTTTCCGCTAGGTATCTAAAGAAATAAATAAATGGGTGCTATACTTTAATAGTTCTTCCTAAATCATAATAATAATTCATTAATTTTAGGCCGCCTGAATTGTTTGCACTTTTGTTTATTATTTGTTATTTTTGTACACTGTTTTTGTAATCGTGTAAAAAATAAAGAATGTTTGTATTGTATTCAGACAGATTTTTCTTGGACCGTGAATATAAACCGTATTTTCCGTTGTTTTGGTATTATATCGGAAAGGAAATACTAATCCATAAGCTCAATTAATGAAGAAAGTGATATTTATACTACTTTGCCGGATAATTTTAAGCCTGGAAAAGAAATTTTGTCGAGGATGACCACAAAAATTTATGAAAAACTAGTTGCGCCCCGCGGTTTCATCCGCGTACCCGAGGGATATCCTTAACTAACCTACCGTTAAGTTTTCTTAAATTGTCTACGCATTTACTTTTTTTCGTAATAACATCTACAATATTAAAATAATTAAAAAAAAGATGGACGAAATCGGTAAAATTGTTCTCAAGTTATGGCGTGACCAAGGGAAATAGGGATTCATTTGTTTATATGAAAAAAACATTATTTAAGACTCGACAAGTCAATAAAATAAAGATTGTTGTTTCTCTTTCAATATCTAAACGAATACTTCCTACCGTAATTTTACTGTATTATTTAGAATACTGTATTTTTTCGGAATATACTGTATTTTTAAGCTGCTGTCACTGTAATTTCACTTTCGCCATCTGGAAGCACTGAATGAATCAAATCAATGTGGACTTTTTGGCGGGAACTTGCAGAGTGATGTAGCGTTTTCATTTTTATTTTCATAAATTCGTATATTTTGAGTTTTATTGCATATTATCGGTGGTATTTTATCCAATAAACATGTGCACCAGTGAAGTGAAATGAAATGAATTATGTGTATCGTGACTTTACAAGTTGTCTCAAAAAGTCCATGAAAAGTTTTAGTACAAGGACCACCATTTTACTGAAACATGACTCGACGGTGACTGATCTGCGGACTATGTGAAAGTTAATGTGCGGAATATATTAAAGTGATATTATAAATAAAATGTATGCGACTGAAGGACTTTGCATCCATGGTCATGAACAAATTAACAAAAAAAAAAAAACAAATCAATGTTTTGTTTGAGAGTGCCTATTAATGCTAACGTTATAAAATATTGTAAGTAAAGTAATATTCATCAACATTCATCAACAATCATTGTTCGCTGTAGAAAGACTTATACTTTATCCGTAAGTTCGAGAATTCGTAGTACCAGAAATGGCGGAATACATTATACCTCAGAATCAGGTAGGTACTACGATTAAATCACCTACAAATTTAAAGACCTATTTAAATGGGGCACATATTTAATTGGGGTAAAATAAAATTATACCAAAACATTCAATTGAATTATATTTTCATAGGAACAGCAAGTTAAGAAACTCAAGCGACTATTGGAGGGATGGCGTATGGCGTTGTTGCCGCTAAAGTCGGTAATGGTATGGGAACAACAATGGCACCCTTGTGCGATAATTGGCTCAATTTCCTTCTTGTTCCTTCTCCTTTGGTTAATGGACCTAAACACCTTGACAACATTTGCTGTGATTGGCCTATTTTTAAATTTCACTGATTTTATTGTGCCTGTGGTATGTAATTCTATCTATGGCCCTAATTCTTGGACTGGGCATCATGAGAAAATGTTTGAGGATATTTGTCGAAGTATTGTTGCCAATTATAACAAGACATTGCATAAAATTCGGTCATTCTATACTCTGAGGGAAACCAGCCCTTGTATGGTTAGTATTATAACTGTTAATTATAGTAACTATAGCAGGTAGGTATTTTTTAACATCTTAATATGTTTTGTTTGTTTTTTTATGTTTCAGTATTACATAATTTCCATCAGTATGTTGTGTACATTGGCATGGTTGGCTTCGACAATTAACAACATTTTTCTGCTGTACATCTTATCCACCGTGATACTGCTCTGGCCAGGCATTCAGGAACGGGGCATCTTCAACACTATTTTGTCATTACTGAAAATGGCACCAAAGAAACCTTTTTTAAAATCTGATTAGTGCTTCATGCAATTTAATTTGTGATTGTTTTATTATTGTGATTGGTCTGGTCATAAGATGTAAGATTAAGCTTAGCTTATTCATGTGAGCTTTAAATTATTGTATGCAAGTGGATATTACATCATTGATTGTAGAGGCAAACCAAATATAACATGCTTTTAATGTTCAGGCAAAAATTGTTCTGTAGCAGAATTTGATATGTGGAGAAATGATGAAAATGTCAATGAAAAGTAATATGGTTTACAAAATGGCATTCAGTTTTAGTTCAAAATAAAGTAGTGATAGATTTTTCCTGTGACTTGCCATGGTATGGCCCATGGATTCTGATTAGACATAAATATTGCTAATTTATCAAGACCAAATACAAGATTAAAAAGTAGTAGGGTTCTTATGTGGCCCTGTAACTAGAGAACTAGAACCAGAGCACCTAGCAAAGATCTGTTTTTAAAATAAAAGTATGTACAATTTAATATCCTAAAATAATGCAAATATATAAGTAAAAAATTAACTCATACAATCATATCTTGCTGCATTATACTTCTTGAATTTAGTTTTAAATATATCAGGGATGTTATGGATATGAAATTTCGGATTTGGATACATGAATAATATTTTACTGGTTTTGGATGCAGTTATGGATATGAAATTATTTCAGAGGATGGATGGTTTCAGTTACACATATATAAGCTTTTAGGAAATGGCGCGGCTAGTGTGTCGGGTCTGCCAGGCAAAAACTTGTCATAACGTGATGCAGACTATGCCCCTATCCAGAATAATTCGGAACTTTTCATATTGAATTGAATATCAGATTTGGTTACGACTTCAGATTGTTTTTTATTTCGGATATACGATAGATATGGTTATGGAGCTCCATAACATCCCTGTAATATATGAGATAATTAATATTTTTTGTCTACTAAGAACTCGAAATCATTGTAATGGCCCTTCAAGGATAGGTTGCATTTAAATTTCTTTGTTCTGTAATCATAATTATTATCATCATATTGTATACTTGGCAGCTAATAAGTCATTATTGAATAAAACACGCTTGTGAATTCATTGGCTTTATTTACTATTTTGTTTGTTCAAAGCAAGAGAAAAAAAAATAGAAATTCCACACATTTTTCTGGTTGATAAGAATTATGTAGTTTCAGTTGTACTATCAAATTAACCTTTGTAAACCATAATAATATTCATTGATAATAAAATGCTATGCCAGAAGTGTAATTTATTATTGTTTAAGTATGTACACATATTAGCTTTACATGTGTTTAGGATTTTTGTTGAGACAGGGTATTATATTTTAGCATGAAATAATAAGATTATTCAATTGTAACAATATATTTTTCCATCAATTCTTACTAATATGTGTCACTAAGTCAATATTTTGTTTATTGTAAGCACTTGAGTTGCTATAGTATTACATATATACAATGACAAAAATTAACTGAAGGATATAAGAATAGAATAGAGTATAGAAAACACACTTATTGCATTGTTCATTTATCTAATAAATAACTTTTGCTTTTGATGATTCAGAATGTTCACTATCTGAAAGTTTATGAGAACAAATTAAATGTGTTCTTTCAAAAACAGAATATGTATATTGATTTCATACCTATAAAACAACTCAAAATGTATTGATAAAATATAATAAAGGCAGAATATATACCTATAGTATAATTGATGTTTTATATTTCTATATTAAAAGTTTGATTATTACATGATCATAAAAACTATATTATGTATACATATATATGCATTTTCAAAAACATTAGGTACTTAGATTGACGAATTGTATTACTAGGTTCTGCCTGCTATTCGTGCTAAGTCACATTTTATTAATTCAATTGACTAAAAAACAAGTATATCTAAGAATCACCAATTTTAAAACCTGGTTTTACAGAAGAGTTTTTTGCTTTAGTTATGGAAGGTACTATAGTTTCGGCCGGAGGTACATTTGTAGAGTTGTTGTTAGATTTACTCTCATTTGATATGCTCGGCCTCAACAGTTCTTCTGCGACAAGAGTTGTCGTAAATCTAGTGCCTGAAAGTGACGCTTGCGAGTTGAGATTGCTTTTTTGTGCACTACTATCGCTATATCTTCTGCTGCCATTGTTCAAGACTTCATTTCTTTTATGTTTAACTTTACTATCTCTGTTCTGCATTATTAAAGAATCCATATTAGTCAAGCACTGTGACGTTTCTACTTTGGAACTTTTATATTTTACATCACTATCTATGTTGAAATTTTTACTGCTAGAAGGCATGTCCTTATAATAGGACTCCTTAGTTTGTTGTATATTGAGTCCGAAGAATTCTGTGGACACTTTGCTTGTCGATGGTTGAATGTTTTCGAGCCTAAAAGCTGCCCCGGTGTATGTTTGTGGGCTGAGATCATTCTTTATCAATTTCACAGGAGATCCGCAAGCGCAGGGGTCTACGGACAGAGTTTCTTCATCGTCTTCGCCTTCGGCACTCTGTTGAGTTATAAACGCACCATAAGTATTGTGTATATTGTAACATTATATATGTTCTGACAGATCTATATAAGTAGGTACCAGTAAGTCGTGGTCAGTGATGGAGCCGGCGGTGGCCTCGTTGCTGTTGAACTCCAGCTCCGAAGCTATCGATACCGGAGTTACGTCCCCGCTAATAGACGAACCTACAATTAAATAAAATTATTTAGCCCCAACTTAGTATGCCTAATGCCTTCAAGAGATTTTTTTGTTACATAGAGATGACATTTTTATTTTAAAACAATAAATATTTTAAACGATATGAAATGTGGTAATCAGCGTAGATTTAGATTTTAGCTTAAAACTTTAATATTATACGAAATAAAAGTTTAAAAATATCTACGTTTTTAAATTTCATTTCAAAGTATTTTTATTATAGTGCTGACTATATTTCAGAGATTTAGTTTAGTTACAGTAGATATGAGAATGTAAATGATGAAAACAATGAATTGCGTGCAAATCTGACTTTTAAATTCATGCAAAATTTAGATAGAAAACGTGCTTTAACATAAAATTAAATTTGTTGGTGTCAAATGAAAAACCTATGGAAACGGGGATATTTAGATTAGTATCATTTGAAATCTTACCATTATCATTCGTAGTATGATGTGGTAATAATGAAAGACCTTCATTCGTAAATTCTAAAACCCTTCATTTGTTTTATGCTAAGGTTTTGTAATTTCAATGAAAAATCTGTGTGGCACTTCCTGGCAAGGCCACCATTGACAACAAATATTAATTTTGTCGGCCAGAACGGGCCCGTCGCGTCCTCCCAAAAAATCCGAAAATAATTGGGCTCGGACTTGAAATTAGTGATGGTGGGCCAGGGACGCGAAATATCGAAAATAATTTAGTTTCTAATGATAATACATAGTTGTATTAAATGTTGGGTAGATAGGATGTCATACTGTACATAGGTGTGTGTACTGTAGTGTATTGTGTATAATTAATAATGTCGGATTGTTGTGTATGTGTAGTGTATACCTGTTCGGTTGGCGTGCGGCATGAATGGGTGCAGGGTGGCGTCGAGCGCGCACAGAGTGGCCGCCTCGCCGTCCCACTGGGGGAGCTTGCTCGCCACATTTTTACTCCAATTGCTACTGGAATCGCATAATAGTCTCATTTACCCCACTATCATGTTCAAACTCCCGAATGGTATGAAAGAAGCGAATATACCCTGATTTTTAGCTGTTATTTATAGCTCTAATTATATTTTACAGTCGGTGCAAAACGAAAACATAATAACAAATTGACACAGTAAAAGTAAAATCAAGCACAGTAGCGAGTTTATGACTAAAGAACAGAGTGAGATTGTGATGTATACTTGAATGAGTATTTCAAATTATGTATTCATAGCACCTAAATAATTTTAAAATAACCCCACTACTTAATTCTAAATAAGATAGGAACTCGAAAACACATCCAAGTTAGTGAACAATGACTTGTAATATGAGACGTGTAAAACTCAAACCACTAAAGATGAACAAGACACTAATATAATGTTATACCTTTCCGTGGAGGTGGTTTTCTGCTCCGAGTTGGAGGCGTAGTTAGAGTTGGGCGACGAAGGGCCCGACGACGAGAGGCCGCTGGGAAGCTCGCCCGATGACGACATCAATGAGGACGGACCGCTCCAGCCGACACCTAAGATTTTTTTTTGAGGGTAGTTAGTGCGTGTATGTTGCCGCCGGACACACATCTCTTTCTATTATTTAGCAACTTTTTTTTTTCATTAGGACATGTCTCCCAATGTACCAGTAGGGGAGGTAAGCCTAAAACGGGTAGCCCGCCTAAAACGGGTATGCGTTTTGAATTCCGCGCCGTTACTGCTAGTGAGAATGTGTGCGTGTAGAGCGGGGCCCCTATGGCTGGCCAATCACAGGTAGTCGGCGCGCATCTCTGGCGGACACGAATTGACGGTAAGACAAAAACAAAGTTTTTTGCTATTTTCACTAAAAAAAAACGAGTTACATTACTTTTGAATACTCGGAAATCGTCTGCGATATGTTCTTACTAGTATTGCGTTATTATTTTGCAATAAATAGACATTTCATTTGTGCAATAGGTTGGCGTATATTATTTCGGTATTAAGGTTATGGGTTGATTGAAAAAAAAAAAATGCTTGTGGGCAAAACGGGTAGGAGTAAAGCGGGTACCCGTTTTGCCCATACCAGATTTGCCCTGTATAATTTTATTGAGTGTTAATTAGTTTTTTACTTAATTTTACTTCTGCAGATGGTTAATAAATATAAAAGAAAGACTACAAATGCATGATAGG